>CM065733.1:24294885-24424885 GCA_033310375.1 Conus canariensis | reverse complement strand
AATGTGAAAAGACATTAGAGACAATGTGGTGACATTAAAAAACGTGTTGGTTCAAAGGATTTAACCCTACCCCCCCCCACCTATTCCCATGTGAACTCGTAACTCTAGTGGTTTTTGTTTTAATTTTTTTTTTCTCACTATTTTACCTGCATGTTCTATAAGGTTGATAACAGTACCAAAAGGAAGTTATAATTTCACCTCATTTGGCCACCAAACAATAGAGATCTGAGCATTCACTACAAATGGGAGTTGAATGTTTTTGACTCATAAGTAAACTTTGGAATCAGTGCTAGTTTTTGTTAAGACCATCTCACAGTTCAAAGGCAGATCCATGGTAAAGTTAAGATCAATTGGCCCATAGTGGACACACAGAGGCAAGCAAGTAAGCAAACACTGAAACAGAATGAACAGTGTACCTGTCTACCTCCTTTTTAGTTTTAAAACCAGGGGGTGTAATAACAATGAATCCTACATCCCCTTCTTATAACAGTGAAGGAAGGAAGGAGCGGAGGGGGTGAAGAAGGGAAGGTTGGAAAAGAATGAAGGAGGGAGGAAGGGAAGGAAGGAACGAAAAGTGTTGAAGGAAAGGAAGGAGAGGAGAGGAAAGACAGGAAAAGAGAATTTAAGAAAAGAGACAAGCTTTGAAAGGAAAGTGGAAGATGAATAAAAAAAAAATATATTTAGCAGACTTCTATCATTTTAATCCAAATCTACAGGTATTGCTAGCTGGATGTATTTGTATAAAGTGAGACCATTTTTTATGTACCTAACTAGAACAAAAGTTTCCTATGCTGTTCTCTTTTTAGTCCATATGTATAGTGTTAAGCTCTTCGAATGGAAAGAGGGAAAAATGATGTCAGCTAACATGAATCACGATTTAATATATGCTTGTGAGACTGAGAGGAAAAACTAAACAGTTTGAATAGCATTTCATTATGTTTGGAATAGCTCGAGACAAACAGAATGTCTGCTCCTGTAAGTGTAACATTCTGTCTTGTCTTGATTTGGTCTGTCTCCTCCTATCCAAAGAAAAAAGAAAGAAACCAACCTAAGAAAGGAAGAAAACAATCTAACATTTGAAGGGAAAGAAAAATGAAATGTTCTCTGAGTTGAGTTACACCAGTTTTTTGTCCTCTTCATATCTTCTTCACCAACTGTCCCTGAATTGGAGTATAGTATTAACATCAAATGCAGTGGATATTGATTTATCCTGATGTGAGGTGGGAAAATGGCATTGAGCATACAAATGTTGACCTATATCTGATGTTGATTTGTCCTGCAAAAGTTTAATGATACAAAAAAGACTTTGGTGGAGAAAGAAACAAAAAGTCAGTTTAGTAAACTAATGTTGACTATCCCACTGTTGACTAAACCAACCCTGATTGCATATGACTGATATTATGACCTAAACAGCTATTTTCTTGTAGTTTAAGTTATACTAGTGTAGCTGAAAGATTTTGTATCATTTTTGATGTAAGCTTTTACAAATTTTGATGCATCCTATTACTGTTTTAACTTAACCAATCTGTCAGAATGTTACAGTTGTGAATTAAGCACGTTATGTTTTAAAAAAATGACATGATAAAAACTTGACTGGTTGTTTTGAAACTGAAGATGTTTGCACAGCTGTTGATGTTGTGTTTACTGTTTCATGTTGCAGATGTCTCAGGAAATTGCAATTCATCGCAGCCTAAGCCACAAACATATTGTCAATTTCCACTCTTTTTTTGAAGATTCAGATAATGTCTACATACTGCTTGAACTTTGCAGGCGTAGAGTAAGTATTATTTTGGAGTTCTCTATGAAACATAATTGTTCTGAGTATGGCATATATTATGGTGTATGTATATAAGTGTTTTTTTTTTTTTCTTCTTTTATTCTTTTTTTCTTCTTTGAATTCAGTTGGTTCATAAAGTAAGTGTATGAAATATTTGAGACACTGAAAATGTTCACATACTCAGCCTAATCTCAATCAGTCAGTGATCAAGCCAGTAACTGATTTTTGCAGATAATTGATATGCGGTCTTCCCAGCTAGTTTTTCATTTTGCTGTTACCTGTCTTCTCTTAAATAGTCATCCAGATGTTGGAAATGAGTAAAACACTGTAGAAAATGGACATGTTTTTCATGCTTTGAAAGTATAAATTGGTTTGTGAAAACTTGAGAATTTCATGATTTTCAGTATATAGATATTGCAGAGTAAAACTGCGCTTTAAGAAGTTTTACCATGAAATAAACACTTTTGTATGATTCATTAAAAAAGCATCTCTTCATTCCTTTGTTATTTTTCAACAGGCTTGAAATGTGTTTTTTCATTTCCTTGTCTATTTATTTATTCTTTGTTTTAAAAAAAAAAAAAAAATCCTGATTATTGTGAGAGCATGCTGAGGCACAAGTACAATTTAAGTGTGGCTAATTTGTTACATCTTGCTTGAAAAGTGTGAATTTTTATATGACCTTTATGTGCACATCTTGCTAATACCTGCTGCAGAAAATTTCATTTTGCATATGCTGTAGCATCAGTATTATTAAGTGTTGGTTTCGGAGCTGTACCAGGGAATTACAGTGAAAATCATGTTTTGCATTTGTTCATTCCAAACCCAGTTGCACAGTATTACTGAGATAGAAAATAGAAAACTTATTTTAGCGCAAAGGCCCCAGAAATCTGATTTCTAGACCCTAAGTTAAGTGATGTTTCTGGTTGATTCTGTGCTTTGTTCCATGGGAACGATGCATACCAAATATTTCTGTCTGACAAAGTCAAACAGGGGATAATAAAGTTAATTCACATGTATTTGTAAGATGGAGGGAAGAGGAAAGAGGCTCAGAGGGGGATTAAGGGATAAATGTCCGAAAGATAAGATAGAAACTAGCAATTAGTGAACTGTATATTACTGTGTTGTTTGTCCAGCTATTACTTAACAAAAAATAGTAGTATGTATCTGAAAGGATTGATCTTAGCTGCACACTTGCAAGGTTTTTTGTTTGTTTTTTAACTCTGAAGCACTTATGTTGATTTCTTTCATGTACAGTCTTTGATGGAACTCCACAAGAGACGGAAAGCTGTGACGGAACCAGAGGCACGCTATTTTGTGAAACAAATGATAGGCGCTTGCCAGTACCTTCACAACAACAAAGTAATTCATCGTGATTTGAAGCTGGGTAACCTGTTTATCAACGATGAGATGGACTTAAAAATTGGAGACTTTGGTCTTGCTACTCGTCTTGACTATGATGGTGAACGCAAAAGGTATTGTTTTTCAGTGTTTGTGCAGGGTTCAGTTTATTTGAAAAGGGAAAAAAAATATCAAGAAATCTGATTTTGTTATGAAAACAAAAGCAAGGTTCTTTATTTTGAAAGTCTGTCTAGTGGTTAGTTCAGGATGTTCTGCAATTATAAAACAAAGTTTCAACCCTAACTTATAACTGTTGTATTTCTAGAGTTCAGTGGGCTTATTTTGTGTGCATTTACCATTTTGTCCTGATTTCATGTTTGAGATGTGAATTTGATCAAGATCAATTTGGTTTGTTGCAGAACACTTTGTGGCACTCCCAACTACATAGCACCTGAAGTACTGGGCAAGAAAGGCCACAGTTATGAGGTGGATGTGTGGTCTTTGGGATGCATTGTGTGAGTTGATAAAACTTGGCCACAACTTCTCTTTCAAACATCTGTTACAACTGCCTCCATTCAAAGAGAGAGTAAAGCATAAAAGATATGATAAGCTTACCAAAGTACTCATTAAAATCAACATAAAGTTACAAGTCTTCTGGCAAGTTGTTTGTACTTTTTAACGAAAAGAATTGAAATAAAAATGTTTTGATCAAATCAGGAGATAATCGTTTTAATTTGTCAAAATTACAATTTATAACACAAGAAAGAGAATATGATGTTTATTAAACTGTTTTTCTTGTGCTTTCATTTGTTTGTGCATAAATGTATGCAAGGATTATCCTGGGCCACATGAATGGTAAAATAACAGTGATTCATGTAACACACAACTGGGGTACCTTACACACAGATTTTGCAAATTGACTCACAAATCATGAATGTTCACATAGATTATCCCAGAGACAGCTTTTTTTTTTTTTTTTTTTGGTCATGAGTTTGAAGTCAAAAGTTGTGAAGTCTGCAGGAGATGCAGTGACTCTAGTTTCATTGACAAATGCAGTCAAACAGTTAAATGCATGAACTTAAGTGTTGCGGCCTCTTGTGTCCAAGTCTTCACATCAGATGCTGGAAAGAAGCGGTCACAGTTTTGATTCAGTGGCTCTAAGCCATTAAAAACTTACTGGAGGCAAGAGGCGGCCTTTGATTTTGTTCAAGAGATTGACATGTTCCTCTTCTTCTGCATTCCTGTTGATTAGATTGATGCAGGTTCTGCCACTATGTTTGTCGATTTTGTTTTCAATTTTGTTGACGAGATCGACAAAAATAGCAGCCGTGCTCATATTGTCACCAAGGACATTGATCTAAAAAATCTTACATATATACTTATTCTCATTTAATCTTTGGAAAGAGTAGGCTGTCATATGCCAGTGGATAGGGATGACTCAAACATTAATAGTGCGCACCACTGCAGCTGATTCTTCAGTATTTTGAAGAGTGCTGGCTTAAACAAGTAGAAACAGAATGCCAGTGACAATGTATTCTTGACAGTTAATTAAAAAGTAGTAATTCCAAGCGTTACGCCAGGTCAGTGCAAGAGCGTTATAAACATTTGAAAGATTTGGCAAAGTTCTAGATAAGCAGCAAGATTCTGAGTGAATGGTTAAGTTTAATGTCCTCATAACGAAAGCTTTTAGGGACATGTCTTTCATTCACGATAATCTTTGACAAGATTTTGAGTGAAGGTCCTGTTTTATACAAATTATAGCCTTCCTCCACCTTTTCCATACATTTTGTTCTGTCTTTGGAAAATAGTCTCTATCAAATTTAGACTTGAAGAAAGAAATAATGAGGGGAATGTTGGGCTCTAAAATAGGTTTTAACCAGTTGTTGTTTGCGTCTGATGCTTTTGATTTGAAAGCAGCTCGGGGAAAGTTTATGTTGATATCTGCCTGTTTATGTTGATATCTGCCTGTTTGTGCTGTGTTCCATGGTGTTGTGTAACAGAATGGATAAGTGTGTTTCATGTAGCATTATTCTTGTATTAAGACTTTCTTCAAACTTTTATTTTAATAAAGGCGCCCACAGATTTCATCAAAGGACCCTCATATTTTTCGGCAGAGGGTTCCAAAGACTCTTGGTTTTAAATGTGATAAGGAACACTGATGATTGATGAATTTAAAAAAAAAAAAAAAGAAATCCTGATGAATTAAAAAAAAAAAAAGAAGAAATCTTGAATGCAAACATCTCAAGAGCATTTTATTTAAAACTGCTGTGCAAATGATTCAGCAGTTCACCTTTACTTGTATAGATTGCCATCTGTTGTCAGATATTGCCACATTTTTTGTGTGTCATGAAAAGATAAGGTTGGTTAAAAAAAAAAAATTAATGTTAAGCTGAAGTTAACAACTTTTATTGCCATTCTTTTTGGGGATGATGATACAGTGTACTGTTTATTACAAGCAGTCTGAATTATTTGGATTTTTAATTTTTTTCTTTCATGTATGGCACTGTAAGATATACTGATTTGATTGAGTTTTGTTGTTTCTTCCTGTGAAATACGTTTCATCATATTATAAGAATTGCCTAACAGAAGAAGAAACTTTATTGCTAAAAAGGTCTTTTTATTCCATTTATTTTAGTAGATAAGACACATTGAAACTAAAGACACAGAGCTCAAACCAAATTGTTCTATTTTACCTGTTCTTTTAAATGACATTTGGAAAAAAACATGTGTGAACAGATACACGCTGCTGGTCGGCAAACCTCCCTTTGAAACTTCATGTTTGAAGGACACATACTCTCGCATAAAAAAGAATGAATATCACATTCCATCAAAGATCAGCACTCCCGCACGCAATCTGATCACGAAGCTTCTGCGATCTGACCCAGGATCTCGTCCCAACATGGACCAAGTCATGGAAGATGAATTTTTCTCCGCAGGTAAGATTCTTTCATGTCCACGCTGCATTCTGTACCCTGCTTCTCTAATGACGATGAAATAGACTTGCCGCATGTAATTTTTTAAAATGAAAATTTCTGAAAATTCAGATTGGATTGGCGAAAAATAATGTGCAGTTTTTATAATTTCATCTGAATGCATGTTTCTGTGTTTATTCAACCTCTCTGTGTCTCTTGGGTGGCTTCCCTTGCTTAGCTGCCAGCAAGAGAGAAACTTTGTGTTCAGTATTCCAGAGAACGGTCTTCCTTCCACTTCAGTAAGTGTCCTCAACACGCTGTTGGGAGAAATGGCTTTGACTTCCCTCACATTGAAAGTACAGGAAGCCATACAGTTGTTCTTCGCCTTTCTCCAGTGCATCAAACACACACATCACAAGCCAGTCACTGTGACACAGATGTGTACTGCAGGAAATGTCCGTCCCAAGTGATCAGAAACAGGCATATAGCTGTGCACAAGGCGCACAGGAATTCTGCAGTTCAAGAGAAAAAGGCAAGCTTTTCCTACTCCCCCGTTGCTCTTTGTCTTCCAGCTCCTCCATGTCTTGTTTAAAGGAAAGAAAATAAAACTGCAGTGGACAATTTTCGGAGGTGACAGTGTCACGATTGTTGTGTGGCAGAATTTAGGTGACTGTGTGTAGAAGAATGTCAGTCCACATATATGCAACCAGACATATGCATAGTCACTGACACCACATCCTGATGATGAGCTGGAGGGGGAAAATACAGGTATGATTGACTGTGGTGGTGATCATGATGCTAATGGAAATAGAAAACACACAAACAGTGTGCTTGGTACTTCTGACAACGAACATTCTATCTCTGTGAAGAACTTAATCGGTGATCAAATAATGTATGAAGAGAGTGGTCTCCCCCCCCCCCAAATTTAGTGACATGTTTGGCAGATGATACAAAAATACTTGACAGTACTAGGAGCAGTTTCAAGACAGAAGATAGTCTCCACAACCAAGCTGGCGAGGAGTGAAATCGTGATCTAGATCCAGCCAGACTGTAACTGGATGATAAGCAACTCACCTCATATGGACTGTATAACCTTTACTGTAAAGTTCATATGTACAGTATTATACTTGATATGGTTTCCTTGTCATGAAAAACCAATATCTTATTTCACGCTCATTCCGGATCCAGTCAGTTATTTCTCTTACCTTCTATTCTCCCTATTCTAAATGGTGAATGAGCTCAGAAGCTGAAAAAGAAGAAAAAATTCATAACTGTATTCTCTCTGTCTCTCTCCCTCTCAGTCCATCTCTCTCTCTCTTTCTCTCACTCTTACAAGATATTTGTTACTGTTTGTCTGTGTGTTTGACTATATTCAAGATCGAAAAGGCTTTGCCAGTGTTGAATAAATGCTAATTTGTTTTTATTTGTTTCTACTGTTTTTGCCATGTAGATGCATCAGGTACAGGGTACATGGGCAAGTTTGGAACATCCTTTTTTTGGAGGATGTCTTCTTGTTTGTTCTGTTTGTTCTGTGCTGTCATTTCTGCTAGTTGGTTCAGTGTTGTAAGCAGCATTCGTTTGGAGTTACTTGGGTTTATTTATTTCATCATGGGAGCAAGAGTTTCCCCACTTGTTCATTATTTACTGTTTATTGTTCTCTACCTCATTTAAGATTTCCTTTGAAAATTAAGTCGAGAACTTGTGGTTCCACTTTCAGGCTCATTACTCACAAGTGCCCTCTGTGTGGAAGAGAAAAGAGTCCTTTGACCTGTCAGTTTTCGTTTTTCCTTTAAGGGTAATGTTGTACGTAGATGTGAATGTGAAAAACTTGTCAAGATGTCAGAGCTGATTTGGCTGATTGTTCTCATTCTCTGAAATGCAAACAGCTGAACCAGATGCAAGTGTATTTGCTGCACAAGTGTATTCCCTAGTGGTCCTCCCTTATGCTGACAGTAAATGGCTAGTGTTTCAGATAGATTAAAGAAAAATACTGTTTTTGTGTTGAGCTGCTGACCATTTGGCACTTGCAGCTGATCTGTTTTAGGGTACCACTTTTCAAGCTCAGGCAGGAAATCTGGCCTACGAAAAATGTCTGGAAATTATCTTGTGGGCCTGCAAAAATTTAGGGCCATTCAGTTCAGGCCTATTGAGAGTTCCCTCAGGCTTTTTGTGCATTAGGGCAGACATTTCAGGCTCAGGCTGGAAATCCAACCAATCAAAGAAAAAAGAAAGAAAATTGTCTTTGAATGGAGCTGCTAATAGTTGGCAGACTGCTTTCCACATCATCGTTTGGAGGGCCCATTTTTTCTCCACTGGTAAACAACAGGTGTACTTTGCTGTCAGCAAAAAGTGATCCCCGTTTTGATCGGTCAAAACCCAGTTTTGTCATGATCAGGACATATTTCCTTTCATGCTTTTGGCATTGATAGTGCTCTGAATTTCGGTATGTTGACAGGCAAGAAGAGTGTTGAGAAATTCAGTGAACAAGACTAAAATACCTTAGCTGTAGATTTCACAAGGGAAAGTGGTCTTGGGTTGATGAGTGTAATGATCAAAGAATGAAGAATAAACCTGGATTAAGAAGATAGTGCACATTGCCATCTGTTTGAAGCGTCACCACCGTACTCCCTTCCACAGGTTTTGTTATTGACCTTTGGACAATTTATTCCTGGTCAATTAGGTCTTGTGGCACCCCTGTTTACATAGGATACTTATTCTAAGCTAGGCTTGCGTGCTTGTATGTACAAACAGTTCTCCCCAGTGGCTTGTGATGTGCAAAATTAATGGGCAATTTTTTTTACCTGGATTCATAGATTGGCATAGAGTGATTGCCAAAGACAGACCCTATATATTCTGTCCTGAGCTTAATGTTGGCCGTCTTACTCCTTTCCACAGCTTTTGTTATTGACCTTTTGAAACTTGTTGGCTATCCAGCGAAAAAATTTAGATGCTGTTTGCTAGCAGATGGAATACGCTGAGAAAAAAAATGGTTCATTTATTTCAGTTTATGTATTTCCTGTTTTTATATCAACCAGTCATGTTTTGAAAACACAGCATGTTTTCGTATCTTTATTTTATCGCACTGTGTTTTCAAACTACAGGCTATCTTCCTCCACGACTTCCAACTAGCTGTTTGACAATGGCACCTCGGTTTGACACACTGATGGCCAAGACGGAATCAATGATCCGCAAACCATTGCTGGATGTCAACAATGGAGGTAAGTGGATCAGATAATGATACTTTACCACTGTTATGGAGATTTGGTGTATGCCAGCTTTGCATGTACAGAAACACTAGTGTAAGCAGCTGATCTGTGGAAACAAAGTGAGACTTGTGAGAATGTTATTGTGTCCTGGGCAAGCATTTTATTAGAGTGAAGGATTTCCCTTTAAATAACATTTTTTTTTTTTTTAATATATATACTTCAGAATGAAATGGGATGTGGCGAGATTGTCACACGCCTTGTTAAAAGGGAGGGGGGCATATGATTGATGGGGGGGGGGGGGGGGGGGGGGGGGGGAGTCCTTATCAAAGATGTGATTTTTGTTTTGCTTACATGGGAAAAGTGTGTCAGGAGCCAGATTACCATTTCATTTCTGAAAAATTTGATGCATGGCCTAATTGATTGTCTCTGTCAACTACAGATCTTCAAATGGTAACAAGTGAGAAAAGGTTGATGCAGTTGCCTTTTGGGGTGAACACGTGGGGTTTTGAACCATTTGGCTCATAGTATAATGCCTCTTCTGGGCAATGTTTGGACAAAAGTGAAGGGAGAGGAGAACAAAAGGGAAATGGGAAAGGATAAACAGCTCAGTTGTCGTTTGGGTGAGGTGGGTGTGGGGTGAATAGAAATTGGATCATTTAGGAGAGAACATGAGAGAGATGCAGAACACAGGGAAGAATGATTGTAATGTTGCAGTCTAAAGTGAAACCTGAAAGTCTACCTTCAGCTAACACCAGTTCATTCTGAGTGAGATTCCCTGATATAGTTTCACCTTTTGTGCCCTTCAGTTTTTGTTTTTTTCCCGTTGTTTCTGTTTTTAAACTTGTATCCTTTCACATATTTCCTGTGCATGATTGTCAGTAAAAAAGATTTGCTGCTCATGTTTGGCAAACGTTTTTGAATGCATGGTATATACTGTTCCCACACGGTCATACTTAATGAGCTCCCTGGACTAAAACATGCAATCACTGCAGATTTGCGGCCACAGACTGCTGATGGGTTTGTGTTGAAAAGAGAAACTGAGAAGATGACTGCGAAGGAAGATGATGCTGTTACCAAGCCAGAGGCTGGACGCAGAGTTGGTGAGTGTTAGTGCATGCATGCACACATTTGATTCATGTACTCAGTTGTGCGTCACAAAAGTGTTTTCAGGGCTGCTGCGCGTTTATTGATGGGAAGTGTGGCTTCACCCCACATCTGGTATTTCAGAGGGTATTTTCACCCTGGAGAGTTTTTTCTTCATCTTCAGCTATACTGATAGCAGTGAAAACTGAATTATGTAGTGCAATGAAACAGCAGTATCCTAAAGAAAAAACATGAAAGTAAGTAACTGGTGAATAAGCCATTTTATTTTAGTCACTCACTTAAAGACTTGAATTGTTGTCAGCTTTAGGTGGGGCCGGAATAGCTCAGTTGGTAGAGCACTGGACTCATGATCCTGGGGTTGCGGGTTCGAATTTCGGTACAGGGGGATTTTTCCTTCGGAGTTAACATTGGTTCCAACTCCATTCCCCATACAGTCCTTCGAATGAGACTATAAACCGCAGTTCCCTGTGTGAACGCGCACACAACATCTTGCATACACGTAAAATCCTATCACCAACTTTCGGAAGAGGAGGCCAGTTTGCCGTTGGTATGGATGACACATTACACATAGCATGCTCCTTCCCCGAAGATGGAGTATGGCTGCCTTAATGGCGGATGAAGAAAGGTCATACAAACAAAACTCCACTGCCTGTCTATACAGGCAGTGTCCGCAGGAGTATCAGTCTGCGTACGCAGAAAGAAAGAAAAAAAGGAAGTCGCTTTAGGTAACAGTTTTAAAACCTTTGGTCTAGCTGGCTGTGCTCAGCTTAGCAGTGACGAGCCTTGTTTGAAAGATCTCTTTGAAAGTTGAAGTAGAAAAGTGTCTTATATTTCAAGAATTAAAAGGTGACTGATTCAGTCAGGGTCAGTTTAGTAACACCCATCATTATGCTGATTCCTGCAGGAAAGAACTCGGGTCAGTGAAACTGCAGTTTCAAAATATTCAGATGTACAAGTGAATAGCTCTAAGGGTTACAGAGTATACACATTCTGATTTGACTGTTTGCATCTGTAATATGTAGCCTAAACATATACAGTATAAACAGCTGCTACACTTGTGACAAAATGCTATGTCAAGAACAAAAGTTGAAACAGAATGAAACAAAATTAAAAAAAAAAATCCCTTCTCAGACTTAATGGGGGCTGAAATGGAACCAACATACCACATATCTTTAGACCAGACATTCTCTCCACCACCCACCCCTGCCCCAAATGGCCAAGTACTATAAAGAGAGAAAAAGCAGAAGAAAAATTGTTATAAACAATTGCAGTTTTGCCGCCACATTGATTGATTTCGTTGTCAGCTATTTTGATTTTTTGTAGGTCAAGTTAAAATCACAAGATAACTAGCGAGATTTTGTGCTCTTAGTCTGCCGTCATGTTGAAGTGTGACTGAGAGACCTGTTGAGTCAGATTTATCATATCACTTGTGAGTTCAATGCATAATTTTGAATACCACTCTTTTGTGTCAAAATGCTACACTTTGTGCTTTTGAAGCGTTGACAACTCTGAACACACATACATGTGCGTATGCACGCGCAGGCACACATGCATGCAACACGCTCACACACACGCCCGCACACACACACACACTCACTCACCTCACTCACACACACACACACACATTCACACACACACACACACACAGGTGTGTGTGTGCAGTGGAAACAATTAAGCAGCGACAAAAACAGCTGCCACTTCTGTCTATGTTTATACATGTAGCTTTTTCATCTCTCTCTGTAAAATGTATCATTGAATGACAAGGATTGGACAACTTGGCACCGTAGTAACTGGGGTCATTTGGAAATCAGGTACACCCTTAATTGTTTGCATTAAAAGCTAAAAGAAATGTTTTGCTACCTTTCTAAGTTTCACTTCCTATTACTTTGAGATAACTGCTGATTTTCCAGCTGTTGCTTTGTAGTCATGACTGTGATGATGGTGATTTATTATATATAAAGCTGTTTTAGTTATCAAAATGATTTCATAGCAACTTTCCTCTCGGCATAACTTCGCAGAAATGTCTATTACCTATTTTTAAAATGTGCTTTAGTAATTAATCTTGGTCAGTGTATACTCAGCCAAACTTCCATGTATACAGCCAGTTGTACCGAGTACAGATTACTTAGTCATGATGCATGCCTGCTCTGAGGTGCACTCTCTCAGTGAAAGATATCTCACAAAAATACACTACAGTACCTGCAGTTTGTTGGACAATACTAGATTTTCTGATGTGAAATAAAACGGTTTGAAGCTGGTTCTGATGTACTTTTTGATTCACATGTAGACAAATTTTCAGAACAATAAACAGTAAACAAGTGGGGTATTTTTTGCTCCCATAAGAAAACCTAACACAGAGTAACTTTTATTCAAGACTGGCACAGCCTCATTTCATTTCCAAATTTTCAGAAGTCACAAACACCACAAACATTGAAAGTGTCTCTCTGCCAACTCATTTACAATGGGAAGCAGCATAGCTGGAGAGGCAGAAAGGGAGGGGAAAGTTCTCACATCCCTTCTGGCTAAAATGGTAAGGAGCATTCCAAGATAGGAGGTTAGTGTTGCTGTAGGCTGAGTGGCCAGTGTGGGGAGTGCTGGTTCTCTTGTTTACAGTTTATAGTGCATCTGTTTGAAAGCCAGAGACGGCAGCAAAAATATAAAGACAATGTATTCTGTCTGATTTCACAAACCTAGGCTTTTCATATTGTGATCAAAAACGTGATTCAAAACATTAAAAAGAACAAGTAATTTTACATTATTTTTCTGCTCTCTATGGTATTTTTTGTTATGGAAATGAATTGAAAAATGGCTGTCAAATCTTGTTAAAGCTTCTAATGTTGATCTTCGTGGTGATAAAGTTTAATTATTCTCTTTGTGTACTCAACAGCTACAGAGGAATTCATCAGCTTTAGTGTACATATATTTGTATACATATGTGTTATATGTATATATATATATATATATAAATATGGTATTTTGGAATCCAAATTATCTGCTATCAGGAATTTGAACCCAGATCATTTAGTTTCACAACTACGCACAATCTAAACATTAAAATAATTTAAAATGCGTTCGTGAAAAATGGAAAGACCAGTGTGTTGGGGGAGCGGGCATCTCCTTGGACCTTTGTCCTGACTCCCTCCAGCCCAGGAGGGGAATGTCTGCATTTGTGGCTTTGCCACATTTTCACACCATGCCAAGAACTTTTCCTTCTTACTCATTCTGGACCTTTTCAAACCCTGTCTTCTGTCTTCAAATGTAGATGAGTATGTGTTACACTTGAAAGTAATATTTTTTGCTGTGTAACATACTTGTTTTAAGAGTTTGAGATTTAGTCTACATGATGCTTACTTGTTGTAAAAAGCACGGTCAACCTAGGTTTACAAAACTCCCTTTCTCCGCGTATTTGCAGATTTCAGCAGAATGTGAAAATGTGAAACGGGAAAAAAAATTCAGAAAGAAAAAGTTGCAATGGAATCTTCATAGGACTGGTTGTGTTTTTGATGTACTAGCAGGCGATATTGATGTTAAGAAAACTTGTATAAACTTCTTAACGGTCGCCTCTGTCAAGTTGAAGGCAAAATAATGTCAGGCTCTGAAGTCCTGTGTTAGCAGGACGCTGCAGAAGGGACATTGAATAATAATAATAATGAATACTTATATAGCGCCTATTCTCGGCTAGAGACCAAGCTCTAAGCGCTTTACAATCCACACTCGTTTACGCAACGGGCTGCCTACCTGGGTAGTGCCGACTGAAGAGCTGCCAGCAGGCGCTTCATTCAGTCGTTTCCCGTGTCATACAGTCAATATCGTCCAATATCGTTCACTCAATATCCTTACTTCCTCCATTCTTTCAATTTCTCACGCAGGGTGCATGCTATGTGTAACGTATCATCCATACCAGCGGCCAAACTGGCCTTCTCTTCCGAAAGTTGGTGATGGGATTTTACGTGTGTGCAAGATGTTATGCGTGAGTTCACACACGGAACCTCGGTTTATAGTCTCATTCGAAGGACTGTGTGGGGAATGGAGTCAGAACCAATGTTAACTCCGAGGGAAAAATCCCCCTGTACCGAAATTCAAACCCGTAACCTCAGGATCACGAGTCCGGCGCTCTACCAACTGAGAATATGCTGTCTGACCATGTGGTCCTGGTTGGAGTTGGGCCAAAAAGTGGATGATGCATCATATCGAGGCTCAGATTTAGGTCAGACTGACCCCCCTTGAGCTCCCTAGAAATTCAGCAATATTTGCTGACAGTCAGCAGAATTTCTCAATATTTGCTGTTTCTCAGTGTGAGTCCTGGAACTACTTTAACTCCCCCCCGCCCCCACCTTCCCAAAAGCATCCACATGCCCTTCCCATTGTTTTGAAAAAGGAAAGTCACATTTTGTATTAGGAAGGAAAGAAATTCTTCTTTTTGAATGACCGCTTCCACCACTTCATTTTTAGTTTTGAGCCTTCTATTTAAATAGACATCATTTTGTTCCAGGAGAGGAACCACCAGATTATTGGTTGTCAGACTTGTGTGGCCAGTTGTCAGCTGTAGTGGCTTCCAAACCTTCAGAAAGACTTGCACCACAAGTTGGTAAGTTGATATGAATATATTTCTTTGCTGTAATTCCACACAGTGCATATATCGAGGAATTGTTTCTTTCTAGCTGATAAAATAAATCCATCTGTATTGTCTGTATTAGCTTGTGAGAGAGGCCACATGTGAAAAACCTTGAGATGGTATGCATTTGAAATAGGACTAAAAAGATAAGTCTCCTCCGCTTCCTTCCCTTGTGCATTTGTAGACCAGTAATGCTTTTGATTAGAAAGATGCTATTTGCGGAGATCAGTAATGATTTTGAATTCAAAGTTGTTATTGTTGACTTACTGTTAGTTTAGCCATGTATAAAAACTGAATAATAGTGATAATGAAAAAAAGTGAAGTCAGTCATTTTGTGGAAATCATGTACCTGCAAACAAAAGCAAAAAAAAAGTGGGTTTTTGTTTTGGGTTTTTTTTTTTCTGTGTTTTTTTTTTCATTGCAGTTGTATCATTTTCATCAAGTGTGATTTTTAAAGCTCCATTGTTTCAGACGCATTGAAAGATGACGTTTTCATGATGCTGTACCCTCTGAACTCTCATGCTTTGTTTTATCAGACAGTATACAGTGTGAGATTATGTTTACAGTAATGTACTTATAAGAAAAAAGTAGAATATATACAATTCAAAGTCTCTGTATTTACTTGTGTTCTTCATCAGCATGTTTGGATGCCTGCACTGTACAAGTGTACTCAAGTATAAATGACGCATCATTGAGTGCATTTACTAGAGTGAGAAGAATGTTGTCTTTGATCACCCTGCCACATAGACGGCCACTCTTCATCTGTTGTGGAGTTTGTTTGAAACAGGATGAAAGTTATTCTTTTTGCATCAAGTGGTAAAACGCCTAATTAGGTGTAAACATGATACAAGTTGCTTAAAATATACTTTACTCAGAAGTGTGTAAGGGAGAGAGACAATGTTGCTCATAGCCAAACCAACCACAAAGGGTCGTAACAGGGCTGTCACCTCACGGAAGTCAACTCACAATTAGATGAAAACGCGCACGCACACTCGCACGCACACACGCACGCATGCACACGCGCGCCGCCGCACGCACGCACGCCACGCACGCACACCACCACACACACACACACACACACACACACACACACACACACACACACACACCCCCCTGCCAGAATTTTATTAAAACCTTTCTTCCGTAAGATCTTAGATCAAGTGAAAAATGTTGATCTCTTTCAGAATCATATCAGGTGGGACACCTCTGAACAAGATTTTCGTGGAGTCTGCTGTAAAGTGTTTGACATCATGAAAGTCCCAAGCATCAACATTGGTTAATGCAGTAATAACAACTTGGATAAGACTTGGTCTTTCCTGAAAAGCAAAAAACGGTTTCCAGTCACAAATATGTCTGGTATGTGTACAGATGAAGCAGAAGACCCAGCCTGCATTCCCATCTACTGGGTTAGCAAATGGGTGGACTATTCCGACAAATACGGCTTGGGCTATCAGCTCTGTGACAACAGCGTTGGCGTCCTCTTCAATGATTCAACACGACTCATTCTGTTTTCGAATGGGGAGTAAGTGTCCTGGTTACTCCACTCGTCACATTAAATGATGATCTTTAAGATGCTTTTAGTGATGTCCTCAGTGTATGTCACAGTAGAATTCAATATTTGGAAGCAGTTAACAAACAGTTGAGATCCCACTCTATCCAAACTCTTGTCTGTAATAGTAGGAACAGGAGTACATGCAGTTGTAGTCTTAGTTTTTCTAACACTTAACTATCCTATTTTTGGTGTGAATCATGGCTTTTACTTCAGGAGCCCCATGTTAAGAAAAAGAGAAAGGAAGCTAGCCTTGCCTCCAGTTTGTCAGTAAGATGGGAAGAGAAGCCTCTCTTGACGCATCACATCTCTACGTGAACTTTTTAATCAGTTTCATTCCTTTCCTTGGCCAATGAAAATGGCTTTGCCATTACTCTCTTCTCTGCCTTTGTTTCTTTTTTCCTGCAACATGGAGCCCCTCAAGAAGCCTTTAGAGATGGCATTTACTAAGGACATTCAGACCTGTTTTTCCATGCCATCGCTGGTCAAGAATTCCTGAACATTTTTCAAGATGGCTGCTTCTCTTTGAGCTCTGCGATGTTTGTGAATTTTGACCTGCCACAACGTGGAGGAACATTCGCAATTTTGGCTTGATGGTAATTTCATAAACCCACACATTACAAGTTTTTGCAAAGTCACAAGCCAGATAGGGCCACATTTTTTATGAGTAAACCTGAAATAAACAGGTTAGTAAAATGTAAGAATTACATATCGATCAAAGTTTCCACAAAACAGTAGTTTGTTTTGCAGGCATTGGTCTTTGTGATGGTAACCTTTTTGAAATCGACCACAGTGGCCGACTATTCATTTACCTGCAAAATAGCAGTCATAAATTAACCCTTACACTGGTTGTAGCAACATATGTCGCGCCACAATGTCATGTCCCCTGACTGGTTGTTGCAACATAAGTCGTGCTATAGGGTGAGCCTTGCGAGCCTAGTTTCACCGACACACACAGATACGAAACTGGCTCAGTAACAAACTAATTTGCATGAATGACTGAACGAGCCCCAGAACATGGATTTTTAGCATTTTAGCTATGTTTATAGTTATTAGCTGCTTGTAATGCATAGCGCGACTCGACTCGTCTGGCAAACAACAATGGCGGCGCCCAAAGGAGAATGTGATAGAATTAGGAACTTGTTTGAAGATGTTTTTGCTGAATTTGTTGTGGAAAAAGCAGGTGAAGAAGAAATTATGGACATTTTGAATGAACTGGGTGTGGTGGGTGATAAATTTGATTCTGGAACTCTACATAGACGCCTCCAACTTGGGCTGGGGCACCCACTTGGAGAACAGTCATGCCTCGGGAGTGTGGGACGCACATTCTGCACGTCTCCACATCTACGTCCTAGAATTGGAAGCAGTCAGGCTCGCCCTCCTCCGCTTCCAACACCAGGTCTCGCACCAACTTGTTTTCCGCCTCACGGACAACACGTTGGTGGCTTGCTATGTCAACAAAGGGGGAGGGGGCTCGCTCCTCTCTCTTCGGACAGAGTCCCTCTTTCGCTGGTGTCACGCACGGGGAATCGCCCTGCACGCGAGAAACATAGCGGGGACCCGCAGTATCCTGGCAGACTCCCTCATCTGGTCCAGGTCCCTCCAGTCCTACACACGGAATGGACCCTCAGCAGGCTAACCCTGACCATGGTGGGGAACATTTGTTCAGGCCCATGGTCGACCTCTTTGCCACTCGATCCAACAATTGTCTGCCAGTGTATGCCTCTCCCAGCTCCTATCCCCAAGCATATGCAGTTGATGCTCTCTCCTTCCCTGGTGGGATCGCTCAGAGCCAGCACTGAGCCTTTTCCTATGGGAGAGACGGTCAGATCGTCCTACACCCAGGCGTATAAGGATCTGCCCGTCTTATCTCCTTGGGCCCATGGGGTCAGGGCGCTGGCCACTTCCACAGCGACCCAGCACTCTGTCCTCATGCGCCACCTCCCGGAGGCAGCCTACTGGCGTGCGGAAAACCCCTTCATAAACCTTCAGGGATATCCGCACGACCAGGGCTGATGGTTCTAGTGACCCCTTTTGCGGCTAACGCAGCCATATCTATTTCTCGGCTAACCCCAAGAACCACTAGGGCACTAAGCCCTCCTCCGCCAATTCCTTTAAATTCTGCTATGGTCTGACATGGTAAAGTATATGACACCAACATGGGGAGTTTGTATTATACTCCCTGTTTGGCTAGTATACTTACCATGTCAGACTCTAATGCCCACCCTGCCTTCCCCGCTAGTGCTAGGGTTCTCGGGGTTACCTTGCGCACAGGCCTCGTTGAATGAGGAACAGGAAGTTTACACCGGCTTCCTCCCTGGCGGAAGTAGGGTGGGCGTCACGTGATGGTCTTATTACTGCATTAGCCACAAAAAATTCGGCCTGGCAGAGCTAACTAACTGCCGTTGAATGCTATGGTCTGACATGGTAAGTATACTAGCCAAACAGGGAGTATAATACAAACTCCCCGTTTTTGAGATCGGCATGGACAATGACTGGATGAGTGCCTAAGGGTGAGGGGAATCTCAACATGTCATTCAGTGGGGAAGAAAAACTCTGTGTAGCACTTCCAGATGATCCTAAACCTTTGAAACGTAAATGACGACAGTGTGGGCTAATGATTATATTTGTTGATAGTGACCTTTTTTGGGTGTTTTTTGTGTTATCAGCATGTGATTTCAATGTGAAAACAACTGGACCTCATTCATTCTTACCTGGATTACCTGCATGGAAGACTGGTATAATCCACTCTGACTTTCCTTTGAAAAAGTCTGTAACTTATTTTTGGATACTGTGGAACATCATAGACTGGATTATTTGTGAACAAACTCTTGAGAATGACAAGCAGGATGTACCACCTGTTCTCACCTGTTATTTTCACATTCTGGACAGGTAAGCACCTAATCACTCACAAGCACACCAGTTCTGTTTATATTATTTTTTATTCAGTTACTAACAATTTTTATTCTGCATGTCATATTCAACTGCTAACCGTTGACAAATTATGCATATCATACAACCGTAACTATTGTTTTCAAACTTTCCTTCTGGAAATTCACCAGAAACATACTTAATAGTATGTTGTTAAATAACCAGTGTTATCTCAAAGGTAGAAAAAAATGTTAGGACAGATGTCATTTGTGCAGTGGAATCTTGGTCACACAAGTAAACTGGACATTGATACAGTTTTTCTGGTACTCAAGGAATACTAGTAAAAGGAAGCAAAATGTTAGAAAATTTTAAGAAGTAAAGAACAAGTTAGAATTCAAAAAATTTTGCACAAGTATTCACAATGGTCATATTGTGTATGGTCAGCTTTGCAGTGATTAGTTACATATATTTACATAGAAATACTGTTATGCCAACAAATTAGGTTTGAAAAGAGGACACCAAAATCAGAGAGTAAAAGTTACCAGAAGATGGTAAAATGACTTGATTATGTAGAAAACGCATTTTTCCCAAATGATGGGTCTGCTGCTGATCATTGGGTATTAACAGGTTTTCACTGGAAACTTTGTTGTGTTTAGTTGTACATTGGTAGGTAAAGTCATAACATCAGGATTCCCCCCCCCCCCCCCCCTCCATCCCCTCACACACACATACACACACACACACACACACACACACACACACACACAATTGGAGAGCAGGGAGCTGAGCTTGTCTCCATGCCAAGTTAGACAGTAACAGTAACGGCTTAGTGAGTTCACCACATTGCACCATATTCGAATGTCGTACAAATTTAGGGGGGTGAAAAAGAAATTGTTCACCCTAAATTGAAACAGTTTGTAGATGCAGGGACTTTCACATCAGCTGCTGTCCTCAAATGTGTAATGGTTCTCAAATTCCCTGTATGGGAACAAAATTTAGGGTCGCTCTTGATGGGTGGATCCATAGGTAAGTGAAAGTCAAGCAAAAGTTCTGTGTGCCACAGCACATTGACCTTTAACAGTGACTATGCAACTGTTTACATTTGATCGTCTATCTGGACAGTTGATTTTCTTTGGGGTTTTTTTTTTTTAGGGCGTAATAAATTCTGAACAATGTATGTTAACTCCATAAAAGTTAATAATGCACTGTGACTGATTAAGGTAGCAGCAGTTTCTTCTGCACAATAGGAAATTCTGTTCAGATATCAAGTTTGATTAGGCTATGATCCAGTCACATCATGTCATGGGACTTGTACTTACAAAAGTAAAGGGGTTGTGAAAAAAGGAAGATAGAATGATGGAATTGTTCTGAAAGGACACCCAGTAAAGATCATGCGTTTATATTGAAGTGTTTGTGGATTATATCTACAGATCGTGGAGGAGGTTGGTGGAAGTGTGTATCATTTAGAAATAATTAAAAGACTTCTGTATATTGTGAGTTTGTGACTTTAATCTACTCTTTCGACGTGTTTTTGCAGGAACATCCATTACATTGAGAGGGATGGGCAGGAGCACTATCATACACTGAAAGTGTTTCCTGAGACACTCAACAAGAAAGTCACACTGCTCAAATACTTCAGAAACTACATGAATGAACACTTGTTGAAAGTAAGTTTACTGTATTTCTGAGTGGCTCTGCCTTTTGTAAACCAGAACTCCTAGTAACAGTGAATAATGAACTCCCAAGCTCTCTCAACCACTAACATTTCCTGGCAAGTGTCTTTCACTCAAGGTTTGACTTGTTACTGCAGACAAGTTTTGAAGCAAGAGAATTAAAGTTGCCATACTGGGTTGTCAAACAAGTAGAACATCCATGACACACAAGAAAGAATAAAATTCATTTTTGTTTACTGTTTTGTGTCATTTTTGTATTGTTTGTCATGTTTTGTTTGTCTTGCCTAAAAATAGCCATAGAGTCAAAATGTGTTTCTTTATATTGTCATTTGTTCAGTCTGTTTGTTTGGAGTGTAATAAGACAGCTTTTGTTCTCTGTAGAATAATTCTCTCCCACTCTTTAGCCCAGGTTCTGTGAAGACTCAGAAAGTTGTAGATTGGATGGTATATATTTGTTTTTTTTTCTTCATCCAGCCATTACGTTTATTTCATACTTGAGTATGTAAGAATAATTATGACTGAAAATAGTTTGTACGTCAGCTTGCTTTTGGTTCATGGCATTAATTTTGCTTTCATACATTGTCAGTTCGTAAGAATAAAGTTCCCAGATTGTTTTGATTTGTATAGCTTTTACATCTGTCATGTGTCATAAAATCAGGAAAGATTCAGAAAGATCCATAATGCAAGTAACTGCAATTCCCAGACACTGTTGAATACCTTGGTATAATTATAAGCTATCAGCAAAGAAAAACTGTCTTGATATTCATACAAAAAATGTTTTACTGGATTATGTTATACATGCTCAGACTCATGCACAAGCAAGATGGAGGGAACAAAAAGCAACACCACCAACAACAGAACAGACAAACTTAAAACAAAGTTTCTTCTCAAATGATTACTTTTTCTGTAATAATGAATTCTTTTGGCTGAAAAACAAGCGTATCTTTTAAATAGCAGTGTTTAGTGCTTTTCTGATTGTAACTATTATCAGATGTGCATACATTTTGGATCGATTATAGAACTTAATTCTGCCATTCTTTTTATTTCAGGCGGGTGCTAACATGACTCCTCGAGACTCGGATGACATGATGAGGCTGCCTTTCTTGAGGACCTGGTTCCGCACCAGAAGTGCAATAGTCTTGCACCTCAGTAATGGAACTCTGCAGGTCAGCTAATACATTTTGTTATAATATATGGTGATAAAATGGGTTAAAGTGAGTGAGTGTGTTGTGTAAACGTGTAAGCATTACTTGATGTAAGCGTTGATTTTATGCAAAAATAAAGTGCACTCTGATTGTTTTACTGGAATGCTGAATATAGGCAGTGTAACATCAGTGATCAGTTTGTGTCTGTTCTGATCGTATGCAATGCATACTTTGTTGGAAGAAACTTTGGTGGTGGAACTATTCAAAGAAAACCAGTAGAGTGGTCATAGGAACTGATTGAGTCAGATGTATGTTTTGTCCATATTTTCAAGATTAAATGTTCATTGAAATATTTAGACAACAAAAACCTTAAGCACTGGAATGAAAGGACATATTTATGGATTGTTAAGAAAGTCTAGTTTGTCCATAGATATGGTGCTTTGGAATGCAGCATACAATAATTTTGTCGCATACGAAACCCTGTGTTTAGCTGAACTTTATGTATATGTGCTTGTACTGAAGGTTAATCTCTATCATTCCTTGAGATATGTTTCTAGGGGCTTCAGATTATGTTTTGATCTTATATTTTCCCCCCTTTATTTTAGCTCTAATAAAATCTGTGTTCACTGGACCTTGTTTATACTGTGTTATGGTTTTCTTGTTCATCTCTACATCTTTATTAAAGACTAGCTGTCTGGTGGAACTTTACTTGTCACTATGAATGGCAACTGGTGGTTACCCATCATCAAAGCATTCTATGTTTGGCTCATGCAGTGCGACTGAAAACATTCAAATGGTGAGTTCAAAGAGAAGGTGAAGGGAGAGGGAAGTGAGCAGAGAGGGTGGGGGAGGGACCAGGATATGTCCGTAGGCAGAAAATTGATTCTGTATCTGGTGGTCAACAAAAATGAAGGCATTGTTTACATCACTGGTGTGAAGGAGCTGGACACTTTCCAGTCATGTCCATTGGTCAGTCCCATGCATGCGTCCACTGAATGATTTTGGATGAAGGCAAAAAGTCACCAACATTCTCTCTTTTCTTGAGTCCTTTGCCTTTTTTCCTTGTGATCAAGTCCCCTGACAGGAATCTTTCTTTTTTCTGTGGAGACAAGTAGTCTTGATTATTTTCAGTTAGAGGAGGAGAGGGAATCCAAAGGAGGAAGTGGAGTCAATGGGCAAGTTGTCCTCTTTCTCACTTGTCAACTAATGCATTGCCCTTGGGTAAAAGAGACATAATGGTTGAGTGGTGGGTCGTGCGATTAAGCAAGAGGAAGGAAGATAGTCAGGAGAAAAAGTGATTGGAGCGAGCTGAGGGTTGGAAATCCTGATCTGGATCTGATAGTACAGCTAAGGAATGGTTTGGTTTTGCCACAAAGTGAAGAAAAGGAACACCTGAGCTTTGAATGATCCAAAAAAGGTAAAGTGAGAGAGCAGAAACCTGTGTGGAGTGTCTTGTTCAGTGGTTTGATGAAGAGTTCAAAGAGTTTGATATGCAGGGTTCACTTGCTCTTTGAATCTCTGTAAAATTCCTTGAATTTTGAAATGACACTTCAAATGTTTTTCATTGAAAATTCTTGAATGTTGAAATTTCAACCAAAATGAATTATTTATCTAGAAAAAATAATCTTGCTTGTGTGTGAATTGTTGGTGAATTACTGCATTGAAATTCCACGATTGATTGAGTGTGCAGCAGCTGAAGTTGAATCTGATATACGCCGTTTGGCTGGGAAGTGAGAAAAATTCTGAAGTCCGTTATATGGAACATTTAAGTATGGAATGGAATCCATCTAAATTCCGAATATTAGGAGTGTGGTTTACTAACGATCTGAAAGAATGTGTAGATATAAATTACTCGGAAAGACTAGCAGATGTCAAACACTTATTCAAAATATGGGTAAAACGACAGTTAACACCTCTTGGTAGGGTAGCAATACTAAAATCTCTTATCCTCTCAAAGTTGACACACCTCTGGTTTACTATTACCAAACCCACCAGACATATTTTTTCAAACATGTCAACAGGCTTGTTACAAATTTGTTTGGAACAAGAAGCCAGATAAGATTAACGAAAAAACTGCCCATAAAAGTATCAAAGATGGCGGTATTGGTCTTCCTGACCTAAAAACGTTTGTTTTATCTCTGAAGCTGTCCTGGATACGTAAAGCTGAAACGTCAACCCATAAATGGCGAAATATTCTGTTGCATAACTTCCCTAAGTGGTCGCTTATGAAAAAATGTGGTCCAGAATTCGTTTCAAAATTCACCAAGTATAATCAGTTTGGGTTGAAGTTCTTGATGCATATAAAGTTTTTTACTACAAGTGTTCCCCGCAAAACTCCACCGAACTTCTTGCCGAACCATTATGCCATAATAAGCGATTTCAAATTGGAAAGAAGTGTATTGTATCGAAAAAACTAAGTAGCAAAGATATTAACTGTCTCGCCCACTTTTTTGATGATAAAGGAAAGTTTTTGCCACATGCACTTTTTAAAGAAAAATGTAATGTAAATATTGATTTTGTTACTTTTGCTGGCTATAAATCGACTATAATGGACTATGTAAAAACGTCTGGTATCACTATAAAAAATGATAAGTACATAAACTCATCATTGTGCTTTAAACACCTTTTTGCTATAAATAAAGGTTCCAAATTGTATTATGATATCTTTATTGCAAATAACCTTAAGCCAAAATGCTGTGATAAATGGGACATAAAATTGTTAATGCAAAATGATTGGAAATCTTGCTTTTTGCACGCGCATAAGATTCGTGATGTAAGGCTGCAGTGTTTCAACTGAAAATATTACACAGGTGTTTATGCACAAATGTTGTTTTAAAGGAGATTGGAATCCTTGAAAATAATAACTGCAGTTTTTGTAGCACATTCAAAGATAGCATTGATCATATGTTTTGGAAATGTCACCATGTACAAGTATTTTGGAATGCCCTCATTGGTTTAATGAAAGAAAAATGTTTGAATGCTGAAAATGTACTTTTGACAGAAGCACTCGTACTATTTGGCTATGACAATATGATTGTTGGCGACACCGTCTTTTACTTTATAATACTATTTGCGAAGCATTACATATATGTTTGTAGAATAAACAACACCCTGCCACAAGTACATGTATTCATAAACAAATTAAAATTTAGATACAAAATTGAGGAACATGTTGCATATTTAAAATTAAACCATGCAGAATTTTTGACCAGATGGCTGGCATACAGACCATTAATGGATACTGTTTAACAGTTATACCCTTTTGTTATTGTTTTCTTTTCTTTGTAAACAACTTGCACTAATAGATTCAGAAGTGTAAGATGAAGTGTATGAATGAACACTTTTTTGTGCATTATTAGAGGCCTGAGTGTAATATTTTGCCAAATGTAATGATGTAAAAAAACGTCCCTGTCAGCATGATTTTTCTTAATACATCCACCCCCCACCCCCCACCCCTCTCTCTCTCTCTCTCTCTCTCTTTCTCTCTCTCTGTTTTTGTTTTTGTTTTGATTCGATAATGTTTGCATGAATATGTGAATTCAAATTGTTTGGGATGATTTCTTTCTTTATTTATTTCTTGATATACATATTTGCTTTCCCTCATTACTTTTCTCCCCCTTTTTGTTCCTGTAAATATATATGAATGCAAATAAAAAAGGTTTAAAAAAAAAAAAAAAAAAAGAATCTGATATATGCTAGAGAAATAAATGACTCAGGGGAGGTAATAGAAAACATCTGGGTCATTGTCTTCAAACTCCCCATCACTGTCTATCCTGGTTATGTCATTGTCACTGCAAGTTTCCATGTAGGAGGACCGACTTGGGCTTTTTTGGCCAACTTGATACAGTATGATTATCATCGCAAAGACAAGATAAAGAATTGATTGTGTGTCAATGTAATGATACTATATTCCATTCCTCAACTTTTGTGTTGTTTGTAGGTTACTAAGAGCATGAGAGCCTGTGGTTATTTTTCATTTATTGTTTTTGCACATTTTAAGTTATCAGTTTCAAGTAACATGTCTTGCACATTCCTTTAGGATGTTGATCTTTTTTATCCAGATTAACGTCAGTGTCATGATTGGCGGAAAATTCTGCTGCATATGTTGCACACACTTTCGTGCGCATGATTTTGTATTTGATATGTTTTTCACTTTTCCCCCACAAATTCTACACATGGCATTTAGCCTTCCACAGTACACAAAGGAGGCATGGTTAATGGGCTGTTCATCGTGTTATTTACACACTTTTATCTTACCAGATGAAATATGTTACAGACACAACTACCAACCCGTTCAGACTAAGCTAAAAATACTTTTAACATGTAAAGTACACACACATTTTTCATAACCGCCAAGCATAAAGCAAGTAGAGAGATTCTAACGCTCACAGCTGGGTTGAAAACAAGGAGGAGGGGTGAAGGGGATGGTGCAATCTGCAAGTTCTAACACAGAAGAAAGAAGGCCTAATTTACAGTCTCACTAATGGAGGTCTAGCTGTTCTTGAAGTTGGTCAGCGGCAGGTCAAAGTCGGCTACTGGCAGCAGCACAAGTTAGGAGGCAGAGAGAAAAAGGAAAAAGAACAGGCATGATACAATATTTGTGAATGGGCTTTTTATCTACAACTGATGGTGTCATATTTCCATAAGCTCAAGATTTCATATCAAGTTTTATGTGACATTGAAGTACAAAAACTCAGGCAGAAGATAGACTGCTGTTTTGAAGAAGCAAGTATACCACATAAAAGAGTAACTGATGTTTTGAAGCAAATTCACCCTATAAACAAGTATTCATGTGTTTTCATTTATATGAGACTGAATACTGAAAAAAGGTGGTGCTGATCAAAGACATCACAGAGAATGCATTATTGTTCGTCTCAGTGCGTACAGCTTGGACAGCACATTTTTAGAGAGTATGTGAATTGTGTTGCAGATAAACTTTTTCCAAGACCACACCAAAGTCATCCTGTGTCCTTTGATGGCTGCTGTCACATACATAGATGAGAAGCGTGAGTTTCACACGTTCCGCATGAACCTCATCGAGCAGTATGGATGTACAAAAGACTTGGCCAGTCGACTGCGCTATGCTCGCACAATGGTGGAGCGGCTACTGTCTTCCAAGTCCGGCTCTGGCCGTGTCAAGTCAGCTGCTCAATGACACGGCACAGTGTCCAGCTAGGACAGATGATTGGAGAATTCTGTATTGTGCACAAGTCATGTGATGTTTTGTTGGTGCCTTCAGCTGGGGAAACACAAGGACTTGAGAACATAGTTCGTGCATGTCTTTCTCCTGCTTTTGGGTACAAGAAGCAGGAGCAGGGTTTTTTTTTTGTTTTTGTTTTTCCCTAGCAGGAGTGATAATTATGTTTGTTGATGTTTCAGTACGATGAATACATTTTTAATGACATAAGGTTGAAAGGAAGTTGGAAGTTTTATTCACATTTAAGAGTGCAGTAATCTACTACAGATAAAAAAAAATGAAGAGGAAGCAGGTGCTGTTCACCAAATCCCTTAATGTATTGGGTTACTTTGCATTCCTTTGTCTTGTCTCAACAGCCAGATATCAGCCTTCCATCCCCATTCCCTTCCGTCTCCAAATTGTACACAAACAAGATAAAATGATTTGTATGTTCCATATCCACAAAGTTGTCTCCTTTGTTTTCTGCTCGTTGAGTATGCAGACCTTCCCCATGGGGCATGTATGTTTGTCTTGTCTTTGTGTGTCTGTCCACAAGGTAACCTGAAAATTCTGGGTGTTTTTTAGGGTCATTTTCAATGTCATCAAGGAGTGTCAAAATGGGCAGACTAGTCTTTGGATACATGACACATCTGATAAATCATGAGACCACAATGTCTAGGAGTTGCAGCTAGATGAATAAACATGTGTATATGTAAGCAAGAGAGGAAATGGGAAAGGTCTGGTTTGGCAAACACCCGACAGATGCATTCCCCCAGAGCATTGGTTAGCCTTGGATACCTAGGTAACATGGTCTAAACCGCTTCTGTAGTTTGTGTTCATGGGTGCATGTATGTGTGTAGCCATGAATGTATGCAGGTGTGCAGCATGTGGGGGCAAATGGGTAGCAGCACATGCATGTGTTTGTGTACATGTATGCATGCTTAGATACCAATGTGTGCTCATGAGCACCTGGACATGCAAGTATGAGGGCATTGTATTTCCCTCCAAGTTTGCCGAGGATACAATTGCGGGAAAAAAAACAACAAAACCACCCCCCCCCCCCCCCCCCAACCAACATGAACTCTGGAGCTCTCACAAATGGGGGTTATTACAGGCAAGCACAGGGTGCCTTCTCCCCAGTCTTAAGAAGATTTATAGTATCTGCTTGTGTTCTACTGCCTTTTTGTGGATTTGCTAAAAAAATATCCTTGGAGAATTTTTAGAGGTATAAACAGTAAACAAGTTGGGTATTTTTTGGCTCCCATAAGAAAACCTAACACAGAGTAACTTGTATTCAAGACCGGCACAGCCTTTTAAACTTGAATAAAGTCAGACAAATACATAGACGAACAATCTAATAGTGGGGGAAAAAACAAGCGCAGGCCAACAACTGAACTATCTTCATAGTTCATAGAGGGGCGGAATTTGAAGATGGAGAAACTGGGAACATGAAATTAAGAAAATATGTTACAGATATGAAAACTCTTCACTAGCTGCATAAGGGAACCATCGCAATCCCTTTTGAAGGCAGATATATTTGTTTTGCCTGCTCCGAGGCCTTTCGTCCGCTGGGTCGGACTCATAAGGGAGACACGGCTGGTTGTGTCTGCGCTCCTGGCGTCAAATAAGACACACCACAGTCCATAATACTCCATAATAATCGGGATTGCGATGGTTCCCTTATGCAGCTAGTGAAGAGTTTTCATATCTGTAACATATTTTCTTAATTTCATGTTCCCAGTTTCTCCATCTTCAAATTCCGCCCCTCCCCCCCCCCCCCCCCCCCCCCCCACCCTCCTTAAGTCCAAATCTTTGGCAAGTCATTACTATGAAGATAGTTCAGTTGTTGGCCTGCGCTTGTTTTTTTCCCCCACTATTAGATTGTTCGTCTATGTATTTGTCTGACTTTATTCAAGTTTAAAAGGCTGTGCCGGTCTTGAATACAAGTTACTCTGTGTTAGGTTTTCTTATGGGAGCCAAAAAATACCCAACTTGTTTACTGTTTATCGTTTACTGTTCCCTGCCTCATTTCATTTCCGATTTTGTTCTGATTAAATTGAGGTTATTTGTATTTGTTTCTGTCCGTCTGTGTGTTTGTCTTTTGATCTCCCTTGCATCTTTGGGTGGATCCTCAGGCGTAGGCTCAAAAATTGTCCCTTACATTTTATACTATTTGCATAATGTCTCTAGTTTTTCAGCAACTTTTTTCCTCCCCACACTTTCGTTTAGTTTCATTTACTACTCATTGCTGGCTGCTTTGGGGGTGCTATTGGATTCTTTTTTGCACCCTTGGTGGTGAGAACACCACAGTATTATGGACTGTGGTGTGTCTCTATTTGACGCCAGGAGCGCAGACACAACCAGCCGTGTCTCCCTGATGAGTCCGACCCAGCGGACGAAAGGCCTCGGAGCAGGCAAAACAAATATATCTGCCTTCAAAAGGGATTGCGATGGTTCCCTTATGCAGCTAGTGAAGAGTTTTCATATCTGTAACATATTTTCTTAATTTCATGTTCCCAGTTTCTCCATCTTCAAATTCCGCCCCTCTATGAACTATGAAGATAGTTCAGTTGTTGGCCTGCGCTTGTTTTTTCCCCCACTATTAGATTGTTCGTCTATGTATTTGTCTGACTTTATTCAAGTTTAAAAGGCTGTGCCGGTCTTGAATACAAGTTACTCTGTGTTAGGTTTTCTTATGGGAGCCAAAAAATACCCAACTTGTTTACTGTTTATCGTATACTGTTCCCTGCCTCATTTCATTTCCGATTTTAGAGGTATGCCAAAAAAAAAAAAAAAATTCTTTGTGAATTTTTAGGGTTATATGTAGAAAAACCTAGAGTTGCAGTTAAGAGGATGGAATTTATTTGAAGAAATTAATGATTAAAAAGAAATAAAAATTGTACATATTTTTCCTGTATTTGGCAACATCAGGAGAGAAAGAGAATTCCATTGACTGGTTTTTGCTTAAAATTGCCCCTTGTTAGGAATTAGGGGTGTGATGGGGTGGGAGCAAAGGTGGTATTGGTGGTGGTCAATCATAACCGATGTCTACAAAGGTTGATAAAAAGTACTCTCTAATATCTAATACCATTCTGTCCAATGACTACACTGCTCTGTTTTTCAAGATTTGAAGCTTTTGTGAGGTTAACAGAATGCAGCAGCTCATTTCTCTGCATTCAATTGCAGTTGCAAGGATCTTTTCTGCCTTCGATTAGAATCCACTTCAAAACCACGTCTGCAAACACTCCCAAGTCCTAAGCAGTACAAGTTGTTAAAGCATTTGTCATTAATTGCATTGAGAAACATTTGGAGCTTCAAGCCAAGTTTTTGTCGACTGATACAACTTAAGGTATTCTTCAGGGCTCTTAGTAGTTCCTTATTTATCAGTCACCTAAGAATTGATGAGAATGAACTGTGTTAGTGTTTTTGTCACATGTAAACCATGCCCATTCTGAATTTTAGATAATTAGTGTTTTTGTTATGCAGCTGTCTGAAATACATAATGCTTTTATTTGGCTACTATATTCATATTCTGTTTGTGATGTAGTAAAAAAAAAAAAAAGATAGAAAGTATCAAGCTTAGGGAGATTGGAAAACGTCACACTGCTTAGCAGCATGTATTTGTTTGACATTAGAAGTCACGAAGACCAAGAATACTTGTCTGAGTTGTTGCATATTGCAGTTCTCAGCAAATGTTTTAGACTTTTGTGTTTGTTGCATATGATGGAATGCTTGTGTGAAAAATCTGATAGGACTGCATGTGCCTTATTTCATATATATGTATATATATTATGTATCTTTAAACAGGTATTACCTGTTTCTTAGGCTTCAGTTTTGGGTAATTTAAGTCTGCAGGTTGCTGGAGGGTCAGTTTATCCTGTCTAACCACCTGTGTGCGCATGCCTGCATAAGCTTCCAGTGCTCCTTCCTGTTTCTGAATTGGTACCAAGTGGGAAAGGCTAAGGGATTTAAACCTAGTTTTGCGTCAAGAAATTGGAGGAGGAGGGATAATCGACTGAATTTGACCAAGGAAAGTAACGACCACTCACAGACTTGAGGCCTGTGTATGAGTGTGGCTGTGGGTGCTACCGTCTCACATCAGCGGCCAGCTTCAAGCATCAGTCTGTGGTGCTGGCTGGCTGAGTGAACAAATGATTGTGACAAAAGAGGTCAACGCTTGTGAAGTTCTAGGTCATTTGTGTACTAGTTTTGCAGTTGTCATTTATGTTTAGCATTATAACAATAGTGTTTGTGCAAAGCCTGATTGTCGTTGCTGTTAAATGGCTTGTTTTGTTACAGAGGACACAGATCATTGCATAAAGTTTCTGAATTCATGGCACACAAAACATACATTGTTGTGGATTTTAGTGCTTGCAACTTGCTGATGGTGGTAAATGCTTTAACTCTGGTTAAAGGGTATGTTTAGGGTCAACAGGTAGTATATTTCTTTGCAAATTCTGGGAAATTAGTAGGAAACATGTAAACCACGGAACAAATATTTCACAAAGTTACAGGAGTTCATGCTGACACTTTTCCTTGTTGCAGCATGGAAAACAGTTTTCTGTTGCCTATGGTACGTTTGTCTGTATAATTCTTTAGAACTGAAGAGCATCTTGAGTGATATTGTTTGATTGGTCTTATTGACCTAGGGTTGAAAAAAATTGACGGTGCAAGTGGCTAGATCATGAACATGATATAGAATATCATTCAAGTGTTTTGAGAAATTGAAGATACTGGCAAGGTCTTGGTACTGCAAACACGGCCATGTTGAAATTGCTTACAAAGCTAGTGGACTGTGTAATGTTTCGTGAGATCATGTTTATGTGTGTCTATGGGTGACACTTTCAGTTTATCTCATACAATACATTTCTAGGACACAGTGGTGATAGAAGTGATTTTTGTTTTTCCCTTTCAATGTGAATGGAATGTAGAATTTTTAAAAAGTTATGAAATGAATTATCAAGTCCGAGTTAGAAAATAAAAAAATTGTATTAAGTATGAAAGACTGCAGCGCTCGTTAGAAAATAAATAAAGAGATTGTATTAAGCACAAAAGACTGCAGCGCTCAGTTGCATGAGAGGTGAATAAAATCCATGAAATGATCACCTTCGGGAGATGCCGGCAATGGGTGCTTCCCATCAACCCACTGGGGTGCCTTTACTTGACGCTGGCACTTTTTCCTTGAAACTCATTCTTGCCTCAGTGCACACTGCCTTCTAATTACGTTCTTATGACTGCCTTTTATTCTACTTCAAGATGTTAAAGTTAGAGAAGGTTTGAGCAGTGTAATATGCCTACATGATTACCAGCCCAGGACATTATAGGTTTGAAATGCATGGACTTGTACTGAACCTGATGTAAATATATGTTAGATACCCTGTGGTGCAGGCATAGAAGGCTTGAGGCACAGGCAAAAGCCTGAACTGACTAGTCATATATTAAGTGTTTGGGATTTGTCATGTCACATAAGGATCCACTTGTTTGCAACCCTGATGTGGCCCCCTTGGTTGGCTGGGCAGTTAACAACTTGATTTGACTTTTGAAAATTTTGATGGGAAAAGTGTTAATCCTTTGTCAACATACATTGTACAAATGCAGTTTTTTTTATCATCAGATGCCCTGATACACATCTCATACATAGCAACTTCATAATTTCTCAACAAACTAATGGTGGAAGTTTACTTGCACCCTTCACTTAGCTAGCTGATCCATTGATATCAGTTATATTTAATATCAGTTATATGTGCCTCATGGGATCTCATTGCAATGTGATGGAGTCTGTTTACAGGTGAGTCCCCCATGCCCTTTGTCAGTCATAGTCAAACATTTGCCAAGAGCTAGAGGCTGTTTGATCATAGCTCTTTTGACATTCACAGACACAAACTGGGTATTTTTAATGGTTTTTGCTGTAGAATTAAGTGTAATGACAGTTGAACGACATTGTCAGTGGGTGTTCATCTTGAACTGTGTGAGAGGAGAGGAGTTCATGCATGAAGTCACTCCATCTGGGAAGTGTGGTGTATGCATTTTGCTAATTCATTGGCCACAACCCTGGCAAAACAGTTGAAGGGCACTGGTTTTCCTTTCTGTTCTGTCTACATAATGAGTGGATCGGACAGTTTTTTCATTGTCTACGAGCTCTTGCAACAGAAGAGTTCAGATTTTGCTGTGGCAGAAAGGAATTCAAAACTGAAAAGGAGCACAGCAGTCAAGGAGTTGAGGTCCCCCAGATCATGGTAGGAAACAAGCAGTAGGTATGAAAGCCAAAAGTGTGCACTTATTTAATATCGCTTGGTTATGAAAATGAATAGTGGTAGTGAACATTAAATACTCAAGTATTTGAAAAAAAAATAGTTTAGCATGTTTAAAATCAGGTAATTGATTTAGTCACTGATATCCCTGTAAACTGTCAGGTCATTTGGGTTTGGGAAAGGGAATAAAATTGAAATATTATTCAAGAAAAGTGCTAGTTTAGCATTTTTCATCAGTGAATTAATTTATTCATGGATATTATCCCAACAAACAGTCGGGTCATTCGGGCTCTGAAAAGAGTGCATTATGTGAAAAAAAGAGAGTATTACTGCATCTTGTACCCTTTTCAGAACCCAAATAACATGACACTTTACAGGGTTAATATCAGTGAATGAATTAACTGTTTAAAGTTCAGTGATAATGTTTTTGTTGGCGAGTCGCATCTTCACATGACATCTTCCACAACCTTGTCCTGTGGCTGGAGAAGCTAGAGATCAGATTTGAACAGCAGCTAAGCATGACACTGGAACAAGCGAGTAATTTGTATTTGTGATCAATGCTTTTCTTGTCCATACATTTATTCATGAACACCTCTTAACTCTGCATGCAGTGTGTCACTTGGAATCGGTACACACAAAGGACTTGACAGCCAATGAGCCATAGGATAATGCATGTTTGCATGCTTCCTGGCCTTGCTGCTTGGTTCCAACTTAAAGGTGCAACTTTGGCCCTTGCAGATGTGAAAAGGCATTTTCAACCCGTCTCTCCCCTCCTCGAATCCCCCTTTCCCCCCAAAAAAAATTTGCCTACCTTAAAAAAGCTATGCTGGCATGGGTGTTAAAAATCTAGTTATCAATTCAAATCTCCGTTTCTTTGCCCCCCCTTGTCTGTCTCCCAAAGCCTTTTTGTGACTGGAAGACAGCAGCGTAAAGCTGGAACAAGGCTTGAAGTGAGCTTCAATTCTTTCCACCTGCCAGGATGACATTCTGTTCTGGCTGATAACACAGAATGATTAAAAAATGAACTCGCTGAACTTAGAGTAATCAGTCCCAGATTAGATGTAAGAAACTCATTAAGACCCATGTGTTTTTGTTAAACAGTTTAGCAATATTTAATTCAGTGTGAAAGCCAAAATAGAAAGTAAGCTGAGAGAGACTTTATTGAGGAGGTTCTTACATGAACTTCATTATCATCACCCAGATGTATGTCATGGGTCAAAGCGACAAGAAGTGCATTCATCTTGTCACCTGCTTTGGCTGTCTCTTACTTCTGTTTATAGTGTTAATGAAATAAGGAAACCCTTTTAATTAAATTACACACACTTCCTTTGTTAATGACATTAGTAAGTATTTCTCTCATTCAGAAAGAATTCCTTATTTTGGAAAGTGTTAAATGAGTTGGGTTTTTTTTTTTAGATCATCATTTTGGAAAGTGTTAAATGAGTTGGGTTTTTTTTTTTTTTAGATTGTCATACATATTTGTGAAGGGATTATGTTCTATGCACTGATTCATGATACTAAGAAAGGTGGTGTTTTTGAAGCCTAGCATTCCAATTGCAAAGCTTTTTATTTGTGTCTTCTCTCCAGGTAGGTGGTTATAGTATTGTGGATGTAGAGTGTGGGATGTGATTCTGCAAACAAACACTTGAAAACCGAGACCTCATTCCTCTGCTCCAGTGATCTGGGTGTCCTTACTTGGTATTCCTTATTGTCAGTTCTGAAAAGTTTTAGGCATGTAACCACCTGTGGATGCAGACATGTAAAATGGGCTGGACGACTATACTTAAAGTGCTTTGGTTGATGTTGCTACATACAATGCCATTTATGTGACAGACATCACTGCATATTGGCTTTTTTTGTTTGTCATCTGTCCTGTCACACTTTGCCTAATTCATAAAGGAAAATGTGGGGGTTTCCCACAGGCACTTGTTTTTATATTTCATAGCATGCATGGTGTTCTGGGTTAGTGGATAAAATAAACAAAGCGTGAGTGAGATGGTGATGGTTAAAGAAAGTCTGTCATGTTTGTTTCTAGTTTTGTATGAAAATACATGTACTTTCTGCATTTCAGTTTTGTTTACAATATGCAGTGCAGAGTAGAGACACCCTATATATTTCCCCCCCATGCTTCCAACATTGTTTATAGGTTAAGTACACCATTAATTCTCAATGACAAAGAAAGCTTGGAATCATCAGTTTGCTCTCATTCTTTGTTCCATGTGAAATCACATACTTGGGGATTATTGCTGGTTGGTTGGTTGTGTTTTTCATGCAGGAAAAAGTAAGGATTTCTTTTGTTTATTAACATGTTAATGATTAGTGTTGAATGAAAAATGCATGTATACATTGGATGGAGAAGGGGAGTGTGAGTTGATAACATGTGTATCTGGTGAAAAATTTATGCAAAACTTGTTGCAAAATATATGCAAGATGTGTTTCGAATTATGCAATATTTCTTTGAGTTTCTGGACAATATCTCATCTCAGTTGCTTTTATTTATTGATGTATTTTTACAGTCATCCCATAAGATAATGTACACCATTCAGTTAAATCATTTCGTATGAAATACTCTTTGGTGGAAATATTGTTTGTCCTCCAAATAGTGCTATGTATAGTATACAGTTTCATCAAGCAGTTTCACCATGCACACTGAACCAAACATTGGCTATTTTCTTAGGATGCAGTGGTCCATGTGCCACATATAGGGTTTTTGTCATGTTGGTATTGTTATCCAGTTCAGGCAACTGTAACATCCTCAGGGAGTTGCTTGTTTGGTATGATGTTCTTTTCATAACCCAGTGAATGTCAACATCAGTATCCATGTCAGGATCTTAAACATGCATATTTTGTTTAATTCACACATGCTTAAAAAACAAACAGAACAAACCTTAACATCAGTCTGCTGGAAAAAAAAGCTCCATGGTTATCCTTCCAGCGTTGCTATGATTCGAACCAGACATCAGACAACCTTTTGGGAGAAAGCCTAACCACAGAGCACACAACTTGAACACTTTCAATGATTGTAAGAATTCTCATAAGAGAAATTGAGGTCTGCTATGGCTGTAATTTGTAAACAAACAGTGAGGTTAATGGCAAGGTTTATCCATGCAGTGATGTACACATTTTGAAAAAGTGGGTGCTGGGTTAAAAACAGATCTAGACATCTGACTTTTAGAAGTCTGCCCAAGCAGGATGAGGGGACCTCAGGTAAGAAAACCTGGAGAAATGTTGCTGTTGCATATGTACATAGATTACCAAAATACATCTTGCTCTGTTGCTTCCTGAAAATGTCCATTAAAATGACGTCTGTACCATGACTCCCATTCAGTGGGGCTTGCCAGTGTGTCCCTTAGAACTGAAGACTGGTTGGATCTCAGTCTCCACACTCATCACCTGTATTGCCATAGTAAGAAATGTACATAATCCACATGTATGTGTTCATCCATCTCAGGTAACAAACTAAATGGAGATCAAGTTTTGTTGCGGGAATGCAGGTTGTGAATGTGATAACATTTCAACCCCAACTAACTTTTGCATTCATCTCACCAGCTGATTCATCATTTATTGAATAAAGTGATACTGTTGCTGAAAGTACAAATTAAAATTTTTTTTGATGTATGGATGAGATGAGTATATTTCTACATACATTGTTTATAATTGAACAAAAGCTGGACTTGATACAGATGAAAGGGAGGGGATGTGGTATTTAAGTACAGGTTGAAGAGGGTGTGACGCCTAAGCATTCACTAAGCTGAATGTCTGTCTGTTTATGCCAAGTCTGTTCATGCCAAGTTTTCAAAGTGACATGTAACTCGCCATTAACTTCTTATTCCAGTGGAACCTCTTGAAAAAGACTTCCACAAATCTGTGAAAGATGGCTTTTAGGGAGTGTATTTGGAGGGTCTGCAAGGGAAGGCTTCAGTGCTTTAGTTTCAAGAGTTAGAACAGGAAAAGGCTGTGAAGGTGACAGCTGAGAATGTGTAACCTTCACCACTGCGGGGAAGTTGGGGGGTGAGAGGCAAGCGCACCTCCACAAGACTGAGAAGTATGCCACTCTAGTGAGCAGCTTGAGGGAATCCAGCTTCCAGGCCCGGGTCATTGCCGTAGAAGTTGGAGCGAGGGGATCTGTAGGCTTATCAGCCTATGACCTCATGAAACAGCTTGGAACTTCAGGTAGGAAGAGGACCAGAACCCTGAAGGCAATGGCAGAGGCAGCCGAAAAGAGGATGGATCTGGTCGTGGAGAAACAAAAGTGAACTTCATAAGGCTTAAATTTCCCAACTTAGAACAAGTGTTCCGTTAATAGTGGGGTAAGACATCTGTCTAATAAAGGCACACCTTGAGACACCCACCCATCCAAAAGTTGGGGTTTGAATCCCAGCAGTGCCAGAAAAAAAAAGTTGGCAGTAGAAGGGCATCTGGGAGTCATGACCTGGATGCGGCCAAGCCTCCTTAGAGTGTAAGGAATTCAGGGCCGAAACACTTGTCAGAGGGGGGTTTCTTCTGCTGTCAAGCTCTCCCTAGAGTTTCTTCCCACCGGAAGAAGCTGTCAAGTTGACAGCTAAGAATGTGTAACCTTCACCGCAAGTTTGGGGGTGAAGGGCTTAAGGGTTGACCACCCTCCCATTTTTGTGTGTGTGTGACTTTAAAAATTCCCCCCCCCCCCCCCCCCCCAAAAAAAAAAATCAAATTTTTGTCAGAAGAGCCTAAAATGTCTCGTTGATACTTGACAACTGTGTATGTACATAAACAAATGAGCAATCTTTGCTTTAGCACCCCATATTCATATATCATGGACCTCACAGACCCATGTACTCAAGGGAAGGAAAACGTTGATACTTCTCATCCGCACATGTTGGTTTCACAGACCCATGCTTTCTAAAGCATTATCATGCAGACTGCATCAGATCTGTTTTGGGTTTTCAAAATGCCTTTTGCATCATAATGCTCCACATTTTTTTTAAGTGTTCACGTGCATCAATCAAGCTGTCCGGTGGTAAATAGATTCTGTTCTCATTCTTGTGTGTATGTGTGTGTGTGTATATGTGTATGTAAGGAAGTGAAAGAATGACGTGTAACAGTGCAGGTGTAGTTATGCAGTTATCTGAGAAATGATATTCACTAGCTTGTTTAACAGCGGTGGAATGTGACAGATCAAAGAAAGAATATCTACAAGATCACTGAGGAGCTACAAGCAGGATGTAATGATAGCACGGAAGAATATTTCATCTGGTAACAAAGTTTTCCTGCAGCTTCAAGCAGTGTGTCATGCAGAAAGTATAGTTCAACCCAATGTCTGAAGTTGAGACTGACAGAAGAGATGGGCACTTAAGCAATACAGGAGAGAAGTGTCGGGTCGCAGTACAGGAAAAGAAGTGTACAACAAGATATGAAGGGAGTCAGGAAGCAATACAGAATGGCAGGCACCAGCACAGAAAGAGGCAGATAGCAACACTGGGGGAGAGACATGCACAACACAAGAAGAGGCAGGCAGTAAGTAATACAGGGAAAGAGGAAGACAGCAATATAATGCAGACACCAATACTGGAAGAGGCAGAGAAATACTGAAAGACAGGTAGGCTGCAATATAGAAGAGAAGGCCACAATACAGGAAGAGGTGAACTGCAACTTTGGAGGAGAGATGGGCAGCAATACAGAGAGAGAAACAGACAGCAAAGCAGGAAAAGAGGTTGCCAGCAATACAAGAAGACAGGCAGGCAGCAACACAAATGAGAGGAAGGAGTATGCAGAAAGAGAGGCCAGTAGCAATATAGGAAAAGAGATGGGCAACAATACAGAAAGAGAAGCAGACAGCAATACGAGAAAAGAGATGGCAATACAGGAAAAGAAGCGGACAACAATATTAGGAGAGGCAGGCAAAAGAGAGGTAGATACCAATACAGGAAGAGGCAGGTAGCAGTACTAAAAGATAGGCATGAAGCAATACGGGAAGCGAGACCGGCAGCAATACAGGAAGAGAGACGAGCAGCAATATAGGAAGAGAGGTAAACAGCAATACAGGAAAAGAGGTAAACAGCAATACAGAAAGAATGGCGGGCAACAGTACAGAAACAGACGGGCAGCAATACTTGAAGAAGGGCAGGCTGTAATACAGGAAGAGAGGCAGGCAGTAATAAAGGCAAGGAGAGAAGAGAAGAAACCGAAAAAAAATACAGGAAAGAAGAGAAGAAAGCAGGAAAATACAGAAAAGGAGAAGAACCCCCCCCCCCCCCCCCCCCAGGAAAATACAGAAAAGGAGAGAAGAAAACGGACAATACAGAAAGAGAGAAGAAAACAGGACAATACAGAAAGAGAAGAAAACGGACAATACAGAAAGAGAAGAAAACGGGACAATACAGAAAGAGAAGAAAACAGGACAATACAGAAAGAAAAAAAGAAAACAGGACACATACAGAAAGAGAAGAAAACGGACAATACAGAAAGAGAAGAAAACGGGACAATACAGAAAGAGAAGAAAACGGGACAATACAGAAAGAGAAGAAAACAGGACAAACAGAAAGAGAAGAAAAACGGGACAATACAGACAGAGAAGAAAACAGGACAATACAGAAAGAGAAGAAAACGGGACAATACAGAAAGAGAAGAAAACAGGACAATACAGAAAAGAGAAGAAAACAGGAACAGACTACAGAAAAGGAGAGGAGAAAAGAAAATATGGAAAAGGAGAGAAGAAAACAGAAAAATGTAGGAAATGAGAGAAGAAAAGAAAACACAGGAAAGGAGATAAGAAGACAACAGGAAAATACAAGACAGGAAAGAAGAGAACCAGGGAGCGAAAAGAAGCAGGAAGAGGGACAGGATGAGGAAGCAAAACAGGAAGAGGGGCAGGAAGCAAAACAGGAAGAGGGGCAGGAAGCAAAACAGGAAGAAGGGCAGGACACAATACAGGAAGAGGGGCAGGACCCAATACAGGAAGAGGGGCAGAACGCAATACAGAAAGAGGGGCAGGACCCAATACAGGAAGAGGGGCAGAACGCAATACAGGAAGAGGGGCAGGACACAATACAGGAAGAGGGGCAGAACGCAGTACAGGAAGAGGGGCAGGACGCAATACAGGAAGAGGGGCAGGACGCAATACAGGAAGAGGGGCAGGACGCAATACAGGAAGAGGGGCAGGACCCAATACAGGAAGAGGGGCAGGACCCAATACAGGAAGAGGGGCAGAACGCAATACAGGAAGAGGGGCAGGACACAATACAGGAAGAGGGGCAGGACCCAATACAGGAAGAGGGGCAGAACGCAATACAGGAAGAGGGGCAGGACACAATACAGGAAGAGGGGCAGAACGCAATACAGGAAGAGGGGCAGAACGCAATACAGGAAGAGGGCAGGACAATACAGGAATAGGGCAGGACACAATACAGGAAGAGGGGCAGGACAATACAGGAAGGACAGACACAATACAGGAAGAGGGGCAGAACGCAATACAGGAAGAGGGGCAGGACAATACAGGAAGAGGGACAGGACACAATACAGGAAGAGGGGCAGAACGCAATACAGGAAGAGGGGCAGGACACAATACAGGAAGAGGGGCAGGACACAATACAGGAAGAGGGCAGAACGCAATACAGGAAGAGGGGCAGGACACAATACAGGAAGAGCGCCAAAACTAAGGGAGCAGTGGAGGAAACAGGTGAATGAATGAAGAAATGCTGCAAGTCAATTCCATATGAACAAGATGGAATGCACTTGAGTTACTTGTCTCAAATAAAAATCGAAATACAAGCATGCATACTTGCACACACGCACACACAAACACACACACAAACAAACGCTGAGCAAAAAACATATTTCAGCCACAAGCTTGTTGACTCCAAAACTGTTGATTGTTACCCAAACCTGCCTGTTTCACAAACATGGGTCACCCTTGCCAAAGCATCATAATGCAGAGCTCATTTGGTCGTTAAACTGCTTGAAAGATGCTTTGATTTTCTCAAGAAAGACGTTGAAAGTGCTTTTTTTTGTGTGTGTCTGAGTTCCTACAAGTCCTATTGCTTCAGAGTTTTTATAAAGATTTTAGCCTGCATGGCGCCTAATGTACTTACAGAATAGGGTGTAGTGCATACAAATAATGAATATAGTCATTAGCACATGAGATAACAGAAGAAACAAAAGAACTAACAGTGGAAAATAATGTCATAATATGAATAACCTTAGAACACTTAACTAACTTTGATTATCAAAACGCATTCATTAGATATAGTGTGCTTAGGTACATTAATATGGTTAACATAGCATTTCAGCAGATACAAAAATCAATTTTCTTTCTGAATGAAAACTGGAACTGTTCACCAATTTCCCCAATGTCACATGCCCACTCCAGGAGTTTTGTGAAACCTGGTTTAATGGACAGGGATATGCCAGAAATCAATTATCATTATGAAGAGGAAACTTTAACCTCATCCCCATCAACACCCCCACCCTCACCCCTCCATCCCCTCTTTCTGCTCCACCTGTCAAGCTTAGGACCAGAAAATTGCATCATCTCATGTCTCAACGTGCAAAGCTCTTGCTATTGAGAGTGATGACTCCATTCGGAGGCAAAAACAGGAGAACAAGTTGGTGACTGCAGATCATGATGACTGACTGTCTCCCCTCTCAGGTGGAAGGATACTACTTGGGAAGCGGGCATCAAGGTTGAAATGGAATTTTCAATGTTGCTGGCTCAAGGAGGATCACAATGATTGTTAGGCTTTGAAGGATATAAATGACATTGGCTTGAACAGGCACAACGCTTGGTTTCAGAGCAAAACCAGTTTGTCGGTTAAATGCAAGTTGTTACTGGCTGCCCTTGTTTGGTCAGCAACAGCTGAGGTCAGAAGGAGGCTCTGAGACTGGAGGAAGGCATGGCCAAGTGTCCATTTCAAACCCTCCTCACACTGAGTACACACAGTTGACAGTGACACATCAGGTATGAAAACCGCACACTCCCTCATATTGCCTCATACCCCACTTTTCCCAAAGGTGCATTCCATGGTTATCACGTTCAAAGATATTAAATTCCTTAACATCTCATCACCATTGATAGTGATACATCAGACATGAAAACAGCACTTTTCCCTAAAGGTGTGTTTCATGGTTACGAAATTCCAAGATTCTAAATTCTGTATTATATCATTGGCATTATCACAGACTTAACATGACTTCATCAGCAAAACCACTGAATTTGAGTAATACTGGGTGGTAGTAGAAAACAATAATACATCAGTTGTAAATTAGATATGAAAATGGTCATTTCAAATGTGAGTCAATACTTGTGCATTTCGCAGGTAATCAGCGGAAAAGGCTCGTTACAAAAAATGTCATCCTTTTAGGTCACTGCTCAACATTTCTTGCCACAGTAAGACTGAGCACAATGTTAAAAGCTTGAAGTATCAGTCACAGACACAATAAAATACAAAAATAAATGCTTTTTTGTTAACAGAAGAGACATAAAGATGTTCTTTTCTTTGGGAGTGCATGTGCTAAAAACAAAAGAAAAAACAACAAAAAGAGAAAGGAAAAAAAAGAAAAAAGTAAAACCGGAAAAAAGATGCGTTCTTCTCCTAAACTGAATTAAAGATGAGATTAAGGATGATGTAAAAAAAAACAACAACATATTCATATATTTTGCACATAATGAGATAACAAAACTACACGGTAAAAGTACATATTTGTGGTTTTCGTTGCAGAAAAATGATTCAATCATACTGATGTGCAAGTATAAATGCAAGTTATAAAGAGAACACAAAAATTCTGCAAGGAAATCCAAAAAGGGAATTTAAAAGGTGTCATGAGAACATGCTCCAATACTAAAAGAGAAAATCTCAGACAAATGCTAATTCGGGAGAAAGAACACAAGAACTGTGCCTGGAGGTCAAATCCAGGTGTTCAAGAGGTGCCTGTTGATCATTACCTGTGATGACGTCAGTCTGTCAGAGCAGCCTCTTGCCTCAGGGAGAGCAAGTCAAGATGGATTAAACAGTCTACACTCTGTTCCACCCACCCAAACTGGGACCACTCACATTTTGTGAATGCATGAGGCTTTGGACTTTGAGAATACAATATGATAGATCTACATTGGGAGAAATGCAAGACAAGCATTTTGAGTTGTTTACAGCCAGTGATATTACATCAATGGGATTGCCCATGTATGCTGCTTTCCAATAATTAGTGTGCATAGACCTTAATGTTTATGAAAATAGATATTTTACCCTATCTCCCATGCAATAAGACATTTGTGACCTAGATTAGCGGTACACTCGAGTGATGATTTCAGGATTTCCAAAGGTATGCTCTGATGTTCGGCGCTGTTGGATTCTGGGTACTTTGCTCCAATCAAAGCTGGAGTAGAGAGTCAATGACTTCTTTAAGCGCCTGGAGTTGACAGCATCCTCCTGATCCTCAAATACTGGACTGCACATGCACACAGACACACACTCCATCTTCTTAATCCTCAAACAGTGGACTGCACACACACACACACACACACACACACGTTCCATCTCCCTCATCCTCACACATTAGACTACACACACACACACACACACACGTTCCATCTCCCTGATCCTCACACATTAGACTACACACACACACACACACACACACACACACACACACACACACACACACACACACACACACACACACACACACACACACACACACACACACACACACACACACACTATACAGAAATGACTGGGGAAAAAAAAAGATTTTTGAAGGAGTAAAAACACAGGAATGGTAACTGGGTCATTTTTCATGGGCTATCAACATATTTAACCACTGTTTTTTATTTTTATTTTAAACAAACATGAAAGCAAAAATGGAATTATTGAGCCACCAAACAAAGGAACAAACAAACTACGAAACGGACACTATGCATTTTGACCTGTTGGGTCTTCTTCACACAGGATAAACAGCATTCAAAACAATGGAAATGAAGGACGAACAGTCGCTTATCTCTTCTATCTTGGTTTGAAAACAAAGCTGTGATAGACACAGTTTGAAAAAAAAACACATATACAAACACACAATCTAAATTATCATGTTTTTAACAAACACACAACAAAAATGGAAGAACAAAGAAATGGATCAGGGGAACTACCCCTAAACATGATGCTACACACATACACTTACTTGTTTCTCAGGTAGTTGTTTCCAAACTCTTTGTCATCTGCACCTGAAAACAGGAGACCACACTCTATGGTCAAAACAGGACCACTGACTACAATCATACACAGAACAGCTCCATCAACAATCAAAACATAAATACCATCTGTTGATAATCAAAACACAGTAGCATAGTCAACAATCGAAACACTGAGAACCACTGTCTACAGTCAAAACACAAAAAACCCCACTCTCTTCAATCAACACACAGAGGACCACTGTCTACAATCAAAACAAACAACCACTGTCTACAATCAACACAGGACCATGGTCTACAATCAACACACAGGACCATGGTCTACAAGCAAAACACAAAGGACCACTGTCTACGATCAAAACAACCAACCACTGTCTACAATCAACACACAGAGGACCATGGTCCACAATCAACACAGGACCATGGTCTACAATCAACACACAGGACCAGGGTCTACAATACACAGAGGACCATGGTCTACAATCAACACACAGAACCATGGTCTACAATCAACACACAGGACCATGGTCTACAATCAACACACAGAACCATGATCTACAATCAACACACAGGACCATGGTCTACAATCAACACAGGACCATGGTCTACAATCAACACACAGGACCATGGTCTACAATCAACACACAGGACCATGATCTACAATCAACACACATGATCTACAATCAACACACAGGACCATGGTCTACAATCAACACACAGGACCATGATCTACAATCAACACACAGGACCATGGTCTACAATCAACACAGGACCATGGTCTACAATCAACACACAGGACCATGGTCTACAATCAACACAGGACCATGGTCTACAATCAACACACAGGACCATGGTCTACAATCAACACAGGACCATGATCTACAATCAACACACAGAACCATGGTCTGCAATCAACACTGGACCATGGTCTACAATCAACACACAGGACCATGGTTTACAATCAACACACAGGACCATGGTCTACAATCAACACAGGACCATGGTCTACAATCAACACCCAGGACCATGGTCTGCAAAAACACACAGGACCATGATCTACAATCAACACACAGAACCATGGTCTGCAATCAACACACAGGACCATGGTCTACAATCAACACAGGACAATGGTCTACAATCAACACACAGGACCATGGTCTACAATCAACACAGGACCATGGTCTACAATCAACACACAGGACCATGGTCTACAATCAACACACAGGGCCATGGTCTACAATCAACACAGGACCATGATCTACAATCAACACACAGGACCATGGTCTACAATCAACACACAGGACCATGGTCTACAATCAACACACAGGACCATGATCTACAATCAACACAGGACCATGATCTACAATCAACACAGGACCATGGTCTACAATCAACACAGGACCATAATCTACAAGCAAAACACAGGACCACTGTCTACAATCATAACATAAAGGACCACTGTATACAATCAACACACAAAGGACCACTGTCTACAATAACACACATGGGATCATGGTCTACAATCAACACACAGAGGATCACTGTCTTTCATTGTGACTCTTGTTATACAGACTGTATGAGACAGTTGACTGTGACACTTGTTGTACAGACTGTATGGAACAGCTGACTGTGACATTTGTTATACAGGGACTGCAGGTCACTTGACAGTGAAATTGATTACACGTGGTGCAGGTAACAGCTGATTATAAAAATGGTTATAAAGGCTCTATGGGACATTTGGCAATGACACTTGTTATACAAGCTGTACAGGACAGCTCTCATACTTCTTATACAGGTTATATGAGACAGTTGACGGTGATACTTGTTATACAGGCTGTATGAGACAGTTGACAGTGACACTTGTTATACAGGCTGTACGAGACAGTGGGCTGTGATACTTGTTATACAGACTGTATGAGACAGTTGACAGGGACACTTGTTATACAGACTGTATGAGACAGTTGACTGTGACACTTGTTATACAGGGACTATACTGTACAGTTGATAGTGAAACTGGTTATACAGACTCTACTGGACAGTTGATAGTGACACTGGTTATACAAAATCTTCTGTACAGTTGATGATGACACTTGTTATACAGACTCTACCATACAGTTGATGGCGACACTGATTATACAAACTCTACTGTACAGTTGATGATGATACTTGTAATACAGACTCTACTGTACAGTTGATAGTGACACTAGTTATACAAACTCTGATTATGCAAACTCTCCAGGATAGTTGATAGTGACACCGGTTATACAAACTCTACTGGATAGTTGATAGAGACACTGGTTATACAAACTCTACTGGATAGTTGATAGTGACACTGGTTATACAATCTCTACTGTACAGTTGATGATGCCACTGGTTATGAACACTCTACTGGATAGTTGATAGTGACACTGGTTATACAGGCCCTACTGGACAGTTGACTGTGACAACTGCCAACAAGGTCTACAGGGCAATAGTGGAATTGTTGCATAGATTCGATTTCCTATATACTCAGAGCATTGCACATGTTTTCTGCAGAAGTGTAATATGTTACATCTCTTGAGACAGTGTGTCCCAAAGATTTCTCTCCTCCGGAATACAACACAGGATAGTCTTTAAAGGTGGCATGAATACAATCTGACACTGAAAAGCACACCAGTCACCAGTTTTGAACCCAATCTGGATATACAGTAACACATTTGTAAGTGGCAGAATTTTTTTTTTTCATTTTTTCTCTCTCTTGGAGGTTGCAAACCCATTCTTGAGTGTAAATGTGACAATTCACAGCAGATCTAGCTAGCTCATTTTCATGGATCTTTGGGCATTGCATTTTCTGTTGAAGGATGTGTTCACTGTAGGAACCCTCAGCTGCTCAGTAGTACTGCCATTGTTCCTGAAAGCCAACCCTATGGCACTTTTTTGTTCTGTGTAGTTAAAATGGTCAGGAAACCTCCTGCTTGTTTGTGTGTTCATCTGACAGCAGTCGTGCATGTGACCTCTGACCTGCAGCAGTTGGCCCGGGACTTCGTGGTGTGCCGGGGTAGTACAGAGATGGGGGTCCCTGACTGCGCCGACCAAACGCTACTCTCTCTCGAACTTTCTCCTCGCTCTGGTCGTAGATCCGACGAGCCATGTCTCTCTCCTGTTTGGTCACCTCTGAGAATGGGAAACATCAGAAAGAACAGTTGTTTTCTGAACATTTGTAGACTAACTGCACAGTGGAAGAGTAAAATACAGACTAAACTTTCCATTAAAAACACAATTTCCTGTTGGACAACAGTTCTAACTATATTCAGTCCAGCTAACATGTGAAAGACATGACACGGGACCCAACTCCACCTGCAGCTCTTGGAGCACTGCCATAGACATCTCTGTCTGTCTGTCTCTCTCTTTAAATGAATAAATGAATGAATCTCCTCCCCCCCCCTCTCTCTCTCTCTCATTTTATGTAACTTACAACTATGTATGCCTAACTAATTTCTTTTTCTACAGTTTCCAAGTTGCAGTAATAATGCTCTTCAGCTGATTCATTGCTGTTCTGAAACGTTGAATTTGCCTCGTAAGGCAAACAGTGCCAGGTGAAATGTTTTCCATGGAAAACTAAAGACTGTGATCCTAGATTACAGCCTCGTATATGGACTGGGTTGCTTTGGACAGATGTTTGTCTGCACAGCATTGAATTACTTCTTTGTCACTACAGGTTTATTCTTCCACGACTGGGGTCCGCAGAGGGGAGGATGTGCTGGGTCTGAAGGAGGGAATGCCAAGTGGAGATCAGAGGGGAGGATGTGCTGGGTCTGAAGGAGGGAACGCCAAGTGGAGATCAGAGGGGAGGATGTGCTGGGTCTGAAGGAGGGAACGCCAAGTGGAGATCAGAGGGGAGGATGTGCTGGGTCTGAAGGAGGGAACGCCAAGTGGAGATCAGAGGGAGGATGTGCTGGGTCTGAAGGAGGGAACGCCAAGTGGAGATCAGAGGGGAGGATGTGCTGGGTCTGAAGGAGGGAACGCCAAGTGGAGATCAGAGGGGAGGATGTGCTGGGTCTGAAGGAGGGAACGCCAAGTGGAGATCAGAGGGGAGGATGTGCTGGGTCTGAAGGAGGGAAATCCAAGTGGAGATCAGAGGGGAGGATGTGCTGGGTCTGAAGGAGGGAAATCCAAGTGGAGATCAGAGGGGAGGATGTGCTGGGTCTGAAGGAGGGAATGCCAAGTGGAGATCAGAGGGGAGGATGTGCTGGGTCTGAAGGAGGGAAATCCAAGTGGAGATCAGAGGGGAGGATGTGCTGGGTCTGAAGGAGGGAACGCCAAGTGGAGATCAGAGGGGAGGATGTGCTGGGTCTGAAGGAGGGAATGCCAAGTGGAGATCAGAGGGGAGGATGTGCTGGGTCTGAAGGAGGGAATGCCAAGTGGAGATCAGAGGGGAGGATGTGCTGGGTCTGAAGGAGGGAACGCCAAGTGGAGATCAGAGGGGGGGATGTGCTGGGTCTGAAGGAGGGAAATCCAAGTGGAGATCAGAGGGGAGGATGTGCTGGGTCTGAAGGAGGGAACGCCAAGTGGAGATCAGAGGGGAGGATGTGCTGGGTCTGAAGGAGGGAATGCCAAGTGGAGATCAGAGGGGAGGATGTGCTGGGTCTGAAGGAGGGAACGCCAAGTGGAGATCAGAGGGGAGGATGTGCTGGGTCTGAAGGAGGGAATGCCAAGTGGAGATCAGAGGGGAGGATGTGCTGGGTCTGAAGGAGGGAATGCCAAGTGGAGATCAGAGGGGAGGATGTGCTGGGTCTGAAGGAGGGAATGCCAAGTGGAGATCAGAGGGGAGGATGTGCTGGGTCTGAAGGAGGGAATGCCAAGTGGAGATCAGAGGGGAGGATGTGCTGGGTCTGAAGGAGGGAAATCCAAGTGGAGATCAGAGGGGAGGATGTGCTGGGTCTGAAGGAGGGAACGCCAAGTGGAGATCAGAGGGGAGGATGTGCTGGGTCTGAAGGAGGGAACGCCAAATGGAGATCAGAGGGGAGGATGTGCTGGGTCTGAAGGAGGGAATGCCAAGTGGAGATCAGAGGGGAGGATGTGCTGGGTCTGAAGGAGGGAACGCCAAGTGGAGATCAGAGGGGAGGATGTGCTGGGTCTGAAGGAGGGAACGCCAAGTGGAGATCAGAGGGGAGGATGTGCTGGGTCTGAAGGAGGGAACGCCAAGTGGAGATCAGAGGGGAGGATGTGCTGGGTCTGAAGGAGGGAACGCCAAGTGGAGATCAGAGGGGAGGATGTGCTGGGTCTGAAGGAGGGAACGCCAAGTGGAGATCAAGGGGAGGATGTGCTGGGTCTGAAGGAGGGAACGCCAAGTGGAGATCAGAGGGGAGGATGTGCTGGGTCTGAAGGAGGGAACGCCAAGTGGAGATCAGAGGGAGGATGTGCTGGGTCTGAAGGAGGGAACGCCAAGTGGAGATCAGAGGGGAGGATGTGCTGGGTCTGAAGGAGGGAACGCCAAGTGGAGATCAGAGGGGAGGATGTGCTGGGTCTGAAGGAGGGAACGCCAAGTGGAGATCAGAGGGGAGGATGTGCTGGGTCTGAAGGAGGGAACGCCAAGTGGAGATCAGAGGGGAGGATGTGCTGGGTCTGAAGGAGGGAACGCCAAGTGGAGATCAGAGGGGAGGATGTGCTGGGTCTGAAGGAGGGAACGCCAAGTGGAGATCAGAGGGGAGGATGTGCTGGGTCTGAAGGAGGGAATGCCAAGTGGAGATCAGAGGGGAGGATGTGCTGGGTCTGAAGGAGGGAACGCCAAGTGGAGATTCAGAGGGAAACTGAGTAGTTTTGTCTGGAACTGGGCATGGGAACTACAGGCACTTGACTTGAGACCTTCTTGCGATACGTTTAGCATTCTAATACATTACAGGCATGTTCACCTAAAGGCCAGCTGTGTAATGACAGAAAACACTAGTGTCTCAATACCAAAGCAGGGTCCTGACTGGCCCTGTAGGTCAGGTGTTACACTCTTTTTCCAAGGTCTGGGGTGTGATTCCCTTTCAAGACAGCCAGGTTGAAAGAGCTTTTCTCTTTGGAGTGAACACCTGTGAATTTCCAGTTCCTTCCCAGTCCTTTAGATGAGACTTTAAACCGAAATCTTGTGCATGAACACATGCATGAAAAATCTAAAGAGGCTTATCATATCCCATTCCACTTTATCGAAAGGAGTAGGTGATTGTGTGCTGGTGGGACGGACGACACAAAAGTAAGACTCAAGCATACTTGAGTAATGTTTAAACATCATCTCTGAAAGCACAATGTTGTTATCTTAAGGGTGCGATCAAAAATGGCAGCATTGGAGTTTTAGCCACATAACGAAGGGAAAAAAGGAAAAACAAACACACAAAAAAGCAGTTTATTTTGCTTCAGTCATTCACTTCATTTCAGCTATCACTTTAATTCAATCACTATTAGACCAAGGTTTACTTCTGTGCAATGTTGTCTTATCATTCCATGCACTTAATGATTCAGTCAACGATGGAGGTAGAATTAATTCTCTTTGATAATATCTCCTGATAAGCCAAAGCCAAAGTTCAAATACCATTCTCTACAAATGAAGATTTTTTCATTATAGTACAGATTTAGAATAGGAAAATATTGTGGTGACTTTCATATCAGGTGAGACAAAAATAAAATGTACTAAAGCCTCTCATTTTGTTGTAATGTAGTTGTATAGATTTAACAGCTCGTTTATAGAAATTTTGCAAGTTAAAAGATTAAACCTCTCTATATCCTCTATATAGCTTCTGAATTTTTTATACATATAAAAATGTTTTTGTGTTCATGCATGTCCCACCTCCCCCTCCTTTCACCTTCATCTAACCAAACACTGAAAGTGATTTATTAATTTTTTTTTTCAGAATATCAAGAGGATCAACCTTGTTGCACAGCATGAGCTGTGAGAACAAAACGTTTTTTTTTTTGTGATGCAGGTTTTACCACAACCGCTTCAAAGAGCTTTGCTTTTTGTACTAAGAAGTTAACCAGTATTCACTGTACTTACCATGCCGGTCTAGCAGCTGGACTGAGGGACAGTGATGTACAACAAAGAGTCTGTACCCAGGCTCCTGGGCTATGGGATTGTCAAAGAGATCTGAAACAAAGCACAGAACCTGGTTGTATTACAGCAAAACAACTAACAGCAGATTCCTTCCCTGGTGTGATATAGCACAGTACACACACACACACACACACACACACACACACACACACACACACACACACATGCACACACACATACATACATCCACACACTTTTTCTTTTAGGCAAACACATCAAAATCATTACAAAATATGGTTCACATTTACAACATATGACATATTGATTTTACTGGTATCATAAATCTTCTGAGAATCCTCCACAATAGTTTGTATTGTAAAACCATTCAGGCTTTTACTATGAGATTGTGCATAGTTTCGACAAGTATTATGACAGAATATCACATACACTTTTTAACAAATAAGACTTTAGTTTCAGCTTAAAATCTGGTTGAAATGTAGGTATTGTGTTACCTGGTCTGTGCATAGCGTGTGATGTGATGATGAGAAATCCCAGACTTACTCAGAGTGTGTAGATTCTGCATTTTGCTGAACTCTGTGGTGACCTTCTCCAGCTTGGTGAGCTGGTTGTTGTGCAGCATGCACAGCTGGAGACAGGTCAGATGGCTCAGCGACCCGGAGATGTCGATCAGCTCATTGTCATTCAGATGCAGCTCAGAGATTCGGTAGTTCAACGGGAAGCAAGAAATCTGACGCAGCTGTCGACCAGAACATGTACACGGAGGATACTGGTGCACATCAACAGGAGGGATCTCTTTTAAAAATATAGGAATAAGTCTCTGTCACCCTCATGAAAGTAAGATTCTTCCTTGTGGCATGCTTTTTGACCTGTCATGAAGTAAACGTTACACACACACACACACACACACACACACACTTAATGACAGAGAGCTCACTCACTTAGAGTCCAAATACAATTGTAAAAAAAAAAAAAAAAATCAAATTATAATAACACGTGAAGAGTTCTGGACACATCAGTAGTGCAGAACCTGTCTCCTTTGGTGCTGCCCAGGGATAACCTTATGTTGACTGCTCCTTGCCAGTGCTGTGGCTGTGACAGGGTTTCTTGGGTGTGGCTGTGTATGGGGGAATCAGATGAGTGGTATGGTAGTACACCATGACAGGGCACATGGGTGACACAGAGGAACAGATTTCACAGCTACAGGGGCACTAGTAGGCAGAGACAAACACTAAAGATGCATGAACAGGCACACAGAAATGGATCACCATTGATGCCAGACATATAGGGTGAAGTTGATTATCATCAAGGACTCTGCGCTGATCTTTTGGTTCAAATTAAATAAGCTCTCATTCACAGAATCTCCTCCAGTAGACCTAGTTTCTGAGGTCCTGCTGCATGATGGATTTTGATCTTTACTATCAGAAAGTAAATATGAAATGAGGCAGGGAACAGTAAACAATAAACAATTAACAAGTAGGGTAACTCTTGCTCCCACAAGAAAACATAACTCCAAAGAAATGCTGCTTACGACACCAAATCCCCTAGCAGACATGAAAGCACAGAGCACACACAACGAACAAGGAAACATCCCCTTTTGTTGATCCCACAGGATGTTTCCTTGTTCGTTGTGTGCGCTCTGTGCTGTCATGTCTGTTAGGCGATTTGGTGTCGTAAGCAGCATTTCTTTGGAGTTATGTTTTCTTGTGGGAGCAAGAGTTACCCTACTTGTTAATTGTTTATTCTTTACTATCAGGTTCAACAATACCACATCTCAACCACATCTATCCATACAGAGATGCATACATCAGTGAACTTGTTTATAAATGTAGCCGGGTGCTAACAGTGTATATTTCTTGGTCACCCGTCGTGAACGAGATATTTTGTTCACGAGTTATCTTCCCCCTTACCTCCCTTGGTTGAATCTCATTTTTATTGTGTACATTCTTTAAATCATAAATACCTCAGAACCTACATAGTTGTGTATACGTCGCTGAAGTCACAAAAATTAATGTATTCTATTCATTACAATAGTGCTGGACTGAGAAGCCCATATTTTCCCTAAAACTAGTATTTCGACCAAATTAATCTTGGCGCCATTTTGAATTGTCCGACGAACAAACTGTAAATAATTCTTGATTTCACAAAAAGTATGAGAGAATCCAAAGAATCCATGAATGTGCATTGAAAGTAAAGTCAATAAGCTCTCTTTTCGTGTATCGCATGCCTATGATCTTTTCTGTACAAGCTTGCGACTATACCAAATGACTGACAGCGCCGGTCCCTTGAACAAGTCGCCTCCTTTCTTGATTGTCGGAGTTCTGATCTAAATTGTCGTTTTATGAAATTCGGACTTCCCAATCGAAATCTTTTTAATGACTCCATTTCTATGATAGAAGCAACCGAAAATATATAAAAATTATCATCCGATGGACCATTTCAACAGAATAACATTTTTATCGAAGATCGTGTTCGAAGCACATGGCGACGGCCATGTGATGATAAAGCAAGTTGTGTTTTCTATCAAATTTTAAATGCAAAGTTCTCCGCTTGGACGGCATCTTAGATAATGAAATTTATATGTATAGAAAGAGCGAAATTCAAGCTTTTCATTCATTACAAAATTATTTCATGCTGTTCAGTATTTTTCATCGAAATAAAGGAAAATATGACTTAAACTCGTTAAAAGTGGGCTCATTCTCGGACTTTAATCACCAATAACTTTACACAGCCACAGAATTGTCAAATATGACTTACTGCATTTTATTCCTTGGGTTCTGAGGTTTTCATCAATATCAAATATGTTTGCATACTTTGAATGTACGGCGAGCTAGACAACACAGAAGCTGCGACAGATAGCACAAATTTTGTCATTTGCTGTCTCGCGAGGCTCATTTTGCGTGCGGCGCTGCGTTGTCTTCTTTGCGGTCCGGGCAAGCTGTATATATCTGAGGCGTGGCGTGGGGGGACAGAGGCAACATACACCGGCGCCCATCGTCGGTCGACCAAGAACCTGAAATGAACCAACGTTCAAGACCAACTCCACCAAATTTGAACCAACATTCATGAAGATGACGACCAGAATTGAGCCAATGTTCAAGAGGAACACGAGCTCTGAGAGACAAATGCGACGACCCCCATTGAAACTACCCACTACTGCCAGGCGACAGCAGCTGCCACAAATATGCAGACCTATGTCTGTAGGAACCTTGTCCTTAAGGGCCTCAGGCCGATAGGACATTAATCTCACCCTGAATGCGAGTGCGATGCAGTGTTGCCTAGAGTGTTCCCCAGAGTGTCACTAGAGAGTGTGTCCCGAGAGAGTGCTCAGTGAGCTGAGTGCTGAGAGAGACAGAAGTGCTCCCAGGACTGTGTTCCTGGTTTGAGCTTGTTATGGAAGGAAAATAAAAGGAGAAAAACTCCACGTCGTCCTCTGTGTCTTCTTGACTGGCTGCTGTCCCTTGGTTCCTGCGCATATCACCATCTGCCTGTCTTTACCTGCACACCCCTTACCCCTCCACACCATCACATAAATATGTGAAGATCTACTGCCATGTTTGAATGGTCTTTTCTTTCAGATGCAGGCGCATGGAGGCTGTCCATGATCATCACAAACTCCGTAAACCTCAATAAGGACCTGTGCCATATGAAGCCACCTTACCACATTCTTTACTCTCCTGTTTGCATGACAAGGCTTTCCAGCATTGTGGCGTGAAGTTTTACGGCCACTTTCTGTCACCAACAGGCAATACAGGCTCTCTGTTTCTCTGAAGTCTCCCTCCTCAGAAATCTGATCTGAGGCACCATCACAAAGGCCCAGAGTTCCTTATAAACACCCACCTGACACCCGTTCCTGTTACTTAAAACACTTTAGAAGTAAGTTGCAAAGTGAGGCGACTGCAGGTGGAAATCTAAACAAATCTTTAGAAGTTTAAGTACTGCCAAACATGAACAAACGAATCACAAGACAAAACACGATGCGTTTCGACCTCTCAGGTCTTCTTCAGGCAAGAAGCAGCCTGAAGAAGACCTAAGAGGTTGAAACGTGTCATGTTTTGTCTTGTGATTCATTTGTTCATATTTGGTGGATGTGTTACTTACACTTCTTAAGATTTACCTTAGAAGTAACCTGCACTGAAAACAACAGTTGGCCACCTTTCTCCTCTCTCTGGTCACCAACCACAGGGCAATGAGATCCATGGCTTACATGGCAGCCTTGATAACTAACAACCAGGTTCCCTGTTCCACCTCTGTTCACTCCACCTCTCTGGGAGATAGTCATGAAGAAGAGGAGAACAAAAAGCCATGTCTGTTTCATGATGGATTTCCCAACCACACTGAGCACGCACCAATTAGCTACACTGAGCATGCACCAGTTAGCTACACTGAGCATGCACCAATTAGCTACACTGAGCATGCACCAATTAGCTACACTAAGCACGCACCAATTAGCTACACTGAGCATGCACCAATTAGCTACACTGAGCATGCACCAATTAACTACACTGAGCATGCACCAATTAGCTAGCCACTGAGCATGCACCAATTAGCTGACCAAGACGGCTTTCCTGGTCCTCCAGTACTGAGGTCCCCACTGTCACCATCCTGGTGGTCTTTCAGCACTGAAGTGTCCCTAAAGGCAACCTTGGAGGCAGGCTACTGGTGGTCATCCAGCCCTGAAGTGTCTCTACAGGCAACCTTGGAGGCAGGCTACTGGTGGTCTTTCAGCACTGAAGTGTCCCTAAAGGCAACCTTGGAGGCAGTCATCCTGGTGGTCATCCAGCACTGAAGTGTCCCTAAAGGCAACCTTGGAGGCAGTCTACTGGTGGTCATCCAGCCCTGAAGTGTCTCTACAGGCAACCTTGGAGGCAGGCTACTGGTGGTCATCCAGCACTGAAGTGTCCCTAAAGGCAACCTTGGAGGCAGTCATCCTGGTGGTCATCCAGCACTGAAGTGTCCCTAAAGGCAACCTTGGAGGCAGTCTACTGGTGGTCATCCAGCCCTGAAGTGTCTCTACAGGCAACTTGGAGGCAGGCTACTGGTGGTCATCCAGCACTGAAGTGTCCCTAAAGGCAACCTTGGAGGCAGTCATCCTGGTGGTCATCCAGCACTGAAGTGTCCCTAAAGGCAACCTTGGAGGCAGTCATCCTGGTGGTCATCCAGCACTGACGTGTCTCTACAGGCAACCTTGGAGGCAGTCTACTGGTGGTCATCCAGCAGTGAAGTGTCTCTACAGGCAACCTTGGAGCAGTCATCCTGGTGGTCATCCAGCCCTGAAGTGTCCCTAAAGGTAACCTTGGAGGCAGTCTACTGGTGGTCATCCAGCCCTGAAGTGTCCCTAAAGGCAACCTTGGAGACAGTCATCCTGGTGGTCAGCCAGCCCTGAAGTGTCCCTAAAGGCAACCTTGGAGGCAGTCTACTGATGGTCATCCAGCACTGAAGTGTCTCTGAAGGCAACCTTGGAGGCAGGCTACTGGGAATCTCTGAAAAATCTCTGAGGCTGTATCTGAGGATGCCAGGATTGGTGGTTCAATGGGGCGCATCATTTTGCTGCATGGCTTCACTCCCTCCACATCCTTCCTTTCAAGCCACTGATCACCTTGACCTTCTCTCTGTAAGTTCTAATGCAGTTTTTCAGCGTAAGTATTATAATGATCCATGTCATTTTAGGCTTAATATACTTATGGACTGTTGAAATGAGAGTGTATTATCTGATGCAGTGTTATTCACATACAAGGCTTTGTTGTTGACTGGCCAAATACTGATAACATTTTTGTTCTGTTTTGCTTTGCTTTATTTTTGTTTGGTTTTGTGCATGACAAATGCTTCATGTCTAGTGTCGTAAATTCAATCTTATACATATGTTTGTATGTGTGTGTGCGTATGAGGTTATACAACGACTATCCCCCTTCAGATAGGGACCTGGGTCTAAATCTGAATAAATGTTTTGTATTCATATTTGTATTCTAATGATGTTTGGCATGCTCAGTATATGGTGTCAACTTCAGATCCTCACCTAGAATCTAGCCAATCCACAAAAACTAATACTCCCATGATTGGCTGACTAGAGGTGTCTGATCCTGGCATTATCTGGACAGAGCACACACATTGTCCTAACATTCTAGTCTGTTAAGTTTGTAACCTGCCTGACAGTCAGGTTAATAGTAATTTAATTATTTTTTAATAGAGTATGTAGTGTTCTATTTACTGTCATTTATTTATGCGGTATCTAGGAGTTTTAGAATATTTTGATTGTTATTTTGTTGTTCACTGTGTTATTTTGTTGTTCACTGTTATTTCCTGTTAGATTTTGGTAACAAGACCTTTTCACTTCATTCTCATGTGTAAGTGAGACAGCAAGTCAGGTGTTGGCAGAGAACAAACATTGGTGCTAAATCAGTGCCACCTTTTCTGCCTCGTTCTATCGTCTTTTGTTTTCTTTTGTACCTGATCCTCTGACTCGTTATATTCTAATCACCTGTTTTTGACATTGTTTGGAGTTGAGGTTATTGGCATCTGATTTAACAAAAAAAAATCTGTTTCCAAAAATAGTTGCATGAACAATAAATGTCAAATAGAAGACTGTTTGGATTTGTTTTCTTTGGGTAAACGCTGTGAACCTGGGTTACAAGTTAAACAGGGATTCAAGGGGGTCCTCTTTTCTGAGGACAATCACATTTCCTTCATCTTTTTTTTTTTCTCTTTACACTTAGTGAGGATAAGTTTCATGTGAAAAAAAGTTTTGGATCATACCCTTTTTTCCAAGACGACACCCCGAAACACATCCAGGACACCCACAGATTTTCACCACTCATTGTGAGTGTTTCATACATTGAACCTCCAATATTCATAGAGCTAAACACAATAAACCATAAAGAGAAATACACATACATAAGTACTGATCACTTTTCAGAGGTCTCTCTGACTTTTGTGTCATCTCCACACACAGAGCTACAGGCAGCAATGTGGCTAAAGAAAAACTCCGTGATGAGGGTGGAGATCTGATAGCTCTATCAGGTCTATTGCTTTCTCAACCAACTTCACTGGACCATGGATTAACACACATAGACGCATGAACACACAGATGATCACTCACACACGTACACAAACACACACACACACACACACACACACACACACACACACACACACACACACACACACACATACACACACACACACACACACACATGTGCACACACATACACTTGAACTTGCACAGAATCCTTTCACCCTTTTGGGGACATGGAGAATAACAAATAAACAAACCAGTGCAACAACAGCATAAACCCCTCTTTGTGTGTGTCATTAACATAAATGTTTCTTTTGTGAAGCTGCACAACATTTGTTTGTGAATGTCAAATACACAAACCACAGATACCAAAGTGGTCATTTTTAAAAATACATAGGGAAAAAAAATTTGACAACTTTACTATTTTTCACAATTTTTTTTGCGATTTTTCAATAGAACTCTTTTTTGTTGTTGTTGTTCGGACATCAGTGTACAGAAGTGATATGCTGACTCTCTATCATAGTAAGTGGGTATATATTGTTTTCATAATACATCATATCTGGGATACTCAATCATAAAATGACATTCATCACCAATGATGTTCATATTACAGTCTTTACATAACCGTTTGTGTCTTTCAATACATGTCTTATTCCTGTCTCAATTCTCAATTGGGTGTATATAGGAGAATACAGGAAGAGAATTTACATAACTTTCTCTTTAAAAAGATTTTTATAGTGTCTGATAATACTTACTGCTCTTTTGTATGGCTTTCCATCAAAACCCTTTGTAATTATCTTGCAATGATTCTTGAATGCTACAACAAAGTACTTCCCCATAAATATAGACTGTTGTGTCCAAATGCAGTCATACCCACTTTCAATTAGAGTCTGCTTTACAATTCGATCCAAGGTGAATGCCAATAGTGACATAAAATTGTACATAATACTTAACATTTGAACAGGGTATGTATCTTTAGATGTTGGTGGTACAATACTAGACCAAAAATGAATAAATTTCCATGTAATCAAAATAGAAATGGGATAAAAACCTGTTTCTCCATAAATCAAATGAGTCGTAGAATTTCTTTATCTAATCTGACTAAATATTTCTACAATTTCAGTTGCAACTTTTCTAAAACCATCACATTTTCCGGACCAGAATCACAGTTGCATGAACAAGATCCAAATGACACAACTGGAAAGTTGTTCCTTGGAGTATATAACAAAGCAAACATTGCCTTTTGTGCTTGATCTCTCACATATTTCTTTTCTTTGAAGAGTTTCCCATTCTGACCAAACCACACACACACACACACACACACACACACACACACACACACACACACACACACACACACACAAATGCAAAAACAAACATACATACATTTATACAACAGCATACTGTTTACTATTACTCTTTGCGGACAGACTTACAACTAAAGACTCCAACAAGAGTGCAGACACAGCTACAGACAGGCAGGCAGACAAGCACAGAGACAGGCAGACAGACTTACAGACAGATTTTCCATTCATGTGACATACCTTATTTCCATTCAACCATATCCTTTTCAGGAACCGAAATCTCTGAAGATCACAAACATCAGTAAGTCCTCTGTTGGAAAAAAAAGAGAATAATTCAAAACACTTCTGCAAGCATGAAAATGAAATTAATAATAATAATAAATCGAGCTTATATAGCGCTCTTCGATGAGAGAAGAAGACTCATCCTCAGAGTGCTTCACAATACAGGAAAAATAAAAGTTTCCATAAACATTGCACAATACTGAGAAAAAGGCATCAAAACAATAGGTCACAAAGCAAGCACTAAAACAGATGAACAAGCCACATCCCCCCCACTCTATCCTCCCCCCCCCCCCCCCCCCCCCACACACACACACCACACCCCGCCACCCCACACACATGACATTATATGAACAACGCTCGACAAGAATTTGGGAATAGAAGAAAAGAACCAGCCCCCAGTACATTTTTTCATGAATATCTCAAAGATTAAAATTTCATAATCAAATGTCTGATGCCCTTTCCCACCCACCCGTCTCCTTTCTGCCATCAGAACTGTCATATTTTCTAAGATTTTTCTGACATAATTTGGGTCCAGTGTCTTGCTATTTTCACTTTTCAAACATCCTCATAAAATTTAAACATAGCCTTAATTTTAGACGATTTTTTTTTTTCATAGTGAAGAATGGTCTGTTATGCATATGGGTCTCATTTATCAAAGCCGAACTTTTAATGTAGGCAAGAGTCCACTTAAGTATACGAAATCTCAAAGTATGCATGAACATTTATACAACTGCTTTGCATGTGTATACATTTTGTAAAATGTCCTTACTCCAAACAAAAGGTATATAAAATGTAATTCAATAATTTTCTTTAAAAAGAAATGTTAAGATATAAACTCATAACATGAATGAAATGGTTGGTAATGATAACCAACCAAACAGCATTGTTGAACTGTTTTCTCAAAGTCTTCCTTCCCTATACTTAATGCTCATGCACAGTTTTAGGTGAGATCAGTATCTTGCAACAGATTAAGACATTGATCTCACTTCTGGAAAGAAAAAAATACACCTGGTGTAAGAACTGAGCCTACATGCACTCTATGTAGAGAGATTTCACGGTGCGGTTACTAACTGTGTGGTCATTTTCTCATTTCATTCATTTGACTGTCTATTGACCTGATCTTTTTCTCCCTGCTTAAAAACCCACCGGAAGCTGACACCTCAACTTTCACCTTGCTCTGTACATGTGTTGAAAGTCAGCTGCAGCTGCAGAAGAAAGAGTCTTTACAAACAAGTCCTTTGCACGTCAAAATGGCTATCATTTCTTTATGCCTGTGTTGTATATCCCAAACCTTTCGTGTACAGAATGTCGAAAATTAAGCTCTCACATTAACAGGAACTGCATTTTGATTTACTTACTTATTTGCAAGGTACAGCTCCTCAACATCTTTGTCTTTCTTGATTTGCTGGTGCCTCAGTACATCACTGATCACCTGCACAGGTAATGCAAATACAACAAACTGTGATGTTTTTATTATGCGTTAAAATCTTTCATGCTATCCCCCATGACTCTGACATGAGTGATTTTCCATGCCTGTCCAGCTGGGAACAACATAGTCAGATCCGTCTTATGACACACAGTGCCTGCCAAAGGATGCTGATGAAACTGATGGGCCAATAACTGCTACAGCCAGTCAAAAGGAAAAGTGGGAGAAAGGATACTGAAACGGATGGCATAAGTATGCTTCTTCAAGTTCTTGGCATATTCTGAGAGTTAAAGCACCAAAGTTAATGTATTTACAAGACAGCAATAATTTGTTTCTGTTTTGAACGACTGATTATTTCTTTATTCTGCCATCTGCATGGTAAGTGTCAGTCTTGTGGCAGGACAACGCTTCACTTTCAAACTATAGCACGTTATATTTGGAACAGATTGATGAAGAACATGCTCAGTGTCAATTCAAATGTACAGTGCTAACACACAATCTGTGTCTGATTTTGTTTGGACATTCTGTCTAAAATAAACAAACAACAATGATTGTGTCAGTACTCTTAGCATTTGAAGAAAAGTGAAAGCAATACCATATTTTCAACACTTGAAGAGCAATCAGGACAGTGCAGATCTCTGCTACATAACATAATCATTTTTCTACCAGACAAATTAATAGTGGGTATGGGCTGGAAGACTTATTTCCCATACATTTTTTTTTTTTTTTGGTATAGGAAACGGAAAATATATGTCAATGTTAAATTACTAAAAGATCTTCCAAGTCCATGGAAATGTAATTACTTCATACTAAGTTATCATGTCAAAACAGATGGTTCACAGTGTTTACGATTGGTAGAAACTTTGTTATCACCTTGCTGAAATAGATCAAGGATACCCATTTTGATCAGACTGGCAGCACAGATTTGGAGTATCATTGCTTCTCAGCCTTTTGGCTAAGATCAAAGTATAGATTCATCCCTGGGTGACAGTCCATCTTTCTGACAAGTTTCACCAAAATCAGATCTTTAGGTTTTGTGTGTTCAGTTCATGTCGCTTATAGCCTTGCCAATCGTGAAGGCCTGTCACCCCAGTGAAGTCAATTCTCTGCATAGGTATTTATTTTCACATATATAATTAATTCGAACAGCTTTTCTAATGTATGTTAAAACTGCTTAAAAATCTTTCTTCCCCAAATCTTACACATGTGATCCTCCTGACAGACAAACACACAAATAAACAGACGTGGGTGGACACATAAACTCCTTGATGAGGGTAATGACTTCTTTTAATTCCAATAGAGTGTACATGGAACCAGTCAAGTGAGGTCTGACTGACTCACAGTTTTACACACACACACACACACACACACACACACACACACACACACACAACTATGCTTATGTCTAAATCACGGCAAGAAGTCAATAAATCAGACACACACACACACAACATACACACACGCACACATACACACCACCACCACCACCACAGAAACCACAGCACAGAGCTATTACTGCTCCCAGTAAAGTATCCCAGAGTGTTATCAGACATCTGAAACAGAAGCACACTCAGCCATTGTCACCTTGCCATGTACCCAGTCCAGACTCTGTGATCCTTACAAGCAAGGCTAGAATAGTGCATTCAGCCTATATACACTTCAACCTTTGCATTGCTGAAATCTCTCTCTCTCTCTCTCTTCTCTCTCTCTCTCTCTCTTTTCTAACACACACACACACACACACCACACACAAAATTGTACACATTTGTACACACACACACACACACACACACACACACACACACACACACGATGTCGATTGTTTTACCTAAAACCATTCTCAAACAACTCTTTTTTTTATAGTCCTTGATGGAATCAACAGTAACAAAAAGTAACAATTTCTGTCAACAACCCCCCCCCCCCCCCTCCCCTCCCAAAACAACTACAGAAACAACACACATCAGGCAGAACAGTGAGAATGGAGTCTGCAGTGAATGCTTGTGCCTAGGCTTATGTCTAATTCACGACCAGAAGTCAATAAATCACACAACACACACACACACACACACACACACACACACACACATACACACACACACATACACGCGCGCGCACACACACACCGCCACCACCACCACCACCACCACAACTACCACCACATTACACACAGACACACGCACAGTCAGACACAGACACACACATACACTGACAGACAGAGACACAGACAGAGACAGAGTCACACAGACAAACACAGACACACACACACATACACACACGCGCGCGCGCGCGCGCACACACACACACACACACACATAGTCGACAGGTCATACTGCAGTGTTGAGACCGATGGAACACAGAACAGAAATCAACACACACACACACACACACACACAATATGACACACACGCATACGTGCAGAAACGCACAAGAGTACCTTTATACAGAGAGCTGGACCACTATTGGAATCGGGCACTTGAAAGCCTCGCTCACCTGCCGCCATCTCTTGGGTTGCTACAATACGTCTTACTGAGCTATGCTTATTTTGGTTTCCCATTCAATACTTTTTCTTTAAAATTCTTGCAATGTGATCGGTAATGAGACAATTCTGCCACATATCTGCGGATCATATATTAATATAGGCTTACATATAATTAAAGACATCCGCGATGAATTTGATGCCAGCTTTACATGAAGACTATCTTCCGATTTCGGGGCTCAGAATGACGTTTGCAAAGGTGAGTATGAAATAGTTTTGTGTTTTATCCATCTTTCTAGTGTAATTTTGACCCGTTTCATTCGTATTGTGCGAAAACATAGATCAGCTGATATGACACTATTACTATTGTGCCTTATGTTTGATTATACTTTGTTATCCGAAAACGAAAGTAAGGTTTTCCAACGAACTAGCTGACGGCAGGGAAAGCCCCTGTGACCACAGTAACAGTTTCCTAAACGTGTGCATTCACAGATGCTGGACTTGTTTCTGTTTCACCATCGATGCCTCGTAAAATTTTCAGGAAGCTGTCGTAGAATGACTGATGGAGCAGCAGGCAAAATGACTCTGACAGAAACTTTATACGGAATTGTGTAAGCTTACACTTCGATTATTAATGCGTATTTTTCTTCTAGCTCCTGAGGTCGACACAAAGGTGGGCCCTTCACTAGATCTTTGTCCCGCTCTGGAGAAGTGTTCACCACGTTCCTCCAGCTTTTTATTGTTTTGTTGTGTGCCAAAGCCTAGGTGTTCACTGTCCATTCATCAAAGTTGTCAGTTCATCGTTTTTGTGTCATCCTCAGCGTCTTGTACCTTCAACAGTCACCAGGAAGATTATTTGAAAAAGACCATTAGACCTTGTCATGTGGCATTACATATTTTTTTGTTTTGTTTGTTTTTAACTGATGTTCTCAAATGTTGATATAGTCAGATTTGCAACTAAATAGTTTGGCACGCTTGTTTGTTTGTAATATCAGAAGAGTGCTTAGTATTTTGTGGTAAGAGCTCATTTCCATGGCTTGGATTCATCCTTCCAGACCCATTGCGAGTGTCCATGTCTCCCCAGCGTACAGGAATGAGGGAAATACCAGTATATGCACTGAGCCTGATCTTGCGATAGATGTTCTTTCCCTTTCAGGCCTTAACCTTTACCTGTGACTGCTCATGACACGTTTATTGCCATGTCGGGCAAGTAAAGTTATGTCTGAACTTGCTGGAAAGTGAACATTTCAACGACCAATTTTCCCCTTACCCCAAACCTCTCCATCCCCTCCCCCTCCCCATTTCATGACCGTGATGCCGGTGCCAAGACCATTGGAAAGTTACAGAACAGACCGAGTCCGAACTCCAGCAGGTCCACCTGAATGGAGACAAAGGGAGTTGTGCAGTAGTTTTAAGATAACTTGCAATTGGTTGCTATTCTTTAGAAACCTAGTGGAAATTTACGCAACAATCTACTAAGCCTTGCATGATTGAGATAATGCTGTTTGTAACCTGAAGCAGACGGTTTTGAACTTGTATATGATTTACACAATACCAGTTATATTTTCCTTGTTAGTGTGTGTGTGTGTGTGTGTGTGTGTGTGTGTGTGTGTGTGTGCAATATCAAGAATAGAAACGTTTTTACCCCAAGAATTTCTGTCTGTAAAATTAATATCTTATTGTATAATCTGTCGAGTGCAAACAAGTCAGTTCTGTTTAAATTGTCTATGTGCATAAAGAAAATGCCCTTATTATATCTATTGTTTTTTGTAATTGAAACTGTGGAGCATTTCTCCAACATCTTGCTATGTATAAACATTTGCTTGAAAGAACATCCTCCATACCCCAGCAAGCTTAAAGGAATAACCTTGAAGTTGAACTCTGTGTGTGTGTTTGTGCGTGCGTGTGTGTGTGTGTGTGTGTGTGTGTGTGTGTGTGTGTTACATTCTTGTGAAAGTGAATTTCTGGAATCTGGTCAAGCACAAAGAACTAAGCCCATTTGGGCAAATGATTTTTTTTTAGTAACTTAGTCAACTGGGCAAGTGAAAAAGAAGTTATGTTAAGCCCAGCCTTTCCATACAGATTTCAGTTAGGACAATGCTTGTGTTGTCTTTTCTGCCCTTTACAAGTGTCATAGTTTGGATCCCTCATTGCCACTGAGAGATCCTAGTAAGTGAACTTTTGAACAGTTCCTACCTAGCTTCTGTCCATGGACAGTTACATCGGCAGTCATGGTGGTGTTGTGTGTGGCCATCGGCTTGATCGCTGTGCAGATTTCCATGTCATATCTCTGTGATGTTTGACCGGATGTTTTAACAAGCTTGGCATGTTCTTGTCTCTGCCTGTAAGATATTCAAAGTCACCTGCAAATTGAAGATTATGAAGGTTTCTCTTCCTGTGCTGACTGGGTTCACATGATCTTCAAATGTGTCAGTCATGGTGCATTCCAGGAATATGTTAAAAAGTGTGAGAAAAATGAGCAACCCTGAAAAATCAGGAGTATGGAACCACTTTCCAATTGCACCCTGTGTGAATAATGTAAGAGCAGCCCTAATTACTGTATAATTCAATACTTGGCCTGTGACTGCATTCATGAGCAAGTTCAAAAAGAAAAAAAAAATGTTTCTTTGCTAATCGTCATGTTCAGCTCAATCCAGGTGAGCAAGCCCATTGTGTAAACAGCAGCATGGATTGCCTACCCTTGGTCTTTTACCAATGGTAGGCGCTATGTAGGAACTGCTAATAATAATGAAAATGTAACAGATATACTATTGTAAGATTTATATGATCAATTTTGAATGCATGCTTTTGCAATTATTAAAGGAGCCATAATGTGGTGTAGCATTAGAAATACAAGCATGTAGGTTTCATAATCATGGGGCATTTTCAGTAATATGACACATGACTGAGAGTAGGTTTGTTCATAGTGAAAATAATTTTGTGACATTTTCTGTTTGTCCTGTATGCAAACATTGGAATTCTGGAGGCCTTCTGTAGTTCTTGTTCTTCAGTGTCTTGCATTATTTGTGACCACTGTTTTGATCTGGCATACACCCAACAGTTTAAAAAAGAAAAAAAGAAAAAGATAAAATGAAACCTCCTGTTTTGAAACTTGGCTTTACTGCAAATGATCAATGTGTTGATTCGATCTTGTATTTGTAATGTCTTTTCTCAGATACTCTGTAGAGGCATATATATTATATATATTATATATATTTTTTTTTTTTAAACTCCAGAAATGATGTCAGAAATTCATATTTTTTTCTGTCACCATGTTAATGAAAATGTCATTCTTGGAATCGTCCTGATTCTTCCTGTTGTAAAATGTGATTGGACTCTGTCAAACTGAATGTCTTTATCCCTACTATACTTAGTCAAATTCTTCCGTTCATTTTTTTTTTTTTCATCATTAACCACTGCGCAGTTAAAACACATCAAAGTCCAGTATACAAAATTTCATGGATGTTGAAGGCTTCACAAACCTGTGACCATCAAAAGTCTTGTGGCTCAGAAATGGCAACTGAAAAGTATACCAAGGTAGTGGAAACCAATCGCATGCTCAGAGAACTGCAGTTTTGTATTTTGAAATGCTAGCACATTGAAAAGAAAAGAAAAAAAAAAGATTCTCATGATACTTCATTTTTTAAAAGAAATTTGAGGATCTAATTGTCATACAGGCTGAAAAAGTCTGTTTTTTTTTTTCAGGCAGAATGAATGTGCGCTCCAGACATGAACTGCTTTGATACACATCATATTCATATGAGTAGAAAAGTAGCTCCTTGAACTGAAACAGTTCTCATGGCCAAAACTTTAGTTGCAAAGATATCATATTGCCAGCATCCATTTACTGAACATACTGAGGATCAAATAACAAAGAGCAGTCTGTTCCTAGGACCTTTGGCTTGTTGTATTAAGATAAAACTTGCACTGGCTGAGTAACCGTGTTTGCCAGCATAATCTAACCAGTTCCAAAGCTAAAAGGAATTCTGTTGTCTGCTGCCAAGATAAAATGGATTTTCAGAATGGAGAAAGGGATGTGTAACATGGAAAGATTGGAAGAAATTGTAAAGTAAGGAACCATAGCTTTAAATTAATTGGTTTCTCAACACCATGCTCTTTATAGAGTACACAACTGATTTACTATCTCTTTTCACTGAAAAGTTTGAACAGTCAGTTTGTTTTGATAATATTGTCAAACTTAAGGCAATTTAAATATTTACATGTTAAATTTTAAATGGTATCAGACAGAATGTTTATTTCTTCTGATTAGTGTTATTAGATAGTGCACTTTTTAATTTTGGGTTGCTTTCACAAGTTGCTCACTTTGTGCATTACTTTCAGAATAACTTACATGTAGGAAAGAAAAGTCCTTGTCATGGAGTGGATTAACTAACTCTAACTTATTTTCAAGTAAGGATATGGGCGTGTGTTCTGACCCACTCTCACACATAAAACTAGGGGTCACCACTATCATAGACTCATGTCGGGATTCACTCAAGAGAAGAACTGAAGTAAATAATGTTATCCAGATACTACATAAAGAGAAAGATAAGTAATTTATCTGAGGGCTTCTGTCTCCTCAAACAAATATCTGGAAAAGAATGAAAGACAAAGTGAGAAGAGCAGTGGTCCATGAGCTTCCATCCAGAAAAGTGCTCAACACCGAGTGCTACACGGCGACAGAACAAACTCCAACCTGTGTACAAACTCCATGGACACACTCTAGAAGTTGTGACCTCAACCAAATACCTAGGGGTCATGATCCAAGACGACCAAAAATGGGGATCCTACATTGAGACGATCACTGCAAAAGCCAGCAAAAGCCTCGGCTTCCTTAGATGAAACCTCAAAATCGGAAACAAGAAGATGAAAGAAACTGCATACAAAACCCTTGTTTGACCGATTGTTGAGTATGCATCATACGTCTGGGACCCCCACACAAGCAACGAGATCCAGGAGATCGAAAAGATCCAGCGTAGAGCAGCCAGATGGGTCACACACAGCCACAGACCAACAACCAGTGTAGATGTAATCCTACGCTCTCTGAAGTGGCCTACATTAGAGAAATGCAGACAAAATGCCAGACTGGAATTGATGTACAAATTCCATCACAATCTTGTTGACATCAACTCCAAGTACCTGCCCAGGAAATCCCAGACCAGAAGAAGTTTAAGAAAAAAACAACAGCTGCAGCTACGACATCCCACGATGCAGGACAGACTACTGACAAATGTCCTTCTTCCCAAGAACCATTCCAGAGTGGAACAAATTATCAGAGGTTGTGGTGACGGCGGAGACCCTGGACCGCTTCAGGTTCAGACTCGCCTCTCACCATTAACACCAACGATAACATCCCCCCCATCCCCCACCTCCTCCTACACCCCCCACCCCCTTTTTCCCCCCACTTCCTCCTCATCTCCACTCCCTCCTCTCCACCCACCCCTTAAGCTGAAATCAAAATTATGTCTGACAAACACGGCGCAAATCTTCGCAAACCCCTAAGTATACGACAGAGTCATCAGCATAATGATGTTGGTCGTGAACAGGAGAAGAGAAGACAGATAATGAGCCAAAAGAGGCCCAGTAGGTTTGTTAAACACAAAACCAAATAATGCAGATACAGCACAGTGAACATGACCTGCAGTTGTCAAAATTCAACAACTGCACCTTTGGGCAGCTTCACACATACTGTCAGTGTTCAGCGTCTGTCTTGTTACAGTCGAGTTCACAATACTCGCACACTGATATGAACACAGGCATTCTGTGACTGTCATCTTTCTAACAAAATCAACATCAAACTGTTCTACCAGTTCAAGTTATTTAAATGTGAAGGGTTGTTCAGCCTACCACAAACGTTAACCAGATTTACATTTGTAACATTTACAATTTTTAATACAAAAGTGGAATTTTTCCTTTTTCCCTCTTATCACCTATAACAGTGCATTATTTACATACAAACCTTTGCCTTCACACAGGACACTTGTTACATCTCTTGTATTTTATGTGATGTGCAACAGCGCTGATATGACCCCTCATGGTCGGCTGTACTGTAAACAGCATGAATTGATTGAATTTTTCCTTGAAAAGAAATTGTGGGAGTCTAATGCTAGAGAGAAAATAAAAAAGAAAATATATTAGAGTGTCATTATTGTAAATCTGAAGAAATTAATGACAAGTTGGTTTGTGTGTTTAGGTTGATGAAAGTATTACAAGTGCCATTCTTGTGTTTGTGAACCAACTTTATTCTGTTCTTGAAATAACCCCCCCTTTTTTTAGTGAAAGCTTTGTAGTTTACAAATTTATTGCTGCATACAGTCATACCTGTTATCAGGACTTCTGGATAAAAAGTGCAAAGTATTCACACATTCTTCATTTTAGTAATAATTATTATCTGATGATGATGATGATGTTAATGATAATGATTACAGTAATAGTAATTAACTTTTGTTTGATCACTTTCTTCTATGAGAGTGTGCTTGAAGCATTTTGCAATAAATATTGTAATATGCATTAACACACATCTCTCATCTGCCAAAAAAGAAAAGTAAAGGTCTGAATTGCAAACACACATTCATACATTCTGTAATAATTATTCTCTCTCTCTCTCTCTCTCTCTCTCTCTCTCTCTCTCTCTCTCTCCTCTCTCTCTCTCACTCACACACACACACACACACACACACACACACACACACACACACACACACACACACATTTGTCTAAGTTCATACACTCTGTAACTGGAATGTCATAGTGTCTGGAATCAAAAGAAAGTTTCAGAACAATGTTATAACAAGCCAGTTTCAAAAGATTGAAGCAAAGAAGAGTGATGAAGATCTTGAGATAAACTGTTTGAAGCAGAAGGAGCTGAATATAAAAAAGAAGATTTATTGATGGATAAATTTTTGGATGAGGAACAAGGAGTCACCACAGGTGCATAGATTTGAATGACTTCTGTTAAATACTGAGAGACAATGGCTGTCATGGAGGTGAAGGTGAGAGTAGTGACTTAAAACTGCATATGTGCAGGAATTAGCAACCAGTGAAAGGAGTGCAGAAGCAGATGATATAGTCAGTTGTTTTGGATGTGTGAATATGGTGAGATCTCACAGGACTCAGTTTATGCGGTTACAGAGCTCTCTCATGCCTTCTATGAGATGCTGAGTCACCAAATCAAACTCACCATTGAGCTGGTTTAGGGGTCTCTTGTCTTTAAACTCAGCTAGCAAAATGTTAGAACCTGTTCACTGTTACCTATGGCCTGTAATGGGTGAAATGAAATTTTCTCTCACATGGAGGGGGACAAATTGGGCCAAACAAAGTCTAGTTTTGCTTCTTTCGATGGTTGGGGCCTGGCCACCCATGTAGATGTAACTACCTTCATGAAATCTGGTAGATTTCCATTCTGGCTGAATTTGGAAATACTCCTGTCTTTTGGGGTAACTGTAACTAGTGTTTGTTTATCTGTTTTGAGAGCTACAGTGTCACTCCCTTGCATCAGTATGTGCTCCTCAGCCATTTTGAAAAGAGTATGTTTAGAATCAAACTCTCAGTGAAAGTTTACAACCAAGAATCGAACAAAATACTCAAAGTGCTGAATGGCAATTTGCAGCAAACACACTATAAAAACTTAAACCAAAAATCAAACAACACTCAAAATGCTTAATGAAGATTTGCAGTCAAAAAATGCCTTATTGAAAGAAATTACAGTGCTTAGCAAAACAATGTTTAAATGATTTGATGACCATAAGGTAACAAAGAATGTGCCGGTCAAGGCTGCAAATAGTAACACTCTCTGTCCTTCACAGAACTGGAAGCAACATAGTAAAATATTTGGCTTCAGGGTTCATATCCCCAGTAAATAGAAAGAGACCGGCACATATCCAACAAGGGATAAAGAAACTTGCCATTACTGCTGCTCATTCTCTGCTGGTGGTGGTGGCTGCTGTCACTTGCTGCCATCACATTTTGATGGGGGAACGGTTGATCCCATGTGAGGTTGGGCCAGTCCATCTTCAAGGGCAATGCCAAGTAGTGAACCCAACAGTTGTTTGCAGCAAGACAGTATAAAAACTGACTGGGTGTGTGTCGTCAAGACATCAGCCATCAACTTTGAGTGCTCAGAAAGTAAAAGGAAGAAAAGTTGAAATCTTAGGCTTCATAAACCATCGAACAAAAGGAATTTTGTTGATTGGTCAAGTAATTTTTGATCAGTGCTGTTGGTGAGTGCAGGTGATAACTGAGTGGTGGACAATGTTGTCATCACAGCACTTGGGATGGACCGTGACAGTTTTGTGTGTGGTGTACCATCTGCATCAAAAAGACACAAGATGTGCCACACAGGCAGTTGACCTGTGAATAGATTTGTCCACTCACGTACATGAAGAGGCTTGCTGTTTCTCCCCACTCCTTGTCGCCAGATTGTTTCATTTGTGTGCTTCTGTTTGTCTGTCTTTTAGAGTTAGCATTAGAACACCAACACACATTATTGAAATGAGTGTGTGTTACTACTTTCCTATTCATTTGATGTGTGTAGTCATGCACGTTATTACCCGTGTTCTTCAAAACAGAACTTCCTCCCACAATATTTTTAAGTTCATCTGCTGATGATCCAGCAAAGAAGAATAAAGTTGTGTTCAGGAAGCATAGGTACATGTCGTGTCAACAGGGGTTTGGCTCTTCCCTCAAGAATGTGCCTTCTTGTTAAGGAATTCTAATGATACCCAGTTAAATGGGTTATGGTATTTATTGGAAGCAGAAGTATATTGAACTGCCAAAATGTGCACCAAAGAGATTTTTGGTGGATAAAATGATGCTTAGACACCCAGAGGAATAAGATTGTTCAAAACATATAAAAAAAAGTTTTGCTTTCATTGAAAATTAACAAACAGAATGACTCTCTTTGAAATTAAACGGCTAAAAAGTAGTTGGTAAGGTTTTGACATACAAGTAGAAATAATTTTCCTTAGAGGACACTGCATGCTTTCAGCACATCTTAAATGTTCAGTTATTATTAACTGATTACTTAAAAAAATATGTGTTGAATTTGCAACAAGGATCAGAGATTCGTTACTCAAGCCGTTGATATTATGACTATATTTTGCTTAATTAAAAAACAGATGTAAATGCTGTGTGTCATCATTCAGCATGTCATGAAATGAGGACTTAAATTCACCTTTTTTTGCCAGTGTGGAATGTACAAACCTCTCCCAGTACTTTTCCCAAACAGCAGTATGTTAGATTTATACAACAGTTCAGAACACAAAATGACAAACACACATGAGTATTTGTTTTCAATATTAAACTTTCAAAGAAAAAGGGAAACATCCTGTGCCCAGTTTTCAGGTGAGTGACCCACATACAGCTGATGTGTTTTATGTGTGTGCAGGTCACCTATGGCTGATGTGCTTTATGTGTGTGCAGGTCACCTATGGCTGATGTGCTTTATGTGTGTGCAGGTCACCTATGGCTGATGTGCTTTATGTGTGTGCAGGTCACCTGTGGCTGATGTGTTTTATGTGTGTGCAGGTCACCTGTGGCTGATGTGCTTTATGTGTGTGCAGGTCACCTATGACTGATGTGCTTTATGTGTGTGCAGGTCACCTATGGCTGATGTGCTTTATGTGTGTGCAGGTCACCTGTGGCTGATGTGTTTTATGTGTGTGCAGGTCACCTATGGCTGATGTGCTTTATGTGTGTACAGGTTACCTATGGCTGATGTGCTTTATGTGTGTGCAGGTCACATAAGGCTGATGTGCTTTATATGTGTCCAGGTCACTCATGGCTGATGTGTTTTATGTGTGTACAGGTCACATGTGGCTGATGTACTTTATGTGTGTACAGGTCACACATGTCTGATGTGTTTTATGTGTGTAGAGGTCACACATGGCTTATGTGTTTTATGTGTGTACAGGTCACATTTGGCTGATGTGCTTTATGTGTGTACAGGTCACATATAGATGATGTGTTATTTCTGTCTAAAGTCACATATGGATGATGTGTTTCATCTGTGTACAGGTGCCAGGTTTGCAACAAACGTTTCAGTGGTCATGTGCCAGCCCAGCAGCACCTGAAAAGTGAAGCTCACCTGCGCAAGGTGCAGTTGCAAGAGAAGGAAAGTAGACATCCTTTCTGGTGCCAAGTGTGCAGTTTGCTGTGTAACTCACCACAGCAGTACGCTACTCATTGTGACTCACCGCGCCATCAGCATATGACTGAACAGCTGGGTATTATTCAGAAGCAGCAAGTATTGACAGCAACACAGATTCAGCTTAGGGATGGTCAGGTTGGTGATATCCAAACTGATGACATTTACCCAGTGAAAGGAGGAGAAGAGAGCAGACGGAGCTTAACGGCAGGGGTTGTCGATGAACAGTGTGGTAAAACAAAGGTAGCAACTCGATTTGTACCCATAAGCCCAGCACACTCTGTTCCTGAGCTAAGGATGGATCCCTCATCTGCAATTCCACCAGATGGTGTGCATTTTGAGTACAACCGAGGTCACTGCTATGTGTGTGGAATTGAGCTCACTTCCTTGCAGCACAAGAATCAACATGTAGAAGGCAAGCAACATAAAAAAAAGGCTTTGACATTTGGCAGTGGAGGTAGAATGAATGATGGGAGTATGGATGGAACACAAGGAGTGATGATGTGTTCAATTTGTAGCGTTCCACTGTCAGGAGAACTGAACGTCCAGCAACATTTCAGCAGTGATAAACATAAGGCCCGGAAAAGGGAGCATGATCGCAAGCAGGCATTATCAGACCCTGCACCAGCAGCAAATACCCTGCCCCAAGCTCCATTTTCAGCATCAACAGAAACTACTGCTTTTTTCAGTCTGCATGGACCACATTCGATGCCTGGTGTACAAGGATTTTTTCCTACCCTGTCCTGCCAACCCCAAATACAGCAGCAACAGCAAGAGGATCGTGTAGCAGACAAGATGGGTGTCCAGAATCCGCAGGCTTTTGAATGGCATCCAGGTGGTGGGGTATGCCGCATATGTGATCAACACTCCAAATCAGAAGAAGAATTCATACAGCATCTTCGAAGTGCAGAGCATAAGCAGCGTGAAGTGGAGGTAAAAATGCCTGACTGCCCGATATGCCATGTGGAGTACTCAGATCGTGACAGTGCCAGGCAACATTTGAACAGCGCCCAGCACAAGGAGAATGTCTTGTACAGCCAGCAGACTATGTACAGCAGTGCTGGTGTCCCTGGTCTCACAGGAAATGTAAGACCAGAGAACAACTTGCCCAGTGTCACACAGTCGCTGACATCTTCTCAGCTGAGCAAGAAAATGTCAGATATCTCCAGCCTGGAGCAAGCTGTAAAAAATATAGCATTGGGAAACAGCTATGAAGCCATGCATCCCAAACCTCCACAAGACGCTGTGACAAATCCAACAGGTGCACAGGCATTACTGATGACTCGCTCTTCAGAATGGAATGACTTGAACCAGGGCACCAAGGTGGCACCCTCAGAAGTGGACAATTCTGAACAAAAAGGAAACACATCACCTGCCGTTCCAGAATATTATTTCGATGGAAGTCGTGGCATATGCAATGTTTGTAAAATTGAATTTACATCCAGATCCCATGCTGATTCTCATTTGGCAGGTGCCAAACATAAGAAAGCTGTTTTCAGATGGCAGTCAACTGTTTCTGTGCCGACTGCAGATGCTGGCACCCCTTTTCAAGCATTTGATAAGACACAGACTTTCTCGTTGACTGCCGCAGAAATGCCAGTCCACTCTACCACATCGGATTTCCCAAAGAGGAAGGAAGCTTATCGCTTTGATGGAAATCGAGGTTATTGCTTTGCTTGCAAGATCGACCTTACGTCTGACGCGCATGCCAAGCAGCATTTGGTGGGGAAGAAACATCAGACAGCAACAGAGCGCTGGGTTCAAGAAGGTGAGATGTGCAACTATCCCCTATTTTGCGACATCTGCCTGAAACCATTTACAGGACAGGAGAGTGCAGCACAGCACTACTCCTCAGAAAAGCATAAGAAGAAACTGAGCCTTGCGGAGGGTGTTGCCACTGCAAAGAAGGATCCAGAGTCTGGGGCGCTGATGATCGTGCGTGATGGACAGATGTGGTACCTGTGTGAAACATGTAAATGTCCTCTTAACACTCTGGAGCAGTTCCGACTACATGTGAACAGCCCTCGACATAATTCAGAGGTAGAGAAAGCCAAACGACAAGATCACAGCAACAGGTCATCTCCAGTTGATGCAGGTGATGGAACTGCCCGAAGTAGTCCTGATCCCTCTGATATACAACATCTGGTGACAAGGTCATCTGTGAAGACCACACCTGGAGTGTATCTTCCTCATCCTTTGCAGCCTCCTCTTGGTCATTCAGGATTAGTGGTGACAGACCCTAGAGAGTTTATCAAATTGGAACCTGGTACACAGCCCAAAGCTTCAGATCATGCTGCACCTGGTCTGAATCGAAGTGTACCTGGTCTGAATCGAAGTGCAAGTCACAACAGCAACAATGGTAGTGGTTTCACTGCCATAGTTGGCAAGTCTGAGGGGAGTTCTGTCCTAAAAGTTGAAAATGTCAGTGCTGAGGCTTCCATTCAAAGAGAGAAAGGATTACCCTCACAGTATATGCCTTATGGAATTCCACATCAGCGCCAGGCAATGAACTGTGGTTTCAGCTTGGCACAGGATGGTCCCTCGAGCAGAAGCAGCTCTCAGAATGGGGGATACAGTGGTTCAGGTCAGAGGTTTGATGATTTAGCAAAAGGTTTGGGTGTTCGAGCAATTCCTCGTGGCGTAACCAGCAGTCGTGGTAGCAGGTCAGCTGCACAAGTGCTTAGACGTGAGGGTGATTATGAAATCAGTGAGGAGAACCCCAGAAGTCTTCCAGTATCTGCCTTCACCTCTTACTATCAAGATCCATGCAGAGAAAACTACAAAGCAGAGAATACAAATGCGAGCCTGACTATAAGCTCTGTACATGGAGGCCATGCCCTGTCTATGACAGAACAAGAAAAACGACAGGCTTCCGGTGCGGTTAGTATCATGTCGGACAAACTGACATCCATACACACCGACCCAGGGAGCCTCACTGCGATGGGAATTCTACGAGTTAGCAGTGAAGGGTTTGCTGACCAACAACGCCAGTCAGCTCCTGGGCTGAATCCTTTCAAAGGGTTTCGTTATGCATGTTTATTATGCAGGCAGCCTATGAACACAAAAGAGGACTACGATCGGCATATGAAAGGTTTGAAACACCAGATGAAATCTGCAACAGTCAGTGCTCCAGACAGGAGTGGAGAAAAGCTGATCAAAGAGTATGAGGTCTCCTCTGATAAAGGGTGTCATTGGTGCAGGACCAGACCTCGAAAATATCAGGTGGAGCTGATGCGAAAAGCCATGGCTCATGATTCCACTGTTGTCTATCTACCAACAGGTGAGAAATCATTCTCTCCATCCTAGATGCATGTTTCTGTGATGTCTGTAAATCTTGCTTCCCCCTAATTACCTCTTAGCTCTTTAACTCTGTCCCCTATCCTTAAAACAAAAGAAAGAAGAAAAATAACAGCGATGACTAGAGTTACCATTCCTTGCCTTTCCTTTGTTCTGCAGTGCAGTGATGACTTTGAGTCCCAGTTGTTTTTCTTTTTTTCTTTATATTTCATTTGGAAGTGAAAGAAGAAGCTTGGGTTGTCAAACTGACTCCCTCATTTCTCTGCCATTGATCAGGGGTTGTATGGTCTTTACAGGTTTGAACTGATTTGAATAAAACTGAAGCACCCTTTTTAAGGCTTCAAAGTAACCTGACTTGGGTTTGAAGAAGCTTGTTAATTTGGTGTTGCTCCCTCCAAAAGAAAAAGGAAAAAAAAAAAAAGAAGGCTTTCTGATTGTTGCAAGTGATTGTTGCATGGATTCAAAGTCTGGCAATTAGAAATTTTTTAAAGAAATATTTTTTTAAGAAAAGTGGGCCCTACCAGTAGTAGCATCGTGATGAGGAAAATGTTCTTTCATAGATGAAATGTGTAACCCATACCCTGAAATAAATGTAGGGTTTGTTTTCAAGTGTAATTTATAAAATATAAGCAGTCTTCAGTGTATTGTTTCAGATTTAGTCTAGTTGGGTTTTCAAAGTTTAAGAAAAAATTGTGAAGTTTATGCCCACGTTTGAGTGTGGACCTTGTCAATGTTTCAAAATTATATGATTTTTTTCTGAAAATCTTTGAATATGTAAGTCTTTGGTTTGCTTTTTTTGTTTAATTCCTGTTACTAAATTAGCGTACAATATGTTTGACTTGTGTATGGTGCCTCCATCAGCATGAACAAATGAAAATAGGGCTTTGTCTATCGGTCTTAGTTCTGTATATATTTGTTAGCAGTCTCATCTTCCATGTCCTCAGTGGCATTACTCCCATGCCATACACAGCTAGTCCCGGACTTGTCCTGATGTATCCTCAGGGCTGGCAATCTTCAGGAAACAACTGGTATGAAGTCATCATAAGGCAGTCCTGTGTGCCATGTGTTTTGTCCAACATGACACCACCTACAAAGCCGCCTACTCACTACAATAATTATCACATAATCTTGAGGCAGCTCAAGGGAATGGGCTTGCCCCATGCCACAGTGTCCATCCAGTGACAATACCTGCTGACAGGTAGGACAGAGTGTGGACTTTGGAGGGGGAATGACTGATATTGCCACCATAGCAGGACATGAAGGACCATAGCATGGAAACTCTTTGTTACAATGATCAGTGAGGATGGACAAGATGATGCATAGTTGTTCCATTTTGATTGGAATCATGATGGAACTGCACTCAGCTCCACAGTAAATCCAACATCAGCCAGGCATAAGAGTCACTGCAGTGCAGGACATTTGCGCAACAATGAGAGCCACATCCACAGAGTCCTTGATTCACTCAAGCTTGCCTCCTTGCCTCCACATAGTTAGGTCACCACCCTTGGCTGTCAGTACGTCATATGTATTGTGGGATTGTCCGTCATATTCTAACTTGCCCATGCTGCACATAGTATGAATTTCCCACACATTTGGGCATTTCCATCAAACTGGTGGTGTTAATTTTAAAGCTGTGCTCTGTTTCATCCATGAGAGAGCAGTTACAGTTGCCACTCTAGTATTCTCACAGATTTACCATTGGAAAAAAGATGGCAGAAATGGAATGGGAGGAGTACACTGAGGAGGAAATATGTGTTGATTTTGTGTTCAGTGAGTGAACTTCAGAGAAGTTATGTTGAGTGGGATGCTGAAGTTGGGGTGTTGGTGAAGAAGATGATGATTGCAGAGAAGAGGACCAGGTGGATAGTGTCCCTCAAAATAGAGTGGCACTGCAGATGATGTGGCAGCGTGCAGCAGCACTGAGTCATGGAACCCATTTTGAGCAGCAAGTGGGCACCATTCACTTACATAGAATCTGACACTTTAAGATTATTTTTTGTTTGGTATTCCAGACGTTTTTTCTTTGAACTGGATTTAAATGAAAGGTGGTAGTGGTAGTTAAAGTTATCACCCCCCCCTCTCTCTCTCTCTCTCTCTTTAATGGGAAACTCATACAGTTACTGAGTTAGTGATACTTATTTGGTGACGTGTGACACTGAATGGATTACTGGCTTGGTAGAAACAACCTGGAAAATTGAGGTAGGAACATAATTATTATTAGTCACTTGAAAGCTTGTGTAGCATTAGACTGCAATTGTTTACTAAGAATATGCTGTTGATGTGACTTGGCCATGATCATACAACTGAAGTAGACTGCTCATGTCTCGCAGCGCATACAAACTATCATGCAAGACAAAGTAGTACCACTGATTGTGTGCCAAAATGACTTCTTTCGTGTGAAACAACAATTGCAAGGGAAATCGTGTTTTACCTGGAACAAGTCTGTGAAGTTATGAATGCTAGGAAGAGTTTCTATGTAAGATAGATGTATGCAAGAAGGGTAAGTGTTTAAGAGTTGACTATGGTTTCACATTCAAGTCTTGAGGAGCTAGCCAGGGCTGAAACATTTCCAATGTAAATGCCTCTGATGGCCCGTGATTGCACAGCCACCCTGCTCACAGCTGGTTGCTCCAACCACTTGGCTCGTCATCCTTCGTTCTTTATGTGGTGTGTGTGTGTGTGTGTGTGTGTGTGTGTGTGTGTGTGTGTGTGTGTGTGTGCACATGTGTGTGTGTGTGTGTGTGTGCACATGCACACGCATGTGCATGCACACAACATGCACTCAAACAGAAGGTTTTGTTAATGTATTATTTTGAGATCCTGATAATCAAACATACCTGTTCTGTGTTCATGTCTTATGCAGGCACAGGCAAAACATTAGCCGCCATGATGACCTTGAGTTGCATGTTGACTTTGAATCCCACACGTCCGGTGTTATTCCTTGTGGACAAAGTACTGTTGGTACTTCAGCAGGCCAGATATATCATCAACGAACTGGGAAGCCGGCCTTTTAATAGGTATTGTTAAAATGTTTTTCATAGAGCCCCTTGATGTGTGTGTGTGTGTGTGTGTGTGTGTGTGTGTGTGTGTGTGTGTGTGTGTGTATGTGAGTGTGTGGGAGTGTGTGTGTGTGTGTGTGTGTGTGTGTGTGTGTGTGCGTGTCTCTATAGTTCCTGTTCACATTTCTATGGATGGAAGGAAGTACATGCAGCATATCCTATGGATGGGCACTGACCTCAAACATACTTACACTGAAATGTTCTCATTGAATATCAGTCACAGACTAACAGAGATATGTTATTTTATTTTAGACTGCATCTCTCTGTCTTAAATTGGAAAAAAGAAGTTTTGGATTTGCATAGCTGGAAGATGTCTGAACCACTGTTTTTATTTCATACTTAGTATTTGTCTTATCAAATGCATGATACTTAATGTTATTTGAGTATCATACATTGTCTGGTGGTGACAGCATGCTAGCTAATTGTTGGTTGAAAACCACCTCCATAGATGTGCAACAGGTGCTAAAGATAACAGTGTGATAATGGTTGTAGTATAGTAGTTGATGATAGTTATAGTGTAATGTGTGATAGATTAAAGGTGGTGGTGTGATAATGGTTGTAATGAATGTGATGTGCGACAAACTCGATAACTAGCAGTGTGACTTTGGTTGTGTGTATGTGTGTGTGTGTGTGTGTGTGTGTGTTGTATGACAGACTCCGTAGTTAACAGTTGATGATGGTTGTAGTGTGTGTCATTTGACAGACCAGAAAGTTAGCTGTATGATGGTGGGGATGTGTGTGATGTGCTGCAGGCCACACCTGACCAAAGCTGGCGGTATGACAGTGGTGATGTGTTTTAGATGTGCAGACCTGACCAGATGGAAGATAGCAGTATGACAGTGGTGATGTGTTTTAGATGTGCAGACCTGACCTGACGGAAGATAGCAGTATGATGGTGCTGATGTGTTTTAGATGTGCAGACCTGACCTGACAGAAGATAGCAGTATGACAGTGGTGATGTGTTTTAGATGTGCAGACCTGACCAGATGGAAGATAGCAGTATGACAGTGGTGATGTGTTTTAGATGTGCAGACCTGACCTGACAGAAGATAGCAGTATGACAGTGGTGATGTGTTTTACATGTGCAGACCTGACCTGACGGAAGATAGCAGTATGATGGTGCTGATGTGTTTTACATGTGCAGACCCGACCTGATGGAAGATAGCAGTATGACAGTGGTGATGTGTTTTAGATGTGCAGACCTGACCTGACGGAAGATAGCAGTATGATGGTGCTGATGTGTTTTAGATGTGCAGACCTGACCTGATGGAAGATAGCAGTATGACAGCGGTGATGTGTTTTAGATGTGCAGACCTGACCTGATGGAAGATAGCAGTATGACAGCGGTGAATTGTTTTAGATGTGCAGACCTGACCTGATGGAAGATAGCAGTATGACAGCGGTGAATTGTTTTAGATGTGCAGACCTGACCTGACGGAAGATAGTATGACAGTGGTGATGTGTTTTAGATGTGCAAACCCGACCTGATGGACGACAGCAGTATGATGGTGGTGATGGGTGTGTGCTGCAGGTCTCACCTGATGGAAGATAGCAGTATGATGATGGTGATATGTTTTAGATGTACAGACCTGACCTGATGGAAGATAGCAGCATGATGATGGTGATGTGTTTTAGATGTGCAGACCTGACCAGATGGAAGATAGCAGTATGACAGTGGTGATGTGTTTTAGATGTGCAGACCTGACCAGATGGAAGATAGCAGTATGACAGTGGTGATGTGTTTTAGATGTGCAGACATGACCTGACGGAAGACAGCAGTATGACGATGGTGATGTGTTTTAGATGTGCAGACCTGACCTGATGGAAGATAGCAGTATGACAGTGGTGATGTGTTTTAGATGTGCAGACCTGACCTCCTGATGGAAGATAGCAGTATGACGGTGGTGATGTGTTTTAGATGTGCAGACCTGACCTGACGGAAGATAGCAGTATGACAGTGGTGATGTGTTTTAGATGTGCAGACCTGACCTGACGGAAGATAGCAGTATGACAGTGATGATGTGTTTTAGATGTGCAGACCTGACCTGACGGAAGATAGCAGTATGACAGTGGTGAATTGTTTTAGATGTGCAGACCTGATCTGACGGAAGATAGCAGTATGACAGCGGTGATGTGTTTTAGATGTGCAGACCCGACCTGATGGACGACAGCAGTATGATGGTGGTGATAGGTGTGTGTTGCAGGCCTCACCTGACGGAAGATAGTATGATGATGGTGATGGGTATGAGCTGTGTTGCAGGCCTCACCTGATGGAAGATAGCAGTATGATGATGGTGATAGGTATGAGGTGTGTTGCAGGCCTCACCTGATGGAAGGTAGCAGTATGATGATAGTGATGGGTGTGTGTTGCAGGCCTCACCTGACAGTAGATAGCAGTATGATGATAGTGATGGGTGTGTGGTGCAGGCCTCACCTGACAGTAGATAGCAGTATGATGATAGTGATGGGTGTGTGTTGCAGGCCTCACCTGACAGAAGATAGCAGTATGATGATAGTGATGGGTGTGTGGTGCAGGCCTCACCTGACAGAAGATAGCAGTATGATGATAGTGATGGGTGTGTGTTGCAGGCCTCACCTGACAGAAGATAGCAGTATGATGATAGTGATGGGTGTGTGTTGCAGGCCTCACCTGACAGAAGATAGCAGTATGATGATAGTGATGGGTGTGTGTTGCAGGCCTCACCTGACAGAAGATAGCAGTATGATGATAGTGATGGGTGTGTGTTGCAGGCCTCACCTGACAGAAGATAGCAGTATGATGATAGTGATGGGTGTGTGTTGCAGGCCTCACCTGACAGAACATAGCGGTATGATGGTGGTGATGGGTATGAGGTGTGTTGCAGGCCTCACCTGACAGAACATAGCGGTATGATGGTGGTGATGGGTATGAGGTGTGTTGCAGGCCTCACCTGACAGAAGGTAGCAGTATGATGGTGGTGATGGGTATGAGGTGTGTTGCAGGCCTCACCTGACATAACATAGCAGTATGATGATGGTAATGGGTGTGTGTTGCAGGCCTCACCTGACATAACATAGCGGTATGATGATGGTAATGGGTGTGTGTTGCAGGCCTCACCTGACAGAAGATGATAAGATGGAGAAGAGGAACCTGAAGGTGGCTGTCCTTTGTGGGGGGCTGTCAGTGCGAGATGGCACACCTCTCTGGAAACATGATGTTGTTGTCACCACAGCAGGTCAACAGCGCGTGTGTGTGTGTGCGTGTGTATGTGTGTATGTGTGTGCGCGCGCGTGTGTGCACCTGCGTGCATACATGCATGTGTGTGTATACATGGAAGAATTAAGACGTTCTCAGAAATTAGTCATTTAAATTTCATGCTAAATATCCCAGGAGTGCAAATCTTCAGGAATGAACCAGAGATTTAGCTTAAAAATTTTGAAAAAATTGTTTGGATTGGCAAGATTGTGTTTGGACACTCTTTGGTTTAGTGAGACTTTTGAGGGTGCTTTCAGATTCCCAGACATTTTGTGAAAGTGAAATTTGGTCTTTGGTTCATCATTCTGAACAATGTATTTTGTCATGTGTATTTAAAGACAAAATGAGTATTTTGGAAAGAGAATTCTTGGTGGATTTCACTGTCACCTGGTAAAATTTTGCATGCAAAATCTAGCAAACACTGTCACCATTTCCAAAGCTATTCAAGTCTGGAACTTACAATAAAAGAGTGGAAGTCTGGAAATAAGGAGTGACTCCAACCATACAGAGCACAGTTGGTTGTAAAAAAAATGAAACAAACAAAAGCCTGAAGCAAAAAATAGGCAAAGTACTGGATTAAAATACAAATGGTAAATATTCTACTGTAATAAGCAAAAACCATGTGAAAAATCATTGGAAATTGGAATGCAGGGCAAACTCTGTGAAGATTGACTGGCACACAGGGAGTGGGTGTGTGTCTGAATCTGTTAATGCACATTGTTGTGTACCAGTGGAACATTTGATTTCATCCACCTGAATTCATCACCTGTAGTGCGACATAATTTGAAGACAGCTTACCAGGTCAGTTGAAACCACACTGATCTGTGAAAATGCACATTTTCTATTTCTGTTAAGCTTTTTTTTACTTGATTGTGGTGACATGATAGAACTCATTGTTCATATATTTTACAGTTTTCTTTCATTTGCTTATGTTGCAAACTACTCACAGTAATGAAAAAAAAATATGGTAGGAAACAGAATACAACAACACACACATTTATGATGACTTTTTAACGTCAACCCACAGTTTGATGAAGATTTGTTGGTAATCAGTACAGGAATTATGTTATAAAGAGCCATATTCAGCCATTTTTTGCATTTTCTTGTATGAGGGAGAGCAGCAACTGGAGCCAGCACTCTTTGAAACTAAGAGCATCTCCTCAAACATGAAGCTTGAGGGGGTTACCACCACATGTCCCAAAACAGAACAAAACAACAATGACAGCATCAACAACAACAGCTGCAACAACTACGAGGGGGAAAAAAAGCTTCCAAAGAGCAACCAGATCAGTGAGATAAGGCTGAGTATTTTCCATGCTGAGCACAGTTTGCTACAGCTCTAGACGTCACTTTGGTGGATCTCATCAGATTTGTTTGAAGCATTGAAATGTCAAGAGTGTCTGAGTTTTCAAGGAGAGTTGCCGCTTACCCATCATCATTTGATGTTGGGTTTGTTTACCTTACTTCAATTATTTTGAGTCCAGTTAAATTCATTTGGAAAGAACTTTGGAATGTGGAAAGTGAACACAGAAGACTGCAAACAGACTGAGTCCTCTCTTAACTAGAGAAACCTTCCATCATGTCCATGGTTGGTTGGTTGGTTCCGATTTTTTTTTTTTTTTTTTTTTTTCATTTTGATAATATTTTTTCATGGTTGTTATCGTTGTTGGTAGTTATATAATGGTTGGAAGAATGTGCTATGTTATGTGGGATTGCTGGGTAGTTTTGTAATGCTTAGAAGGATGTATTACGTTATGTGGGATCACTGGTGAGATACATATGTAGCTTTTTTCCGTGCATTTGTTTTTCAGCCTTCATCCATATTTTCCCACTCCCTTCCACATCCCCAAGTTCACTGAAGTAATAGTCAACAATAATATTCACGTTATAGAGGATTCATATATAAATAAAGACCAACTGAAATAAAAATGAACAAATAAAGGGTTTTGCGGGTATGAATGATTCACATATGTACACACACACGCAAATGAAGTTTTTTTTTCATAATGAATAATGGTTTGAGTTTTATGCCGTTTATGTTCTTCTCTTTCAATTTTCTTTTAAAGTTGCAAACAAAATTAAAAGACAAAAGAAAGGGTGTGGAGTCTGGTATATTGATAATTTTTCAATAATTGAAATAACATTTTCACTTTATTCAGTATTTTTGTTTCAGAACTCTTTTGTATTTATGCTTAAGAAATGTTTACATGACTTGGATTTATATGTCAGGATTGGTTTGATGGCCATAATCCAGTTTCAGGATTGATGGGATTTGTGAAATGGCTATAATCCAGAGTTCAGGTTTGGTAGGATAGTTACAGTTCAGTTTCAGGATTGGTGGGATTTGTGAAATGGCTATAATCCAGAGTTCAGGTTTGGTAGGATAGTTACAGTTCAGTTTCAGGATTGGTGGGATTTGTGAAATGGCTATAATCCAGAGTTCAGGTTTGGTAGGATAGTTATAGTTCAGTTTCAGGATTGGTGGATTTTTGAAATGGCTATAATCCAGAGTTCAGGTTTGGTAGGATAGTTACAGTTCAGTTTCAGGGTTTAGGACTCGTGCATACTTGCACACCTGATTATCTGAGAAGAATATATGTTAAAGCTTCTTTCTTTCTTTAAAAAAAAGTCTTCTTGTGTGTCACCATGTTTGACTGGTGAATACATATGCACAGCATTTTGTCAAAACCTGCTCCAAGAGGAGGTGCTGAGATGGGCCAACTTTTCCCTGGTGGTGTTTGACGAAGCTCACCACTGCACCAAGAACCATCCCTACAACAAACTGCTGGCTGAGCGCCACAACACCCTCCCTGTCCACCAGCGACCCAAGGTGCTGGGGCTCACTGCCTCGCCTGCTGGACGTCGCACTGAAGAGGAAACCGTGATGATGCTGAAGGCTCTACTGATGAACCTAGGTAAGCCTGATTTGATTCAGTAAGTCTTTTTTGGAAATAGATGTAAAACTTGTGTAAAAGATCAGATACTGAAGAACCTAGGTAAGCCTGATTTGATTCAGTAAGTCTTTTTTGGAAATAGATGTAAAACTTGTGTAAAAGATCAGATCTGATTGGCAAGCTCTACTTCGGTATAGAAAAATGTGAAAGAAAAAAGTTAGGTAAGCACTATATTGATTCAGAGCTGTCAAGGAACAAATGTGATAACACATGCTGAGCTTCTGTGCCCATAAGTGTGAAAGACAGAATTTGGGGACACGAGCTGTACTTCAGTGTCCAAAAATATGAAAGATCAAGTCTGGTGACTCGAGCTTTGTTTCCATGCCTGCTGGAGTATAAGACAAAGTATGGTCACACGAGCTTCTTTTCCAAGTATCCAAGTGAGAAAAACAAATAATGGCTCCAGAAAATGGGATGCCAAGGGGGTGTAAGTGATATCCCAGCTGTCTGGACATTCTGACCTTGATTCTTCCCCTGATCTGTCTCTTTGTGTGGTTCTGCTCTTTTCCCCCTTTTCTTTCCGTGGTCGTCTTTTTGAATTTTGGTGACTAGATGATGTGATTTCAGCACTGTAATGTGCACTGTGTGTGTGTGTGTAAGAGAGAAAGAGAGAGAGTGTGCGTGTGTGTGTGTGTGTGTGTGTGTGTGTGTGCGCGATTGTAGTGTGCGTGTGTAGTGTGGGTATGTGTGTGTTTGTATGTGTGTGTGTGTTTGTCGGTCCATCCGTCCCTGTAGAAGGGTGATACTGACCTTTAGGTGTGAAAAATAGTGAAAGGTTTTAACTTTCATTTATCAGGTGGAGCTACCATTGCTATCATTGAAGACAAGGAAGCAAAAGAGCAGCTAGACACCTTTTCCTCAAGTGCCCGGCTGGTGCCCATCAGTGTACCCATGACAGAAGCAGAGATGGGTTTCCATGAGAAGCTGCTGTCCTACTTCATCAGGGCCTATGTTGAGCTGATGTGTTGCTCCAATCTGCAGCAGATCAGCAGCCATCGCCTTCAGGCTCTGATGACCAGCAAGCCGCCCAATGTGACCGACATCACCAAACTTGCTCAGCACCTGATGAGTGAGCCTGACGAGCTGAGTGAGATGGTGCAGCTGGCCCAGACAGCCCGCATGAAGACCAGCACTGCAAACCAAAACTGGTATTTTTCTCAGCTTACCTGTCCTACAGATCAGAATCCCCCCTACTTTGAAGTGGAAGAGAGGGGAGCTCATCCAAACCTTCTAGGTCACAGACCCCTGTGTGATTTCCCTTAAAAAATCAACCCCCCCCACCCCTGTTCCCTTTCCCCCCCCCCCCCCCCCCCAAGTATTGAGTAGTGCACTTTGGTTTTCCATTGTTTCCTTGGCTAATGAACTTGTTCTATGCTTTGCTGTGTGTTTGTACTTAGCAGTGTATTCCCTCAAGAGCATTTCAAAGCAGCCTTTATTTCTGAAACCCAGTTGACATTCTTCTTGCGTTTCAGGGTTGCAATCCTGACCAAAATGTCAAGAAAGTCATTGAGTTGGCAGCTGCTCTTCAGATGTTAATTAAAGCCTCTCCATGCCATGGCACCCACGTCTTTGGTAGCCATGCCCTCATTGTCTGTTACCTGCACACACTTATTGCATGTGTCAAAATTTGTATTTAATCATCAGCCTACACTTGCATTCTGTGCACAAAGTGCTCCCCATTTCAACCACGTAACTCTGCAAAAACTGGAACGTTGTGATGTGGAAAAAAATACTACGAATTTGATTCCCTAGACAACATCTCAAATCTCGGTCCATTTAATATTGGTCCTTCAGTTATGATACGTGAGTCGGCCAACGCTTCTAGCTGAGCTGGATTTGCAACAGCTCCAAGGCATGCTGAAACCCCGAAACCCTCCCAACTTGTCTCTCTCATCCTTTGAGCACCTAACAAGTTCTACTGAAATAAATTTTTAAAGTAATTATAATGACTCCACCGAATAACATGGACAAACAAATCACAAGACAAAACACGACGCGTTTCGACCTCATAGGTCTTCTTCAGGCAAGATAAGCAACACTTAGGACAATGAAAATGAAGAACGAGCAGTCACTTATCTTTGTCGAATTTGGCGCTAGAAAAACGGCTCGTGGAGGTCAGTAATGGATCTTACTTGATAAATTTGTACTTTTCTTTTGTGACACCTGGGTGCCATGCACCCAATCAGCTCATTCTGAACCTCCCATCCACAGCCACAGCCCAGCCAGGCCCGCAACAGCCCCTGCACCAGCAATCCACAGGGAGCGGTCAGTGTCAAGTTGTTGAAAGGCAACCCACCAGAGGAGACACTGCACTGCTGCCGAGTCACTTCAGTGGTGTTCAGTGGTGCCTGTTCTGATCCAACGTATGCAGGACACCACCTACTAAGCCCCCTGCTGACAACAATGATTGCTTAGTCGTGCAGCTGGCATTAGTGAGCTCTCCCTCTGGAGGGTGCCATCACGTCTATCCAACAACAACCCCCTTGAATTGGCCAGTACTGGTGATCCCGAGGGAATCAAATCAACAACAACCCCCTTGAATTGGCCAGTACTGGTGGTCCCGAGGGAATCAGATCAACAACAACCCCCTTGAACTGGCCAGTACTGGTGATCCCAATGGAATCAAATCAACAACAACCCCCTTGAATTGGCCAGTACTTGTGATCCCAATGGAATCAAATCAACAACAACCCCTTGAATTGGCCAGTACTGGTGATCCCAATGGAATCAGATCAACAACAGCCCCCTTGAACTGGCCAATACCGTGATCCCGATGGAATCAATTCAACAGCAACCCCCTTGAATTGGCCAGTACTGGTGATCCCGATGGAATCAAATCAAGGCCATAGACATGGAGAGGACATTGAAACTGAGATCACCATGAGAGCAGGGCATGAAGGGCCACCGAAGTTGAGCCTGTTCTTTTCTTTTTTTTTTTTAAAATTAAATGCTGTTCAATGAGGATGAGGAAGATGATGCTGTCGATTTCCGTTCCATTCTGAGACTGCCTGACAGGGCTGTATTCTACACTTTCTTTCATAATATATCCCGACGACAACCAGGCCCAAGAGATACAGACGTGCAGTGTTGGTAGGGAAATTTGAGAAACTCGCAGAGACGCATCCATTTAGTGGATGAAACTTGACTGTATGGTCCCAGTCTTCCCAGTCGAGCCTGCAGCAAACTCAGCTCTGGGTAGGAGCCAGTCATGACAGAAAAATCCCTTATGGCTCTGATGGGAATTGAACTGACAACTTTCCACCAGAAATCTGCGACGATAACCACTTTGCCACAGTGGCTGGTATCTTGGGCAGATTTGATCCTAGAGATATGATGGAAGGTTTGATCAGCGTAGAACTCTTCTTGGGAGGGTTTGTAGTTGCTCATACTGAAACTTGCCCTCGAATGTGATTCGTGCATCTTGTTCTGTTTCTTTTTGATTAAAAGGATGCACTGGTTGTTGATATTTGGACTTGTATACTTAAGTTGTGTATCTTGTCATGTGATTTGTGAATTGTTGCTGGTCATTGTCGATCAAGGTCTTTTCCTCCCCAGGTTGAATGGGGGAGAGCAGGAATAAATCAACTTCCTAGGCCTGATAACTTCTATGGCACACTCCCATTCCGGCTAAGGTTACTTGTTTGGAGGGCATTTTGTGTGTTGTCTTATGTGGTATATGCCTCCCCCATCTTTTTTTTTTTGGTTTAAATGAGCGTGTTTGATTACCTGCCTTCATTTTCATTAATCTGGCATTTGTTTGCGCAGGTAAATATGAGAAAAACAATTTTCCTACTAAAATATTGGTTTTTACATATTCCAAACATTAGGATTCACTGCTGCCTGTGTGCATTGTGCAAACACAGATGTGGAGAACTGAAGAGAACTGTTCATATCAAGAAGCTTCCTAAGTAACTCATATGGGAAGGAAATGGAAGGAACAGGTGGAGTAAAGCAGAACTGCAGTAAAGTGGTAACGGCAGACGGCCAGAATACAGTGGAACCATAGTGAAAAAAACAACAATGGATCAAGACAGTGCAGCTGTGATTGTCATACCAAGTTGGTTTTGTATTTCAACTCTGATACATTTCTTGAGACTTTGTTTAGCATGAGAACTGGTGAACATGATCAGACTTCTCTCATGAAAATAGTGTTATACAGGCAACACTTTATATGTAGGTGAAAGATGTCACATTTGGGTGAACAAAAGAATGGAAGAGACTTTATGTTAGAAAACACAATTCTGGAATGACCTAGAAATCATTCTCAAAGACAAATGCACAAACTGCGACAGACTTTCGTTTGATATTGAATTGATCGTCTTTGGTACAGAAGAGCAAATTGAAAGAAATGCAGTAGTTGACTTAATAATCCAATTGGGTAAATTTAAGCCAAACACCCAATTGTGTTTCTTAAAGGTCTAGGTGCAAAGTACAAGACGGAAAAGTACATTCAATAATAAGAAATGAACTACACTCTCCAAACAACATGGCTTCCGCACATAGACTGGCTATGTACACTAAACTGACTGAATTTTCAGTAAAGAAAAGAGAGAGAGATCAGACAAACTTGCTAATCATCAAAAATTAGAGTCTTGATAAATGTGCCCAAGAACTTTGAATAATTTCCCAGTTCGTAGAGAACCATTTGAGGTTGAATGGCATTTGCCCGTCTTGGGTGTGTTGGCTGTCTCATTGACAGTTACATTTTTTTGCATGTAACTTTTCCAATTGGATACTAACATAAACAAAAGCAACTCCAGTATTTTCTAAAGAGAAAATGCCCTTTAGTTTGAACTCTCATTATCTGTACTAATAACTCCCTCCAGAGGGGGAGATGCATATATCTTTCTTTTCTTTTTCTTTTGTGTTCTTTTAAAAAAAAAGATTTGTGTGTGTGTGTGTGTGTGTGTGTGTGTGTGTGTGTGTGTGTGTGTGTGTGTGTGTGAGGTATGCAAAGGAAAACCACACAATTCAAACGTAAGAATATTGTTAATTCTAACAATATGTTGTGTGTTTTACAATGTAAGTTTGTCTAAATGTTAATCAGTTGCATTGTATATCAGCCATTTTTCATTTGCAATTTACTTTCTCCTCTTCTTTTGTTTTCATTTGAATTGCTGTTATAATGAATACTTTGTGTATGGATGTTTGTGTCCTACAGATGTTTGTCACTTATGAAATAAAGTTTCTGTGCACTGTCTTCTTTTGGCGCATCTGTAGTTGCTCAACTTGTTTGATTGAAATGCAATGTTGGGAAGCAAAAAAAGAAATACAAAGGCCTTTAAGGTATTGTCATCCACAGCAATATATGCATGTGCATGCACACACATATGCTCTTGTGTAAGTGTGTACATTCATTGCACTTTCTGCATTTATTATATAGTTTCTGAATGCATTGATGATTCAATTATTCATGATGTTAAAGTTTTATGTTTTTCACCATTTTCATGAATGTAGATACATTTTATTGTGGTAGCAGTGTAAAGAAAGTAGTGGTAGCCCACACACAATGTGTTCTGAAGTCAAGTGCTCTGCATTATGGAGTGTGGAGGGGATAAGGGAAAAGAGAGATCAGGATTGTGTAGGTGGGAGTGAAAAGAGGCTTACACTAAAACTGGATGTTCCTGCATATCAGCTCTTGAGGAAGTAACATTTCTGGCTCCTCTTGTCCTCTCCATGCTGATTTATAGACGTTGCAAAAATGATTGTGTGTGTGTGTGTGTGTGTGTGTGTGTGTGTGTGTGTGTGTGTGTGTGTGCAGGTTTGAGAATATCCGCATGCATGTGATGACAGTGGGCATGACATTGCTCAACTCAGAAGATGGCATTGACTTTGTACTGGACGACCTTGAGCGCCTTTTCAATCCCGACCTCAACAAGTGTTTTGATGAGCTGAAGCACATGGGACTGCCCTGTGAGGAGATTGCCACCTACGTCAACTCCCTGTGTGACTCGGCCAAGCTGCGCGCCAGTGAGGAGGCGGAGAGGGATGAAGTGGGGGCAGAGGGAGGGCCACCTTCCAGTATGTCCATCTTTCAGGAGTTGTTGGTGACCCTGGCCGACCCAAAGTACATGAACTGGGACAATCAGGAGTCCATGGCACTGGTTCTGGTTCGTGAACGCAAGGTGGCTCACAAGTTCAGGGACCACCTGAAGCGCACGTCCTTTGTGAGACAGCGCAACATGCGTGTGGGGCTGGTGGTGGGCCATGGGGCAGGCAGTGGGGAGGGGGAGGGCATGAACCTTCGCAAGCAGGACAAGGTTCTGCAGGGCATCAAGTCACATCGGTACGACATCGTGGTGGCCACTTCTGTTGCTGAGGAAGGCGTGGACATCCCAGAGTGCCAGCTGGTCGTGTGCCTCAACCCGCCCACCACTGTCAAAGCGCTTGTGCAGATGAGAGGCCGTGCTCGCAAAAAAGACAGTTACTTTGTGGTTCTGTGCAGTAGTGAACGGGAGAAGGAGAAACTGGAGGACCTGAAACAACAGGAGCAGAACATGAAGAAGGCTGCTGCTCACCTCACCCAGCAACAAAGCTCTCCCGAGTAGGTATGTCAGCAATAAATGCTGCATAGCAGACTGTGGATGCTTGGCCCTCTGCTGAGAAATGAGGAATGCCCTAACCTATGCTCCTGCATAGACACATAGTAGAGTCCCAGACTTGGAACTGCTCAATTTAAGTTATACAAGTTGTTTTTTGATTATTTTTTTGTTCATACTAAAGTGAATTTTGACCTAGAGTTAAATTTTATGTTTGTTATGGATTGAAATGCATTTGTTATGGATTGAAATGATTGTCAAGTATTCATCATGAAAAGAAAATAGTGTCAGTCTCTAATTTGATCAGAATTGGTGATAGGGTCTTAATAGATTTGTGGATTGGGAAGTGTACAACGATACACAATAAGCATTTGCATTAAAGTGTGCTTGGGTTTGTATGTGTGAATATGTGTTGCGCGTGTGTGTGAGACACAGAAAGAGAGACGTTTTAGTAGGTTGCATCATTTTCATTTATCAGAGTTCAAGATGCTTCTGGATTGATTGTTGATTGTCATCGCAGATTTCTGAGCATGCAGTTGATGACTTTATTCTTGGACCTGCTTGTATTGATAATACATGTAACTGCTGTGCTCACTGTATCGGTTATCATTGTTTTGCCACACCAGAAGGGGGCCTCAGTTGATAAACATTTAGCTATTGGGTGTGTGAAAGTTGTCCACCTGGTGCTGGAAATCTGCCATTTGGAAAAAAAGATTAGTAACACTTTTTTTATTCTTTGAAGGAGGAGGGTGTGGGGAGAGTGATGAAATTATTTTCAGGTGTTAGAAGGGAACTGAAGGGAACCTTCCATTGGCCATCTGTATGACACAGCGATCATGCATCATGCTGGTTTTTTGAGAAGGAGATGCTGCTGCTGTTGCTGCAGATTAGCGAGCAGGTATCAAAAACGAAACGGAGATAGCCATGGTTGAAGGAAACTGTCGGCATTCCACATACCACAGGAATCAATCTTGGCACAATGGCATGGAAGTGAAGGCATTCAGTGTGGATGAGAAGGTAAGGGAGCCTGCAGAGGCCAGCAGTCTCAGTGTGTTGATCAACAAGATATCTACAATCACATCCCCTTCCATAGTGATGATGCTCCAACAGTACGATATCCACTGCTAGTAAAAGTGGTCAGGCCGGTCACTTCTGTCTTTGTGGGGCCGGTTATGGATTCCTCATTTGATGCCAAATGGTCAGACTGATCAAGCTTGACCACAACTACTATGAAGCACTAGCCATCATCAAGTTGTCCCTCAAAGCCAAGAAAGGAACAGTCACCACAATGACTTAGAAAAGCACAAGGCAGTGCATTGTTTTGTCAAACATGATGTACAAAACTTTTGTGGCAGGAAAACAGAGGAAGAAGGAAGCTGTAAAGCAGAATAGACTTGAGCAGAATCAGATATATCTCACTGCCCAGAGGATTGAGCAGAATCAGATATATCTCACTGCCCAGAGGATTGAGCAGAATCAGATATATCTCACGGCCCAGAGGACCTCAGGCTGCACACAAGTGCAGAACAAGCAGGACCAAGAAGGCAGTGGGGAGATGTGGTGCTGCTAGCCTGTTCCACGTCAGCAAGGTCAGGTCCACTGTCAGAGCCATGAAGGCAGTGGGGAGAAATGATGCCGAGGGCTTGCCTTCCACTTCAACAAGCATTGTGTTCGGCTCCAGAGAGACACAGACAACACCTGATATCCTTAAATGAGAGCCAGTTTTAAGCGGTTTGTTGTCCTCTGACAGGCTGCCAAGGTACTTTAAATATATTCTTTTATCTTACAGTTTGGGGAGGGAGGCTATGTGGAGGGGGAATGGGGATGGGTGTGTTCTTTCCCCAGACACCCTCAGCAGGGCTTTGCCCCTGCACCACACTGGGACTATCTGGATAGCCAAAACTTTTACCTGTGTATGTATGTGTTTGCCTGCAACTTCAGTGTCTGCATGTGTATTCTATACACCCATTGTGATTTTAAAATGCTTTGCTTTATTTGTCATTATCTTGCTTTGTTCAGTCAAAAAAGGAACTTTTTACCAAAACTCTGTTGTTTCTGAGTTTACATTCATAACTTATTGAGTGAAATGAGTTTCTGTTTAAGTTAAAAAAAAAAAAAAAGAAGAGGATCAAGCCTTGATGTAGGATGAGTTTATGGTGTTTCTTGTTTAATATTATTGCATAGCTATGTTAGGAAATACAATCCTAGATCATGGTGTTTTCAGCAGTGAGCAACAAATGCAATACAAAGATGTGCAGAGGTGCCCCAGATTTCCGATTGTCATAAAAAGTTCCTAGATTGGCCTACATTAATGTAAAAAGTAGCATGCATCATTACAAATTGATCATTTTGTTAAGATTAATGACCTGATATGTTGAGTGAGTGAACAGTTGGTGAACAAGTTGATATTGAGTAGTGTGTGTGTTTAAAAACAGACTGTTCTAAAAGCAAATGTTTACTGCAGTGAGAAGGCGGCTATAACCCAAGTCGCGTGTGAAGAGAAGTGTAGGATGTCCTGGGGGGTACCGTAAACTGTTTCCAGGAAATCTGCAGTAATACCATGCTAAATAATCGTATGAAGTCTGTCCCCATGACACCAGTGTGCGGCTCATCCCATGAAATGATGCGACTAAAGTTGTGAGGAATTAAGAGATGACTCCTCTGGTCCTGGACAGGGGAAGCAATACATTTGCTGTCATGTCAGTATTTCTGTGGATCCACTAAGGCAGACACTTTGCATGACGGAGTCCTGTAACTATCTCAGGAAAGTGAATGATGGTTGTTCCTGATGAGTAAAGAAGATCCGCTAGACCTCATGACTCGGCTAACCTGCAACATGCAGGTTGTAGAGATGTCCAGAGCCATGGATCAGCTGTTCAAATGTCGGCCCAACTAACTGTTGGGTTGGCCAAGAATTTGTTTTTTTCAAATTGTTGCATGTAAATACCAAGAGTTTTTTGGTTATTTGTTTCGGTGGCCTGAAAAAGGGTGCTGCTTGTAGGATTTGTATCCAGTTGACTGTCCGGGGAAAGGCTCTGCTGATTGGAAGTCATGCAAGAGTTGCTGGCCATTCCCACACTTGGTCAGCTTTGGATGTTAGGCCATAGGCACACACCTGAAGGCAGGTACAGTCTTCACCATGTGAAGGGAGGACAGGCTGTGCTATGTGAAGGGAGGAACAGGCTGTGCTATGTGAAGGGAGGAACAGACTGTGCTATGTGAAGGGAGAACAGACTGTGCTATGTGAAGGGAGAACAGACTGTGCTATGTGAAGGGAGAACAGGCTGTGCTATGTGAAGGGAGAACAGGCTGTGCTATGTGAAGAGAGGAGCAGGCTGTGCTATGTGAAGGGAAGAAGACACTGCCCTGTGTCAAAGGGAACACAGACTGTTCTGTCAAGGGAGTGCAGACGTTTTTGCCATGTGGAGGAAGATATCTGTGCTGTGTGAAGGAAGGTTCAGATTGTGTCATGTGAAGGGAGGTGTACAGTGCCATGTGAAGGAAGGTACAGACTGTGCCATGTGAAGGGAGACTGTGCTCCCCCACAAGCACCCACTCTCTCTCACACACACACACACACACACACACACACACACACACACACACACACACACACACACACACACACACACTGGCTGCAGTGTTTTTACATTGTTGCCAACTGCATACTGAACCAGGTACTTCATATTTATTTTCATGGTTGGCTTGTTTTTCGATAAGCAATTCATTTTTCTCTCACCTGTATGTTGATTCAGTCTGTCTCTGTATTTCTGACTTTTTATAGTTTATTGTATAGTTGCTTTATTTCGGTTTTATTTTTCTGTCCAATAATGAAACTTTACATTTTGACCCTATCTGCCCATTTCCTGCTTGGCCTTTCGATTAGGGAGTTGTTTGTGTGTCATCACATCAATTGATTTCATGGTTTTCTGTAATGGCACAGAACAAAGAGTCCATGAGGGACTGTAGATATATACATGTTTGAAGTGACTCGGGTAAATTTGTGACAGATTTAAAGAATATTTGAGATGGAAAGTTTGGATTTGTGGTGGTGTTAAAGGGGCGTAGAGTTGGCAAGACTGTTTGAAAAGTTGACATTGTTAAAGGGGATTGGTGTTAAAGTGCTCGTGAGTTCCTGACAGTGTCCTTTTAAAATGAGCAAAAACAGAATAACAGCACCACCAAACAAAGGAAAAACAAATGACAAAATAGACATGTTTTGATCTATTGGGTCTTCTGCAAGCATGACAAATAACATTCAGACAATGAAAACCATGGATGAACAGTCACTAACCGCTTTGATCTGGATGCAAAATTTGATCTTGGGTGAACAACTAAAACGACAGATTAAAGAGATAAGTGACTGTTCATCCCTTGATTTCATTGTCTTGGATGCTATTTGTCCTGCCTGAAGAAGACCCAATAGTTAGAAATGCATTGTGTTTGCTTTTGAATTTATTGATTCCTTTGTTTGGCAACACAGTACACACTAATTCTGTTTTGGTTCTTGTTTCAGTTTCTGCCTGCAGTCACCCTACTTTGAAACCATGTAGCGTTTTGGCTTTCAGTTTTAGTTATGTATATATATAACTTCACATGGCTTTGTTTGAATGATCATGAAAGCATATAATGTGCAGATGGTCAAATTGATGAATATCTTGTGTAGAAATCTGTGTGTTTGAATTGGATGTACTCTTTTAGCACTGCAGTCAGTATCACACTCTCAAACAAATTGGAATGCTGTGTTGTTTGCAATCTGGTTCGTGTCCTGTTGAGTTGTTTTCAGGTGGCTCCTGTCATTATCATGAAGTGCAGGTGCTACATTCCCAGAAAACAAACATGAAAGACGACAGGAATATAGAATATAAATTGGGCAAAGATCTTAGGCATGAGCCATTTCAGTGGCAGAATCGAATGTCATTTGAAAACTGTAACACCATGATTTCCAGTGTGTACACTATAACTTCTGCTGCAAGCAGCAGTCCAGATCTCTCTCTGTGTCTCTGTTATTCATCATATTTTGACAAGTTTTCATTACTTTTTTTTGGACAATATCCTTATTTTTTCCCACAAGGGAAGGTAATACACTGACAGAAAGAAGTTTTCTAAATTAGTCATTGAGATACATTCTTCCAATATGTTATCTTTTTCTTACGGGAAAAAAATATGGATATTGCCAATTTTCTGTTGATTTTCAAAACAATAAGCATCTGCATTGATCCAAGCTATGCTTTAGCCAAGAATATGTGTGGCTTCTTTTTGGACCAAAAAATCCACGGTCCTTGGTTGTAACCAATTTTTCCCTTCTCCATATTATGGAATGAACGCTTTTTAGGATGACACGTTTTCACCCATGTCTGTAGGATAATTTGGAGAGCTGTCTGTCATCAAGGTCATGGTCAAACAGCTGGATCCGTGGAAATGAAAACATGGTGATGTGGCCCGAGGACAAGCCCATTCAGTTTTGGCGCAGGTCTGGATCCATACTTTGGTATTAGAAGATGTTTAACTGATTTTAACAAAACTTGGTGGAAAGACTGAATGTGTCTTGAGGTTGAATTTTGGTGTTGATCCAGATCAGAAGTGGTTTTCAGGATCTGTTCATATTGTTCATGGGATTATTACTGATTTTATACAGAACATAAATATTGTGAAGTTACTGAAAGGGAACTTAAATGAGGCAGTGAACATTACACAGTAAATAACAAACAAGTGGGGTAACTTTTGCTCCCATGATGAAATAATTGCAGGCCCATAACTCCAAATGAATGCTGCTAACGATATCAGATCACCTAGCATCAATGACAAAACATAGCACACAGATCAAGCAGAGACATCATTTCTGCAAGGAGATTTGGTCTCATAAGCAGCTTTCATTTGGACTTATTGGCCAGGAATTATTTCATCATGAGAGCAAGAGTTACCCTGCATATTGGTTATTTATTGTGAAGTTAATGTTACAATTTGATGAATATCTACCAAGTAAATGTCCACATTTTCCCATTTTGTAGATCCTATTCATTAAAAAGAAAATTCAATGGGAAGTAACTCTTTCAGTCCATACTGACTGTTACTTTCCCCAGGAAGGAAACAAGTATTTTGCTTACAGTTATGTACTGATTTAAAGGGCGATTTCAAGATCCGAAGATCCCTTCCACTTTTCCAGAGGCTTGTGCTCTCCGAGTGCCCATCTAGGTAATACCTGCACTCATTCATCAAGTTTGGTTTACGCATGCATTTGTTCAATGCATACAAGATGTATTATTTATTGATGAAAATGAGAATAAAGAATATAATGAATTGCTTCCTGTGTCTCTTGTGTATGTTACTGTGGAAACTTGTTTGATAAAGATTTGATAAAAATGCATTCAATGAGCACGTCACTAAGCACAGGTGTTGATGTGTGTGTGTGTGCATGCGTGCGTGTGCGCGTGCACGCTTGAGTGAGCAGATCATCCAACAAACCTATCAAAGCCAAGTGAGTCACAAGCAGAAGCATTCAAATACGTTTTGGTAGTATGTTTTTTTCTTTTGTTTGTTTTTTTGGTGTTTTTACAAAAAAAAGGAAATCCAAGGTTCGGATGGGGTGCGATGGATATAATGGTCAGCTGTTGTGTTCCTACTGTGAACTGTGAATTCATGGACGAATCATAGCAAGAAAACTCGCAAGAGACCTTGAAAGTAGGCAGATCCTCCCTCCTAATCAAAGAGACTACAGAACAGATCAAAGTACATGCAAAAATGCGGCGCTTTCGCTTATGAATTCTAGGAAGGATTCCATGGAAAGGAAGAAACACTGGCTGTTGCAACAGACCTGGAAGATACATACAACAAAGTCCAGTTCTCGCTTCTTATGGAACTACTCCTTGTCTATGGGGTCAGTAAGACACTTATACGATGGATTGCAGCAGCACTTCTGGAATGAACCGTCATCCTACGATTTGAAGACTGAATGTCTGATCCTCGCCACTCTCTGGGATTACCTCAAGGTTCACCTCTCTCCCCTGTTTTATACAATGTTTACACTAAAGGCCTTGTTGATCTCAATAGAAACGGAATTGCTCGAGTATTGACAGTAGCATATGATGCTCTGATCTACAGAAGATCAGGAAAGAACGAAAGCAGTTCAGAAGCAGCTGAACAACATGGCTCAGTGGTGTCGAAACTGGATCGTCCATCAACCTTACAAAAGCTCAACAACAAGACATCAGGACAATTGCCTTCGCCAGTTTCCTTCAATAGAATACAAATTGAATCAACTACAACCTATGCTGTTTGGGTATAGGCTTTTATAGAATGCTGGCCTGTAGAAAACATGTTGAGAATATTGTTCTTAAATGCAAAATGGGCCCGTCTGCCATGAAAGCAATGGCAGCTAAAGGCGTTGAACAGTGCCATCTCTACGGACTGTATCAAGCAGTTGTATTCAGTGTGATTGATTATGGATTAGGGCCTATAACACAGTCCAAGAGCAGTCTTCTTAAGTTCGAACATTCGAAATGAGACGATAAGACGAAGGAAACACCAATCGAAACTATGCGATAACCTACTTGACCTTCCTTCTATGCAGGTCGGACACAAACTAGAACAACTCAATGCATGTTTTAGAGCACGTAAAAATCCTTGAAATCCACTACATGCGGCAGTCAAGGAAACAAAAGGCACTCGCCTCGGACGTAGAAAATGATTGATGAGACAGCAGAAGGCAATATACAGCTTATGTGCTAGTTCTCAGAAGCCAAAGAAACGAAGGAATGGGAAAAGTAGCCAGATCACTTCAAACGCCTCAACCAAATTGCCATCAGTCCAGAGCTTTCAAAACATTGTCGAGAATGTCCAGAAGGCAAAACCAACGCAGAAATTAAGATGTAGGCGGCGGAAAACCTCGGCACAAAAGAAGCTGGTGACCTACTCGTTTTTGAGTGAACCAGTATTTTAGAAAGAAGAAGAATGCTGACGGGTCTGTCACCAATGGAAAGGATGCACAGTGAAGCAAAATGGCTGAACTATCCAGGAAGACAATGTGCATGTAGTTTAACAACTTCAGGTCTAACAATAGAGGTAGAAACAGTGACACAGGCAGTCCACAGACCTCTTTTGAACATACACAGACCTGTTTAAAACTCAACAAGCCACTATACTGACCCCACGAACCAGTTTCAAAACGCGGAAAGTGAAACGGGAAACCCTGTTTGGCATGAAGTAAAGCACAGCCATCTATTGGAGAGACTCATGTGAATGTACTGCCCAGGACATGCAGGTGTCAAAGGAAATGAGAAAACAATACAGGCAAGCAAGGCAACGATAAGAACTGGATTACAGCTTGGCCAGTCTGATGTGATAAGAAATCTGAAGAATCACCTCAACAAAGATCAAAGCCATTATACCATAGACAATCTTTCAGAGCTCAACATCAAGAGAAGTAGCCGCACTAACCAAACAAATATTGAAATAATCTCAAGGCCAACGCTGCAAAGAATGGGGCAGATTCATATTGAGCCTTTCCAGTGGCAGACACAAATGATCGAACACAAGTCAACCGAGATAAGACTTTGGATCTGTCAGGAACCCCTGTTTGTTTGTTTGTTTGTTTGTTTTTACTGTAAACACATGTACACTGGTAAGTGTGCGTCAATGAAGCGATGCAACCGTGTAAAGTTGATAGTTTATAGATGTGGGTGTGTATGCATTTGTGTGGGTGCGTGCGCGTGCGTGCGTACGTGCGTGCGTGCATGCATGCGTGCGTGCGCGCGCACACGCGCATGTTTGTGTGTGTTGTTGTCGTTGATGATGATAATGATGTTGCTCATATGTAAATTCGTTTCCTACAAATGGTCAAGGACACGCACACACGAAGACGCGCACACGAAGAGTCGCTCACATGCGTGTACGCCCATGTACACAGGCACACATACATATACACACATATGTGCATACACATGTGCACGTGTGTGCATGCAGGAGTATACTCACACAGGTCACACACACACACACACACACACACACACACACACACACACACACACACACACACACACATGTGCGTATGCGCGCTCGACGCATACACTGGCACACACATATGGATCCGTGCGCACCCATCCATGCACACACACACACACACACACACACACACACACACACACACACACACACGTGCACGCTCACCACACGCACATACAATGATGATAATGGTACGAACAATGTTAGGTAGGTCACACGGTCTGACCAGCGTGTTGGGCTAAAGCACAGTTTAGACATCTGCTACGTCGTAGCCAGGAGATCTCTTCTTCAATTTTCTCATCCTAATTATCAACCCATTTATCCATCAGCATTTAGTCGTGCTCAATGTGGTCTTGAAACTTAACGGATGTGGTGTAGCGTATATGGACTGTATATGGACAAGTCCGCACGCAATGACACCTCCTTGAAACTCGTATTGAAACTATGAACCACAGAATTGTCCACCTGAGATCCCCCAAGTGCAGCAGCTGCTGGGTCCCAAGAGGACTAAATGGCAATGGTGTGCCGATCTATGAGGACAATGGTGTGCCGGTCTATGAGGACAATAATGTGCCGGTCTATGAGGACAATGATGTGCCGGTCTATGAGGACAATGGTGTGCCGGTCTATGAGGACAATGGTGTGCCGGTCTATGAGGACAATGGTGTGCTGGTCTATGAGGACAATGGTGTGCCGGTCTGTGAGGATAATGGTGTGCCGGTCTATGAGGACAATGGTGTGCCGGTCTATGAGGACAATGATGTGCCGGTCTATGAGGACAATGGTGTGCCGGTCTGAGGACAATGATGTGCCGGTCTATTAGGACAAAGGTGTGCCGGTCTATGAGGAGAATGGTGTGCCGGTCTATGAGGACAATGGTGTGCCGGTCTATGAGGACAATGGTGTGCCGGTCTATGAGGACAATGGTGTGCCGATCTATGAGGACAATGGTGTGCCGGTCTATGAGGACAATGGTGTGCCGGTCTATGAGGACAATGGTGTGCCGATCTATGAGGACAATGGTGTGCCGGTCTATGAGGACAATGATGTGCCGGTCTATGAGGAAAATGGTGTGCCGGTCTATGAGGACAATGGTGTGCCGGTCTATGAGGACAATGGTGTGCCAGTGTACCGCTCTATGAGGACAATGGTGTGCCAGTTTGCCGGTCTATGAGGGCAATGGTGTGCCAGTTTGCCGGTCTATGAGGACAATGGTGTGCCGGTCTATGAGGACAATGGTGTGCCAGTGTGCCGGTCTATGAGGACAATGGTGTGCCGGTCTATGAGGACAATGGTGTGCCAGTGTGCCGGTCTATGAGGACAATGGTGTGCCGGTCTATGAGGACAATGGTGTGCCGGTCTATGAGGACAATGGTGTGCCGATCTATGAGGACAATGGTGTGCCGGTCTATGAGGACAATGGTGTGCCGGTCTATGAGGACAATGGTGTGCCAGTCTATGAGGACAATGGTGTGCCGATCTATGAAGACAATGGTGTGCCGGTCTATGAGGACAAGGACCTATTGTGACACCTACCGTGTGCCAAGGAGATAACGGCGATGTGAGATAACAACTTGATCAACAGGATCTGACTGGTGAGGCAATAACACTACCTCCACTCTGAAAGGGGAAAGGAATATACTGAGAGAGGTCCACTGAAGGGAAGAGGGAAGGAGAAAAGGGAATGGCTACAACAAAGGCAGAAAAATACATTTTTTTCTCCATTCAGCCCAACTTTGGACATGATTACTTCTTAAGACCCTTTCACATTCCATACACAACCCTATTGTCACGCACCCTTCAGTCTCGCATTTTTTCTTTTAAAGAGGCATCGGTAGCATGAAGACCCAGTGAACAACGATGACGTAGACGATGTGACGACAATGACAACGATGGGGTGAAATCACTGACAATTCAGTGTCTTGCACACAATTTCTAACATGCAGCACATTGGGTATAACTTTTCATTTGTTCTCCTTCTGGTTTTTTTTTTTTTCTCTTTTCTTTTTGTTTTGTTTTGTAAAGGGCCCCACGTACACAGAGTGGTCAGCAATGGAGCGGCAGGCTGTTACGCCCCACCGAGCAGCGCGGTCGCCAGGGAAGAGTGACCTGGGCGGAGCCACTGCACGCTGACGACACTAGCGGAGGCGATGAAGGTGGAAAAGGGAGGCAGGGAGAGGGCAGGAGGGTGAAGGCGAGGGTATAGCGGGAAGAAGGGGCCAGAGGGCAGGGTATGGGTGATGTCACTGCCTGACACAGCTAGGGTGAAGGCTCCCAGGGAGCAGCAAGGCAGGGCAAGGATGGTCCTGTCGCCTCCGCCAGCCTCCAACCCCGTGCAGCAAGGTAGAGTGAGGATGGTCCTGTCAGCAAGGCTGGGTGAGGATGGTCCTGTCAGCAAGGCAGGGTGAGGATGGTCCTGTCAGCAAGGCTGGGTGAGGATGGTCCTGTCAGCAAGGCAGGGTGAGGATGGTCCTGTCAGCAAGGCTGGGTGAGGATGGTCCTGTCAGCAAGGCAGGGTGAGGATGGTCCTGTCGCCTCCGCCAGCCTCCAACCCCCAGCATGGCGGACAGAGACAGACAGCTCTTGCAGCTATGAGGACTCGTTCACCCAACGTTCACCCCACCATTCAGCTACTCTACTCACATTAATTCATACTCCCTAATTCCCGGATGCATACCGTCTGAATGTAACAAGTCTGGAGCGTCACTAATGATCGTCCCCCGTAATCACCAATAGCAGACTACCCCACCACCATGGGTATTGGTGGGAACACGTAAGACTCCCTTCTTAGGTTGCAGTAGCCTCGAAGGGGTTATAAGGTTAACCACAGAACAAGGACCCCGTAGGTAGCGAAAACTCTATTTATCACACAAGAGCCATTAATCACCAACCCCCCCCCCCCCCCCCCCCCCCCCCCCCAGCAACGAGCGCACTTACACTTCACAGTTATAAACCGACACTCGCACTTAACCAGGCATTCCAACACACACACAAGCACACCACGCACCGGTAGGGACACTTAACTTACACTTGCACACAATCGCCAAGTCAATCGCTAATCACGCGCGCGATGGACGGACAGACAGACTAGTATGGACGGACAACAATGTAAAACTGATGAGGAAATAGAAAGACTCATCATAGGGACTGAGAAGCCAGCACACTGACACACAGAGCTGAACTGTCCAAACTGAACTGTCCCGCCTTCCAGTCCTAGACAGGCCAACGACGAAGACGAAAAAGAGGTCCACAGGCACCCCTAGGACAGCACAGTCCACACTATCGCGACAGCTGGGACCCACATGACAGCCAGACAGCAGGTTGAAGGAGCAGCCCACCGACAACCCAGTCACAGTGAGGACAGGACCGTCTACCACGGCGACCACAGCACAAATACAGACCGGACAAATGCCTGTCAACCAGGTTCCAACTTCCTCACCGAACGTAGGGACAGACTACGCCAGTCGGTACAGCCGTGTACCACTTCTTCAGCTGAGGGCTTCCTTTCTGACACGAAGACCAAACAAGAAGACGTAAAGACCAAAGTTTGACCCAGACAAAGGGAGATCACTGACACATGATCACTCATTTTTACAGAAAACCAGCCGAGGACACGGCACGATGGAAGCATCGTGCTATGAACAAGATCAGTCGCCTCCCTTCGGAGTCGTCCTGTCTCTCCGGACTGTATGATAAAGCCCTAAAAAGCTCTTTCAGTTGATTTTTCGCCCACCGACTTACCTGGATTTCAACATTTTCGTTCTTTTGAATCATCGAACTACGCGCGCGCGCGTGTGTGAATCCTTTTGTCTCATCATTTTTATGACGAACCGATGGAGTAACTATCATGGATTGTGCATGTTTGTGGTGATAGTACAGGCCCACGCAGTGCCATCAACGGGGTGCTTGAAACGTTTGACAGACCATCTACATGTCAACACCAGCCTAGTTTAATTTGTAGGCGACTGGTTCTTAGTGGTGTACACGAGTGTGAAGAACTGACTCAGTTCAGTTTGATATTCGGTATATTTCCTTACAGATAATACTTTAAAACCATAGCACAGGCCCAGAGATATGGTTAGTATGCCTATGTGCTATTTTGTGAGCCTGTCTCTCTCAGGAAGTGATGGTTACGCTAAACGCTAAGATTTGTGGAAGCAGAAAGAACAAGCTGAGGGACAACGCAGACAATGTCGTGACACTTGACGAACAGGCGTTGACCCGATGGGGTCCCCCTTCCCATGCTCCACCTTAAAATCCCCTGCTCTCATTGGCCCATACACTCATACACACATCAAAACCCTCCTCCATCCAGTGGTTGCGTTTTGACCTCCTTCCCGCTTTTTTTCCCCATTTAATGTACACGACAGCGCCAAAAGGAAACACCACATCAAGGCTGACATCAGTCGGCCGCTGAACACCACAGATCTGAATACCTCCTTCATGGGTGGAGATAGATGTTCCAGCCCCGGCAATGACTAACGGAATCCCAGTCGTCGTTAACACTGTCCTACAGAGAGCTACACACAAAGTCACCCTAGGTGGTAAGCGATAGGCAACAGAGATCTGAATGCGGACACACACACACACACACACACACACACACACACACACACACACACACACACACACACACACATAAGCAAACTGAATGAATGACATACCCCTCTCCTTCTCCCCTCTTATAAGAAAGGAGTGAATATGCTGTGAATTATGTCCACTTACCTTAGAACGGTGAGGTAATAACTGGATAGGGAGAACAGGAAGGTAAGCAAGGAAGAAAAGCAGAAATAGGTGGAAAAAAAGGGGGTGGGTTAAAAAAGGGAGAGAAATACTGAAAAATAGACAAAGAAGAAGAGAAGGAAAGGAGAAAAGGAGCAATAAAGGAAAAGGAAGAGTAAAGGATATGAAAGAAAGAGAACACACACACACACACACACACACACACACACACACACACACACACACACACACACACACACACAAGCTTTGACGAAGAAAAAGAACATGAAAGTTTTTCTTCTCATGCTGAGCTGAATTAGATCGTCAGTTCATTGATCTCCAGATAGTGTCAGCTCGACGAACTCGTCAAGAAAGATCAGTTTCTCCGCAGCACCGCAGACACAGTTTTCTATGCTGATCTAAATTCACAAGGATGGTGTCAACTGATACGTACATAAAGACTGAGACAGAAACATCGACTAACGCGATTGTCGACGTACCAGGTGTGTCTACGAAGGGAAACTAAACACATTCAAACAGCTTTTCATCATGTTGTGAATATTGTGAGCACAAAAAAAAAAAGAAAAGAAAAATTACTTCCCTTGTTACACTCTTTTTCTTTTCTTCTTGAATTGCTGTGTTCCCCTCACTCCATAAAAAGAAAGAGAGTCAAGTTAATAAAGGAATGAAAAAAAAATTATGAAAGAAAAAAAGAAGGAATGAAACCTAAGAAAAAAATATCAGTCAAACAAACTCGCTAACAAACAAACAAACAAACAAACGAATGACGAACTCTGAACAGAAAGAAAATGTTGATGTTCTATATGCTGAGTTCGATTATGATTTTCTTGCCCAGATCTTCACAACATGACAGCCTGTGAACGTGAGAGAACTAGTGTTGTATACTAGGCTCGTATGGATGTTAAGTTTTCTGAATGTGAAGACGAGAAAGTGAGGTCGATTTCTGTCGCGCGCGCGTGCGCGTGAGAGAGAGAGAGAGAGAGAGAGAGAGAGAGAGAGAGAGCTCATGCTTAGGGTGAACGTCGAAGGAGACTTGACAGTGATACGGATACGGATACGGATGTTTTATTCATACAGGCCATGGCCCCTAATGAAGGGGGTGTTGAGATCAAATCGTTTCAGACAGAAATAAGCAAATCATCAAACATCTAGGCATCCACAATTAAAAGCATACACGATATGAAACAACATACAACAACCAATGCCTAACTACATGCTATACTTCGAATTTTAAATGCCTTGTACAAGAAAATAGCAAAACGTTTTACAGTAGTTTCATTTGTAGATGCCATTAGTAATGAAAGTCGAAATGAAGAAGGATGTCTACAATATTTTTGATGAATGAACTGATTCCTCAGGTCACTTAGAGCGGGACAGCACAACACAAAATGAACTTCATTTTCTTCGGCACATTTACAAAGCGGACATGTCAGATGAAGTTTGTTATGCTTCTTATAACGATAATAATGAACAGAAAGATCAGAAATACCTAATCTGAACTTTGTCATGATATACTTTAAATGATTATCCATTTCAACAGATAAATACACCGGCACACAATGTATAGATCTGAACTGTCTATAAAAAGCAAATCGATCACTTTCATGAACGTGACATGACCATTCTTGCCATCTGCAATCTATCAATCTATTCCGAAATGCACGTAGAAATCCATTTATGTCCCCAACGCTCTGTTGTAGCCAAACATAGCCAAATCCAAGTTTATGTAATTTAGTCCTCACGTTAGAAACCCAGTTTCTTTTCCCTCTACCATCCAAATCATACAACATATTATATGCTTTCCTGGGCAACCTTGAAATTTCCATTTGTGTTATTTTCAACCAATAACGTATGCAAGCTGTCGCAGAATTCAAATATATTGGATATCTGTTTACTTCGCCGTAGACTAAATCGTTAGGTGTTCGCATGCTCACTCCTAGAAACTTTTTCAATGCAAATAAATGGACATTTTCACAATAAACAGCAGAATCATAAAGACCCCAGATTTCAGCTCCATACTGAGCGATAGGCTGTACCTGAGAATCGAACAATTTTATAAATAATTTCAAAGACTGGTTTTCTAATTTTGATAAGTGTTGCATGATACATAGTAGTGCACGCTTAGCTCTACTGGCAAGATCCTTGCATGCAAAAGTAAAGCTTAATTTCGTTGAAAAATATATTCCTAAATATTTATATACGTTGACCACAGGCATAAACACTCCATTATAAGTCCACCTTTCTCTAATTCCTAAAAACCCACCCTTTCTAAACACAATTATATTGCTTTTTGACATGTTAATTGTTAACTGAAGTGAAGATGCAGATCGTGATAGATTATTTAGTTGAGTTTGCAAGCCAATAATAGTTTCAGACATCAGAACAACATCGTCTGCCAAGAGAAGAATAAACAACTCAAGAGCATCGCAAGTAAATTGTGCACCATGTTTTCCATTTCTAACAACCTCTGATGTTAACTCATTAATGAAAAGAGAAAATAAAACAGGACTGCACACATCCCCTTGTTTTACACCAGATGTACATTGAATGTAGTCAGTCATATTTCCTCCACACCGAACCTTAGCTTTAACACAGGAATACATGCTAACTATGCATCTAAACAGTTTTCCATGAACACCAGCTTTTAAGAGAATAGACCACAGAATAGTTCTATTAACAGAATCAAATGCTTTCTCAAAATCTATAAAAGCGACATACAGCTTACGATTTAAAGAAAACTGTTTTTGCACCAAAGCCATCAAAGTAAATATATGATCAACAGTTGAATAATTGCGCTTAAAACCTGCCTGATATTCGCCAGTGATATTATTATCTTCAACCCATTCCTGTAAACGGCGATTGATAATAGTGCTGTATAATTTACTACTAGCGTCACTTAAAGAAATTCCTCTATAGTTATTAGGATCATTCACGTTGCCTTTCTTGTACAGTGGTAGAACAATACTTTCCGTCCAATGTTCAGGATAAATTCCCTTATCAAATAAAGAATTGAAGAAGGTTACAAAAAAGTTCACAATCAGGTCAGTTTTACAAGCATACCTCAGCAGCTCACCAATTATACCGTCTGGTCCAGGAGCTTTACATTTCTTAATTTTTCTTAGAGCAAACATTACTTCCTCTTTTGAAATCGGACGACTTAAATAATCATCCTCTCCTTCATTATGATCCAGTTGTAACCCGCTGTTAGGATCTACGTCTTTCGTTAGAAGTGACTTAAAATGTTCGTACCAGGTTTCAATACTGATGCTGTTCACTGGTTGTTTTCTTTTTAATGAAATTCGATGTACATTCTTCCAAAATTCTTTCTGATTTTCCATAGATGCAATTAGTTCTGTAAGCAATGCGTTGTTAAATTGCTTCCTTTTAATCCTTTGCAAGTGTTTGTACTCGCGTCTTGCCCTACAATAGAAATCACGATCTTTGTCGTCATGCGTACGTTTAAATTTTCTAAATAAATTTCGGACTTTCTTTTTATTGTCATGACATTCAGAATCAAACCAATCTTTTGATTTCGAATTATTAATTCTTATTTCTTTCTTCATACACTGTGCTGCATCTTTGATGCAGGTGTTGAAAACATTCAACGCCTCATTTACATTGACATCAATAACACTAACTGCATATCTGATTTTTTCTTGAGTCTGTTGCGTGGAAATATTACTCATAAACACATCAGCACGGTCTTCATTCCATATAAACCTTTCCAATGTAAAACTGTGTTCAGGACTTATCTCCGAGTTGACATTACCTCTGCCGTAACTCAAATGAAATTCTACAGGCATATGATCCGAATCGAATCTCTCAGACACTCGTAACTCACATGAATCACATAATAATGCAAGCAAATCACACGACATAACAAAGTAATCATTTACACTGCATCCATGGTCTGAAACGTACGTGTAGCAACCTTGACGGTCGCCATGACACATACCATTAAGAATACACAAATCCAGTGCAGTACACATATTCAACATCATTTTGCCGTAATTATTCAGTACAGAATCCTCAGATAATCGATTAGCGTTGATTGGATGACTTGCATGTTGAAAATCGAAAGTACTTGATACTCCTTGACAATAATGTGAAACATTACCCGTTCTACTGTTCAAATCCCCGCACAACAATACGTATGCATCTTTGTAAACTAGTAAACAACTGGACAAATAGTCTTCCAATAATGCAATTCCATTTTCAGAGTCAAAATATGTATAATAAGGGGAGCCTTCTGGAGGCACATATGAGTATACATACAATACATCTTTGTCTACACCAAACAATGTTTTATTAATAATAAGTGCACCAAAAATATTAGATTTTATTTCAACTTGTTTGACATAAGACGCATACATATTCTTAACTAGACACAAAATTCCACCAGATCGTCTCCCTTTAATCGTCAGTTTTATCGCAGGTAAACAAAACAATTTGTACGCAGAGAATACATCAGATTTAAATTCATCAGTAAATGTTTCTACTAAACAAATGAAATCGAAGGACCGAAGAAAGTTAACAAAGTCATTGTCTTGTAATTTTGATAGTAGACCATTGACATTCCAATGCAGGAAAGATAACGATCTACTTTTGTCATGTTTATGGCTAGTTACATCTTCCAAGCGCCTGTGTTCACAGCGATTAATCACAGAAGCACACACAGAAGTTGAAACACACAGGGAGTCTTCGTCATCCAGGTAAACACTCTCACTGCCATCAACATCAAAATCACGTGCACGTTGAGACTTGACAGTGAGCATGGGAGAGAGAGAGAGAGAGAGAGAGAGAGAGAGAGAGAGAGAGAGAGAGAGGGTGAGTAAGAGCGTACGAGTGTGTGTGTGTGTGCGCACGTGTATGTGCATGTGTGTGTGTGTGTGTGTGTGTGTGTGTGTGTGTGTGTGTGTGTGTGTGTGTGTGTGTGTGTGTGTGAACACGCGCATGCATGCATGCGAACAAGCATTGCCCCTTTGTGTATGTATTTGTATGTCCCGGTGCACGTGTGTGTGTGTGTGTGTGTGTGTGTGTGTGTGTGTGATTACCGACACTTATTAACTAAGAAACCGAATCACAGACCTGGGTTTCCCACGTTCACAAATGTGGACACGACACAGCGCGCTGGCGCCCCCCCCTGTCGGTCTGTGAGCAATTCCGGAGTCTTCAGCCAGTGTCAGGTGTGAGGATGTAGGGCAGACAGTGTGGATAGTGAGGCAACTCCCCAGGGTGGATATTAATCACACCAAGTCTGCCGATAACAATGATAAAACGCACGATCAACGGTTCTGAATGGGCGACTGGTGGGCCTCTTCTAACAGTGAGCGCTGTCTTTTGTGGTTATGAGAAAGCAACTTCAATAATCACTGTATCTCTCTCTTTTCGTGCGCGAAGGCGCATGCATGCGTGACCCGTCATACAGAAGTGCAGTTTTCATCACGTGTGGGTGGTTTGGGCAAAGATCGGCTGGGATTCCTATTCATTGCCGCACAGGCCTGTCTAGATCTCCTTGACACTGGTGTACTGGTAGCTCCTGCTCCTATACCCCAGCCTTCTCCTCCCAAATGCTTTGTCATAATAAATGGAAAAAGCCGAGAGAGAGAGAGAGAGAGAGAGAGAGAGAGAGAGAGAGAGAGAGAGAGAGAGAGAGAGAGAGAGAGAATATTACCGTGGACATACTGTCGGGCGGTTGGACCAATAGAAAGATAAAGGAGGATATCTATCACGGGAGGCCCACCGTTTGTGTCTGAGAGACGCTTCACGGTTCACGCTCAAACTCGCTGCTGTGTCTCAGTCAAACGCCGGGAGAAGGTCTTTAAACTGTTACTCATTGCACCTCGCAGACCACATCAGGGCTGAAAAGGTCGAGCGTTCAACAGAACCATGGAGAACCTTGTCATCACTTTTTTCGCTGTTCTGCTCCTTCCGCAAGGTGAGTGTTCCATGCCCGAAGCAAGCAAACAAACAAACAAACATACATACAAAGCCGATTTCAAATTGTACTGCTGCTTTTGAACTGTATGAAATAAGGTGTCCATTTTGATTCCGAGTTTGCGATGCGTTTTGTGACTTAACGTATTCAGTTTCCGGACTCCTGATGAAAAAAAAAAGTTGATGCCTTCTCTCTCTCTCTCTCTCTCTCTCTCTCTCTCTCTCTCTCTCTGTCTCTGTCTGTCTGTCTGTCTGTCTGTCTGTCTGTCTGTCTGTCTGTCTCTCTCTCTCTCTCTCTCTCTCTCTCTCTCTGTCTTTTGTTCATTTTTCATTTTGCCAATTTTTTCCCCTCTTGGGCGAGGGCTGGATGTAAAAAAGCATGAACTAGCTTACCTATTACCCTCGATAATAAAGAATTTGTCTTGTCTGTCTTGTCTTGTCTTGTCTTTCTCTCTCTCTCTCTCTCTCTCTCTCTCTCTCCTCTCTCTCTCTCTCCTCTCTCTCTCTCATAATTCATTTTATGGTTTTTGCTGCCTTATTTTTCATGCTTTGAGAACAAAATTTATTCATCTAAAACTGCCATAATTATTCATATCATTTTACATTATTCATTGATGTCACGTTGTAATAACATAACTTTTGAAACGATTGCGTAATAATTCACCGGTGGGGAAGCGTGCTCCACAAAGTGATGAACTGTCCACATTAGCATCGTCCAGGTGTGGGCACCAGCACAACCCCGCTACTTCATGACAGTGCTACATTCCTACAGGACAGGTCATACATGGCGGGCAGAATGCCTTCCCTTCCCACCCCTCCTGTCCTGTGGACAGCAGAATGCCTTCCCTTCACACCCCTCAAGTGCTGTGGACAGCAGAGTGCCTTCCCACCCCTCCTGTCCTGTGGACAGCAGAATGCCTTCCCTTCCCACCCATCCTGTCCTGTGGACAGCAGAATGCCTTCCCTTCCCACCCATCCTATCCTGTGGACAGCAGAATGCCTTCCCACCCATCCTGTCCTGTGGACAGCAGAATGCCTTCCCTTCCCACCCATCCTGACCTGTGAACAGCAGAATGCCTTCCCACCCCTCCTGTCCTGTGGACAGCAGAATGCCTTCCCTTCCCACCCATCCTGTCCTGTGGACAGCAGAATGCCTTCCCTTCCCACCCATCCTGTCCTGTGGACAGCAGAATGCCTTCCTTTCCCACCCATCCTGTCCTGTGGACAGCAGAATGCCTTCCCTTCCCACCCATCCTGTCCTGTGGACAGCAGAATGCCTTCCCTTCCCACCCATCCTGTCCTGTGGACAGCAGAATGCCTTCCCTTCCCACCCATCCTGTCCTGTGGAAAGCAGAATGCCTTCCCACCCCTCCTGTCCTGTGGACAGCAGAATGCCTTCCTTTCCCACCCATCCTGTCCTGTGGACAGCAGAATGCCTTCCCTTCCACCCCTCCTGTCCTGTGGACAGCAGAATGCCTTCCCTTCCCACCCATCCTGTCCTGTGGACAGCAGAATGCCTTCCTTTCCCACCCATCCTGTCCTGTGGACAGCAGAATGCCTTCCTTTCCCACCCATCCTGTCCTGTGGACAGCAGAATGCCTTCCTTTCCCACCCATCCTGTCCTGTGGACAGCAGAATGCCTTCCTTTCCCACCCCTCCTGTCCTGTGGACAGCAGAATGCCTTCCTTCCCACCCATCCTGTCCTGTGGACAGCAGAATGCCTTCCCACCCATCCTGTGCTGTGAACAGCAGAATGCCTTCCCACCCTCCTGTCCTGTGGACAGCAGAATGCCTTCCCTTCCCACCCTCCTGTCCTGTGGACAGCAGAATGCCTTCCTTTCCCACCCATCCTGTCCTGTGGACAGCAGAATGCCTTCCCTTCACACCCATCCTGTCCTGTGGACAGCAGAATGCCTTCCTTTCCCACCCCTCCTGTCCTGTGGACAGCAGAATGCCTTCCCTTCCCACCCATCCTGTCCTGTGGACAGCAGAATGCCTTCTTTCCCACCCCTCCTGTCCTGTGGACAGCAGAATGCCTTCCTTTCCCACCCATCCTGTCCTGTGGACAGCAGAATGCCTTCCTTTCCCACCCATCCTGTCCTGTGGACAGCAGAATGCCTTCCTTCCCACCCATCCTCTCCTGTGGACAGCAGAATGCTTTCCCTTCCCACCCATCCTGTCCTGTGGACAGCAGAATGCCTTCCTTTCCCACCCATCCTGTCCTGTGGACAGCAGAATGCCTTCCCTTCCCACCCCTCCTGTCCTGTGGACAGCAGAATGCCTTCCTTTCCCACCCATCCTGTCCTGTGGACAGCAGAATGCCTTCCCTTCCCACCCCATCCTGTCCTGTGGACAGCAGAATGCCTTCCTTTCCCACCCCTCCTGTCCTGTGGACAGCAGAATGCCTTCCTTTCCCACCCATCCTGTCCTGTGGACAGCAGAAAAGACTGAACCCGGGATCCTCTTCAAAGGGCACGTAAGACCTCATGGTGGAAACCTGGCCGTGTCTAGAGTTGTGCTGTCTTCACCTGTCAGCAGAACAGCAACGAGTGAGGCTGCGGGATGTACATGGCAGTTTCTGAACTTTTTCGCTGGTAGGCTCTGAGTGACGAAAAATGGGCTGATACACCCGTGGGAACGCTCCTGTGGAGGTTCTGTGACGTCACATCCGGTAGCCATGACACAATGGCATCTGCCAGGGAGCAGTTATGTCCTTTGACAACTTAATGGAATGCCCTGTGCGTGTCTGCACCCCTGTGTGAACACAGCACAGGCTTCCGAGGATGGTAAAGGATTGCTCCCGGCTGATTGGTTGGGCAGTGGAAGACAGCTGTTCTCCGGGTCCACTCGCACCGTCGGGTGTATCTTTTCCTCTATACCTTGGTGAGCACAATGTCTTCCTTCCCCACCCCTCCTGACTGGCGCCATGTGACTTCAGGGTGTCTGTGCGGCAGTGCCGGAGCTCCATGCCGACATGCATTGGAACCGCGGCTGAAGAGTGTAGGGACTGTGGGTGAGTTGAGGAAGAGTGTGCACAGAGGGAAAGTAAGCAAAATCCGTCTGTTGGTTCCACCATTCCACAACGGGCCGTCGGACATAGGGAATTTTCATTTAAAGCTGTTTACTTCCGTCAGTGGAATTCTGATGAATGAGTTTAGGACCAACATCTTTTTGCTGAGTAACTGTGCATTCTTTCAGTCAGTGAATGCTTGTCTTTGGATGGTCACAACAGTTTAAATGTTGGTCTTTAGCTTTAAGTATGGATTGAATGATGGGCCCACAGTATGTCTGTACAGATATGGATTGTTTACGTGCATCGTGTCCTCCATCTGAAAACAATCCTGAAGTTAATTTCTTTTAAAAAGTACTAGAAGCTGAAAAGCAAAACGAACCACAAAATACAACGTGACTTTGGTCCAACAAGAACACATGCACACTATGAAATAAAAGCATGAAAACATATTTACCTACGCCGCTTTATGAACAGTGGATTTAGAATCAGCCCAACTGACCAGTTATAAGAGAAGTTTCTTTTCCTGTTCTGTGTGCCTGTCGTGTGCGTGCGTGTGGCATGGAAGCAGCGGGGAGATCTGACCTGCAGTCACCATGTGGTGTGTTTCATGGAAGCAGCGGAGATCTGACCTGCAGTCACCATGGGTGTTTTCATGGAAGCAGCGGGGAGATCTGACCTGCAGTCATCATGTGGCGTGTTTCATGAAGCAGCGGGAGATCTGACTGCAGTCACCATGTGGTGTGTTTCATGGAAGCAGCGGGGAGATCTGACCTGCAGTCATCATGTGGCGTGTTTCATGGAAGCAGCGGGGAGATCTGACCTGCAGTCATCATGTGGTGTGTTTCATGGAAGCAGCGGGGAGATCTGACCTGCAGTCATCATGTGGCGTGTTTCATGGAAACAGCGGGGAGACCTGACCTGCAGTCACCATGTGGCGTGTTCATGGAAACAGCGGGAGACTGACTGCAGTCACCATGTGGCGTTTACATGAAGCAGCGGGGAGATCTGACCTGCAGTCACCATGTGGCGTGTTTCATGGAAACAGCGGCAAATCTGACCTGCAGTCACCATGTGGGTTTAATGGAAACAGCGGCAAATCTGACCTGCAGTCACCATGTGGCGTGTTACATGGAAACAGCGGGGAGATCTGACCTGCAGTCATCATATGGCGTGTTACATGGAAGCAGCGGGGAGATCTGACCTGCAGTCATCATGTGGCGTGTTACATGAAGCACGGAGATCTGACCTGCAGTCATCATGTGCGTGTTTCATGAAGCAGCGGGAGATCTGACCTGCAGTCATCATGTGGCGTGTTACATGGAAGCAGCGGGGAGATCTGACCTGCAGTCATCATGTGGCGTGTTACATGGAAACAGCGGGGAGATCTGATCTGCAGTCATCATGTGGCGTGTTACATGGAAGCAGCGGGAGATCTGACCTGCAGTCATCATGTGGCGTGTTTCATGGAAGCAGCAGGGAGATCTGACATGCAGTCATCATGTGGGCTGATCGTTTCACCCCGGCAATGGAAGCGTCTTCCTTGTTTTAGTTAGTGACACTTCAAGGCATTAATTTTATTCACAAGGTAACAGACAGTAGTGATCAATCCATGCTGTTTACAGCCAAGCCGACCACAATGGCTCATATCAGGGCTGTCAGCTCGTCAAAATCAATTTCTGACATATTTGTTCATGTGAAAAAAAAAAAAAAGTCAGTAAACCAGACTGTTCAAAACACGCAAACGAGTAAAATGGTTATGTCTGACATCATGTAAAACCCAACACTCTGTAAGAACGTTACTTTGTGGTGAGTTGTACATCACATGGGATACAACATGGAGCTTCTCCACCTTTCATAAGATATTAGGTGTGTAACAAGAGTGGCCTGTGTGTAATGGGCACAAAACTCTTTCTTCTCGGCGGCCACGGGTGGCACATGGTCAATACCCTTCAGAATGAATTCGGGTGGATTAAAGAGTTTGTTGTCCGTCTGCGTGTTCCGGTCTTTTCGCCAGAGGTCTTTCAGAGAGGTGTGAGGGGTGGAAAGTCTGCATGATTGTTCCTATGTGGCACTCTTGGCAAGATGATCAACTATCTTATTGTCTTGAATGCCCACATGAACGGGGACTCGAGCAAAGCGTATGTTGCAACCATCAGAATTTAGAGAGGCGTGCAATTTAAATCTCTCAGGAATTCAGGAGTTTGAGGTCGCGGCCAGCGATGGCCTGCAAAGCAGAAAGGGAGAGTGTGAGGATGAGAAAGTCTATGTTTAGATGCAGAGATCATTTCCAGTGCCCTGACCAACCGGCGAAGGTCCGTTCATGTCAATGCACAGGACGGGAATGGAGATAAACTCTCTGGCCACTAGTTGTACATAAGCCGGGTTGTCTGCCCTTTGGAGCCCCCCTTCCCCTCCCCCCTCCCTGTCCAGATTTATCTGGACTCCTCCATCAGCCAGGGTTGGGAGTGAGGAGGGGTGACAGGGGTGGGTTAAGGGGAAGGGTCTTGGGAGCCACCTTCGTGACCTCCGACCTCGCTGCAGGCAGGTCTTGGGAATGATCCAGGGGAGGGGACACAGAATCACACAGTGCCGGGCCACCGGAACGCAGCAGCCAGCTCCAAGTTTGTCCAGGTCGGTACCGTCCGTGTCTGAAAGGCATAAAGTCTGGGAACGTTTCCTCTCCATGGTATTCCAGTGGCAGCATACCTGCATCCCTTCACACCAGTCAGTTGGGAGCGTCCACCGGAAGCCCCAAGGCCACACCTTCAGGGCACGGCACCCCACCACTTCCGTCTCGTGTAGGGGGGAGGGTGGGGGGCATCATGAAGGCCTTCATTCCACAGGTCAGCCTTCACCACGGTTACCGGGGCTGGAAGGAGGGTGGGGGCGGGGAGGGGTGGGGGTGGGGGGATTGACCTCGGTACTCGTGATCTAACCTCTAGGAGGTTGGTCGCTCTGGTGGCCCTGGAGATGTTTGTGTCAAAATGGCAGACAGAGAGTCTGGGAAGTTCCGTTCGGTGCTCTGTGATATGTGCTTTTTTTGTCTGAAGAAGATTGTTAAAAATTCATTTGTCTGTTTTATAAGAAGTATTGGTTAATCTCTCTCTCTCTCTCTCTCTCTCTCTCTGTCTCGTCTCTGTCTCTGTCTGTTTGTCTGTCTGTCTGTCTGTCTGTCTGTCTGTCTGTCTGTCTGTCTGTCTCTCTCTCTCTCTCTCTCTCTCTCTCTCTCTGTAATAATGTTTTTGATATACGCATATGAAGAATAGATTTCAATGGTCAATAGTGACAGTACGCACAAGCATCAAACAAAATAATTATGAAACGCGTCACAATCTTATAAATGCATCATGACATTTGAAATAAAGCAAATCATACAACCCAAATTTATCATCACAGCGTTGCTTTTAAACTCCAAGGTGGCGAACAACGTTTGTGGGCCAGAAAAAAATTATTGTCAAAGAGTGTTAACCAGCATTCCCCACTGGTTTCATATCTGCGAACCATTTTGTCCGGCAGCTTGCCTCATTCATTTCAACCAAATACTTGTTTCTCCACTTTATATGTGTAGCCTTGCCCCTTCAGAAACTTTAGGGTTTATTTTTACAAACTCTACATATGTAAATGAAGTAATCTCCCATTAGAATGATTAATTCTGGCATATCATCTGGTTATTGTTTCCTCATCAGCTCCAAATAACATCATATCCATTTTAAATGACAATCTTTCACAGTGTGACCATCTCATTTTCAAAGCATCTTCATGCTCTTGTCAGCAAGTACGTGTGAAATCACTTTCCCACAAACGCTGATTGATTTTTTTTTCTGCCTGTAAAAGAAATTACACTTCTCGCTATCAAAGAATTGCATACATTTCAAAGCATTGTTTGTTACCAGAATTCTCTCTTACGCTGGAGCCATTTCAGTTTTGTTTCTATGATTTTCTCAATCTGTTTAGTACTTCTGTCCAGTCAATAGGTGTAGCAAGACGCCGTTCCCATTTGGTAAAGATACTTAAGTCAAAGACTTAAATATTGTCCATCATGATATTGTAGCAGATGCGAGTTCTTTAAGTGACACTACAATCTTTTTTTTTTTTTTTTTTTTATAACACTGGAGTTCTGTCACTTCAAATGTTGCTATCTGATTTAATTCTTCTTTTCTTCGCGCGCGCGCGCGCGCGTGTGTGTGTGTGTGTGTGTGTGTGTGTGTGTGTGTGTGTGTGTGTGTGTGTGTGTGCGTGCGTGTGGTGGTGTGTGTGCGGCTGAGCGTGCGCGTGGCGCGCGCGCGCGTGTGTGTGTGTGTGTGTGCGTGTGTGTGACTGAGATATACACTTGATCAGCTGGGAGTTCAGCTGGCATATGCGTGACTGAGGATATTCAGTCTTCAAGTGCAGTTTTAGGTTTCGGCACAGAGAACTAACAGACAAAACAAAACAAAACAAAACAAAAACAAACAACAAACAAACAAACACAAATCAAACAACAACAGAGAACTAAGCTTCTGTCCATGTCAGTGGCAGGGGAGTGGTTACCTTGTGTGCAGAGAATGGAGCTGAGATGGAGCGCCTCTTTCTGGGCCTCCTTCAGTCTGCACAGCAAGTGCCTGTCAGGTCTACAAGCCGCCTGTACTGTGTTGATGTGCTGTGTTGATGTGCTGTGTTGATGTGCTGTGTTGTGCTGTGCTGTGTTGATGTGCTGTGTTGTGCTGTGCTGTGTTGATGTGCTGTGTTGTGCTGTGCTGTGTTGATGTGTTGTGCTGTGTTGTGTCCAGGAGCCAGTTCCCTCAGGATACGAGCCGCCTGATGTGCTGTGTTGTGCTGTGTTGTGTCCCAGGAACGTGGAGCCAGGGGGCGGGGCAGACATGCTCTCCATACGCCGCCAGGAGACGGCTGCTGGGCACTTGTAGCGGCGGACTGACGTGTGACAGCCAGGACAACAAGTGCAGTGAGTTCACCCACGTCAAGGGACAGAACTGTGCATCACCACCACCACCCCCTTCCCCACCCCCTTACCAGTTTGAAAGTTTGATGACAGTTTACAAGGAATTAAGAAAAAAAATAGATAAAAGTTTTTGTCTTTTTATTCCTAAATTCCTTCGTTTCTCTTCACTGTATACCCGTGAGTGTAATGTCCAGTTCTCGTGATTTGATTGATTTGATTGATTTAATTTAGAGTCTGTTCACAACGATGGTGATATTAGACTATCAGTTCTCGTGAGCGATCGTTGTGTAGTTGGATAGTATGGGTAGCTGATTCTGGTGTTAAAGCATCGTTTACAGGCTCCTGGATATCTGTCCTGTCTTTGGAGAAAATGGCTTTTGGATTTTCTCTGCAAGACTCGTAATTCATACGTGACTGGTTTAATGCTACCGTTTCATTTTCTTCATGGATTGTGAAGCTCTTTGCATCTATTTTAATCAGTTTTAATGGCTAATATTTTTTGTGACATTAGATGGATTTCATACCAGTTTATGTTTTATGTTTCGTCGGTTGTAAGCCATTTTTGAATTAATTTTAATAGAATTACATTTTTGGTCATGAAATTCAATTCATGACATTCCAATGGAGAGATAATTACTCAGGTTTTGTTGCCACAGTGACAAGTCCTTGTAATGAGCAGTTTTATGCTGATTGTTAAAAGGAACACAGGGCAAAAATAATCTGGATGGATTTTAAACTTCTTTGTTATTTACCATCAAAGAAAATCTATGCTATACTTAAGAAAAAAAAAAGACATCAGACACTATTTTTCATTTTTCCCGCCATTAGAACCAAGTCTTGTAGAACCGTCCAAAGTTCAACATGAGGATCTTATCAAAGTTTTGACTAGACACACAGCCCAGAATACAAACTACCTGTCTATTCTGCAATTTCTGTTTTTCAGTATGGCATTGAGATGTTTTATCAGAACTTTTTCGTGTTCATCATGGAGGGCAAAGAATGAAGTGAAACTGCTGGCGCATCATCCTTCAGGAAATCAGTAGTTTGGCGGCCATGTTCTGTACTGGATGTCACTATACCAATATTGTCTGCGGTGCTTGTTTCACAGGATGATCATACCCCCCCCACCCCCCACCCCCCCCCCCCCCCACCCCCAAAACCCCGCCCCCTCAACTCGTTCACGGTCCTGAAAAGGTCTCGTGTGACGTTCACTGGGCTATGACAATAGAACGAGACCTAGGCCACGACATTTTTGTAAGCAAATCAAAAGGATCTCCAATAAAAACTCGTCTGTTGAACACGTTCTGTTTTACATTCCCTGATAAAACAACTTTCGTGAGCGTGTTGATCTATCTCATTCTATCGCGCAGCTTTGGCAACGTTGGAGGAAAAGATTCATTTAGACCGCAGTGAGAACATAGGGAGGAACGGAAAGAGGAAGTAAGCAGGTGTGAGGAGAAAGGGGGGAGGGTGAGTCAGAAAAAGGGGGAAGGTGTGTGTGTAGGGGGGGGGGGGTGGGGGGAGGGGGGAAGGGGGGGGGGAGAACGAGAGAGGGTGCGGAGGGCGGACGGCAGCTCAGCGGTTTGTAGTCAGTGATGGTATCGCCCCCCAGGTGCACAAGACAGAACAGGCAACGTGGGTGTTGTGTGAGACTGACAGGAAGAACAAGGCCATCATACAGGCAAGGAAAGGAGATGGGGGTGATAATGGGCAGAAGGGGGATCACAAATGGTGATCAAAGCGTGAGATTGGAGTCATTGCAGCAACACATACATGGTAAAAAAATATTCACCGAAACTTATTTTGTAAAATTACGTCAAGATGGCCTCCTTTACGTTATAATCAGACTTGCCATACGATGTCGAGACAGTTGAGAAGGAGAGATAGGACCCAGTCACGGCGTTGTTGTGCCTGGACTGTAGAGATCTTGGGTCAGTCACGGCGTTGTTATACCTGGACTGTAGAGATCTTGGGTCAGTCACGGCGTTGTTGTGCCTAGACTGTAGAGATCTTTGGTCAGTCACGGCGTTGTTGTGCCTGGACTGTAGAGATCTTGGGTCAGTCACGGCGTTGTTGTGCCTGGACTGTAGAGATCTTGGGTCAGTCACGGCGTTGTTGTGCCTGGACTGTAGAGATCTATGGTCAGTCACGGCGTTGTTGTGCCTGGACTGTAGAGATCTTGGGTCAGTCACGGCGTTGTTGTGCCTGGACTGTAGAGATCTTGGGTCAGCTAAGGCGATGAAACGTGGACTTCTGACACAAGTGTGACAAGTGGCCCTTCAGCTTCTCCACACTGTCCACAGACAGGTGCCCCTGTTTGAAAGGAGGCAGGCACCGGCTGTTGGGCAGGATGGAGATGGTGATGTTTCTCCACAGTCACTAGGAAACCAGCCTGCACAACTTCTGTGAACCCTGACAATGCAAAGTGACCAGAAAACATCAGGAGGGACAGGTCAGTGTCTTCGAATCATTGACTTTGTTCCTTCCTCGATGCTTCTTGAGGAAGAGGTCATCCTCGGCGATGGTAGGCCTTTCTTCCTAATACATTAACGGCAGACCAAAACTTGACTGGACCTCACCAGGCATATCCGTGAACGCTGAGATCATGATGGAGCTGATGGAAATTGAAAGAAAACTTTGATACAGAGGCAGACTTCCCACCTCGTACTACCCCCTGCCCCCCCCCCCCCCCCCTGCCCCCTCTCTCTTTTTCTGGTATGATCGGCTTCTTACATCAGCTGGTCAATGTCAATCTCCCCCCCCTCCCCCCCCCCTTCATTCTTTCGGCTCAATTCGTCTCATCTCCATCAGACCACCCCCTCCAATGTGGGTTACTGAAGACACATATTCACTGACAGTTGATTGACATTAGTTGGCACACATCAGAGAGAGCCCCCTCCCCCAATCCTTTCCACCCCCCTCCCCTCTAGGTTAGATAAACTGGTCGGACTATATTGCATGTGTTTGTCTGGGTAAAAACCAGGGCAGCACAGATGTGAACTCATGCCACTTTAACCCATGCCAAAGTCTCCCGGAGTCTCTACGGACACCCCTGGGTCTGATTAAGTCTGCAGTTGCTGGGGATATCTCTTTCTGTTAATCTGATCTGACGCGATCGTTAGACCCATGCCCCATTCAGTGAGTGCACCTTTTGGACTCTCAGCTCACCTGTTGAAGCCGGTCCACACACCCCACCCAGCCTCAATCTGATTGGCTTGGTCTCCTGCATCTGACAACCTGTCAATCACCCAGCCACCAGCATGCTAATGCAGCGATAGCCTTTGACTATAAATTATGGGTCTACCTGAGCCCAGTTATTCACCGAAAGACCATCAGGCTGCCTGTATTCCCTTAAGAGTGAACAACCAAACAACCAAACAAATAAACAAACGGAGTAAAGTGTTTTCCAGAGTGAGAAATGCTAATTTCCGATCTTGATGACATAAAAAAAACATTACTGACTGTTCAGTGGACGAGCCAATGATATCTGGTTTCTTAGTCTTCTGGCTATATGCCCTGCCTAGTAACTATGCCATATTCATTTTTACGTTTGATCAAATCACTAAGGATGATTGATTGATTCCCCTGGTTGTTTAACTGCTTGAAAAGTGGCTGATTCTAACTGATAGCTTGCATGTTTAACTGCAGTAAAATGGTTCATTTAAACCACCTGATTATTTGACCAAGTTAGAGTGCTAATCCGCTTCATATGATTAACTTGGTTTTGCAAAGAAAGAAAAAGATACAGCTGAAGGTGCAGGTAGGACCCAGAGAATCCCCCTTCATATGATGAACTCGGTTTGGCATAGATTAATTCCACCTGTGTAAGAAATAAAAGGGGACCGCCGCAAAATTAGTAGTGCTACATTTATACCATGTCTCATTATCCCGAGGGAGACCTCACTCCCTTTTCCTGACAGTTCAGCCCAAGCTCAGGGGACTCACCGCCAGCGGACATCCCCGGCACCCAGAAACTGCCACAAGACAAATTGTTCCTGGAGAACGGCTGACTGGATCACACTGGTGATGTCACCCAACTGAAGAGAGACCCCTGTATCTCTGCACCCTGACACCATTGTTGACAGATCAGAATCAGGCAACCCGACTGGCACTCCGTTTGGAGTCTACCAATGGAACAGTGAACGCTCTAAATTTCATGATGAAAAATATTTGTAGAGACCAGTCGGAGAGAAACAAACTATTCCCTACCCTAGTTTTGAATGTGTTGTCTTTCCTTTTGTTTATGTTCTGCACTCATGTATCCAAAGAAAAAGTGTTTGTGTGTGAAAATTCACTTGCCTTGTGTCCGTCTATTTATCCTAGCCTAAATTCATGCTGATTGCAGTTACTGTTGTGTTTAGGTGTCTGTCTGTTTATCCTAGCCTAAATTCATGCTGATTGCAGTTACTGTTGTGTTTAGGTGTCTGTCTGTTTATCCAAACCTAAATTCATGCTGATTGCAGTTACTGTTGTGCTTGTATTTTGGGAGAACAGGCATGAGGCGTAAAGCTGAAAGAAAAATACTCAACGACCCTTTCCTAAGTAACTTTGACCATCCTGAAAAAAATCTCAATTTCTTCGAATGTACTAGCAGCGGAACGTGGCTGCTTCCACCACCAGTAGGAGAGAGGGAGGAAGTAAACGGAAGGTATTTTTCAAATGGGGATTTTCCCTGTGTCCTGCCCCCTACAGAACCATACTATCTCCCTCTGTCTCTAGAGAACCATTCTCTCCCCTCCGTCCTGTACCTAGAGAACCATACCTTCTCTCTGTGTCCTGCTCCTAGAGAACCATACTTTCTCCCCGTGTCCTGCTCCTAGAGAACCATACCTTCTCCATGTGGTCTACCCTTAGAGAACCATACCCCCTTAGAGAACCATACCTTCTCCCTGTGTCCTGCCCTTAAAGAACCATACCTTCTCCCTGTGTTCTGCCCTTAGAGAACCATACCTTCTCCGTCTGTCCTGCCCCTAGAGAACCATACCTTCTCCCAGTGTCCGACCCCTAGAGAACCATACCTTCTCCCTGTGTTTTGCTCCAAGAGAACCATACCTTCTCCCTGTGTCCTGCCCTTAGAGAACCATACCTTCTCCCTGTGTCCTGCCCTTAAAGAACCATACCTTCTCCCTGTGTCCTGCCCTTAAAGAACCATACCTTCTCCCTGTGTCCTGCCCTTAGAGAACCATACCTTCTCCCTGTGTCCTGCCCTTAGAGAACCATACCTTCTCTGTGTGTCCTGCCCTTAGAGAACCATACCTTCTCCCTGTGTCCTGTCCTTAGAGGACCATACCTTCTGCCTGTGTCCTGTCCTTAGAGAACCATACCTTCTCTCTGTGTCCTGCCCCTAGAGAACCATACCTTCTCCCAGTGTCCTGATCCTAGAGAACCATACCTTCTCCCTGTGTCCTGCCCCAAGAGAACCATACCTTGTCCCTGTGTCCTGCCCTTTGAGAACCATACCTTCTTCCTGTGTCCTGCCCCTAGAGGACCATACCTTCTCCCTGTGTCCTGCCCTTAGAGAACCATACCTTCTCGCTGTGTTCTGCCCCTAGAGAACCATACCTTCTCGCTGTGTCCTGTCCCTAGAGAACCATACCTTCTCCATGTGTCCTGCCCCTAGAGGACCATACCGTCTCCCTGTGTCCTGCCCCTAGAGGACCATACCTTCTCCCTGTGTCCTGCCGCTAGAGGACCATACCTTCTCCCTGTGTCCTGCCCCTAGAGAACCATACCTTCTCCCTGTGTTCTGCCCCTAGAGAACCATACATTCTTCCTGTGTCCTGCCCCTAGAGGACCATACCTTCTCCCAGTGTCCTGCCGCTAGAGAACCATACATTCTCCCTGTGTCCTGTCCCTAGAGAACCATACCTTCTCCATGTGTCCTGCCCCTAGAGGACCATACCTTCTCCCTGTGTCCTGCCCCTAGAGGACCATACCTTCTCTATGTGTCCTGCCCCTAGAGGACCATACTTTCCACCCCTGCTTGTGACATGGAGGACTTGGTTGTCGTGGATTTCTCTACGGCTTTTGATGAGATCAGCCACACTTTGGTTCGGTACATATCTGCTTGTTCGCAGTAATCGATTATAGGAAAAACAGTCGAACCAGATTTCATGGGTATCAGGCCAAATGGGCACTGCGTTTAATGGGATCACTCCTCTTCTGATCCAAAGTGGAACAAGGCCCTGTTGGGACTGAGACTACCGAGACAGCCCCTGTCTTCCTTCATGAATTCCTCCAGTAAGTCATTTATCGAGGCTGACACATAGACATCAAATTTCCTCACCAACAGGCCGATGTTGTCGATGGTGAAAAATGAAAGGTTGCTCCAGTAGAATCAGATGTACGCCAGGGCCTCACACCGCAAGGCACACACACGGCAGGTGTGACACCCAGTAGAGACTGGAGACGGGGATCCAGCAGTGTCAACATAACTTGCTAGGTAAAACAACCTTGGCTCTTACCTGCAGGAAAATACAAGTCTCCGAGAAAGCCATGAAGCAGGAGACCTATGAAACTATTAACGTATACCCCGCCCTTTAATACGCAAATCCTGTTTGGGATCTCTATGTAGGCTAAGACATCGGGAAGGTGCTGTGTCGAACTACGTGTTGGGTCTCTCACTGATTATGACAAACATTCAGTGTCCAAGGAGATGCTCGTGAATCTGTAACAACTGAACATTGCTACAAAGAGAAGAGCTAAGCTTGTTACCGTCTGCTGATGGCTGACATTCTTCAACATCAGTCACATCCCAGTGTCAACACAAGAGGAACACAGACTACATCGGCCCCACCTGCCCTGCCCTATACCAGAACGAACTACATTATCCAGATTCCACCGACCCACCCCTCTTCCTTCTCCTCCGCCCCCGAAGAGAAGGGAGGGAGAAGGGGAGGGGGCTGAGTGACCCAGATTTGGAATATTGCGCGAAAACATCGTCGAGAGGTGTGTGTTGGTTGAGAAGAAGAATATGCGAATGAAAAAAAATCCATTATCAATGCAATAGAATCTCTCTCTCTCTCTCTCTCTCTCTCTCTCTCTCTCTCTCTCTCTCTCTCTCTCTCTCTCTCTCTCTCTCTCTGCGTGCGCAGATCTGGTTATGTTTTGTATACGGCATGTGTGTGTGTGTGTGTGGTGTGTGTGTGTGTGCTGCGTGCGTGCGTGCGTGCGTGCGTGCGTGCGTGCGTGCGTGCTTGCGTGCGTGCATGCATGCGTGCGTGCGTGCGATCGTGCGTGCATGCGTGCATGCGCGGGCACACGTGTGTGTGTATGGGCCCGCGACAATTTTGAAGGTTTGTATATCAATAATATATACTAGTCGGTCTGTGTGTGGAGCGGTGACCGTGTATGTGAGCTGCACAGGTGTGTGCAAGGCAGTATGAGTGTACCAAGATTAATGCACCAAATCCAATTCTGTTTTCCGACAGAAATAGATGAAGGTGGATCCTGCGAGCCCAGAGAAGGCTGGTGTAAGAAGGACACCTTCTGTGATGAGGACTGCCGGATCTGCAGTGAGTCAGCCTCCCTCACTTGCTTTTGGATTCTCATGGGCACACACACACACACACACACACACACACACACACACACACACACACACACACACACACACACTATCTCTCTCTCTCTCTCACTCTCTCTCTCTCTCTCTCTCACACACACACACACACACACACACACACATAGATGCACACATACAGACAGATAGACAGACAGGCAAGCAGACACAGACAGACAGACATACATACAAACAAACGCACACACACACGTGTGCGCGCGCGCACACACTCCATAGTAGTGAACTCTGCATGAACTCTCTCTCCTTTTCTCTTTCTCTTTCTCTCTCTCTACCTCCCTCTCTCCTCCCCCCCCCCCCTCTCTCTCTCTCTCTCTCCCCTTCCAGAATAAACCTGTTCCTTGAATTTTAAGCCATAACTTTTGTCACTTTGAGTTTTGAATTTGGACATTGGCTCTTTTTCATGCACAGTTCTGTTCACAGTATTCATACCGGACAACAGTATAGTGCAAGATTTGAAACATGAAAAATTAACGTAAATTGTATTTCACCTAAAACTTCGCATTACGTAAAATGAGAGCATGTGAAAAGACAAAGCTTGAACAAAATGCTGTGAAATAGATTGTGTCCCTTTGATTGCTCTCTAACCAACAGAGGTGAAGGCGGGAAAAACGTGCCGGCCCGGAGTGCAGGCCCACTGTTTGTCTCACGCCAGCTGTGAGGAAGGGACCGGGGAGTGTCGATGTGACGTTGGTTACACCGCCAGTCACGACAACACTCGATGTTCCAGCCAGGGAGGTTTGTCTGGGTCTGTTCAGAGGATGCCAGGAATGGTCAGTGAAACGATCACTCCGATCACAGCAACCGATGGCTCCGTGTTTCAAATGGATTCGATGCATTTCAAATATTGTTGCTGTTTGTTTCTTCACGCAAGTTTTTGTTCAGTACAGTTGAGCTGAAGTTGAAGCATAGTTTATATGAAAGTTCCATCTACGTAGCTGCTCACGACAATTAAGATGTTAAGTTCAGTCCAAGCCTAATTCATTGTAACACACATGATGGTTCAAAAAGTTAAAACGAAAGTTCGCTGTAATTCTTGTTCATTCTACACGACAATCTCTTTAGCGCTTTGTTTAAAAAAAAAAAAATGAAAGGTGTTCTTATCCGGAGAATTCGTTTTTTCGTTTCATTCTTTCCTTTTTACTTTTTTTTCTCCATTTCCAACATGATTATGTTAGAACAGCACACAAAAGATACTGGGTATTATACCACTCCAGACATTGCATTTATATAACGGTATCAACTTCTAACCGCATAATATC
>CM065733.1:24287385-24289885 GCA_033310375.1 Conus canariensis | reverse complement strand
ACACACACACACAATCAATCCAACGAGCTCATCAATGACTATTTGGTGTTGAAGTTTCTGGGTCGATTGTCCCAGTACAAATCACAGTAAGAAGTTCGTTACTCCCGTGCAAATCGCTATTGCCACTCACCGGGCCGACTGCCAATCACACCGCGTTTTAATCTGCACCGTGATCTCTCTCTCTCTCTCTCTCTCTCTCTCTCTCTCTCTCTCTCTTTATATTATATATATATATATATATATATATATATATATATTTTTTTTTCCCTTTCACTCTAAGTCAGTGACTGTTTATTTCTCAAGAATTTTGTTGATGATAGTGAGTACAGAGACATGCATGTACTCTGCATGTGAGCTGTTACGCTTCCCCCCCCCCCCCCCCCCCTTTCTTTTAATAACAGTTTCTATTTCCATTCATTCACATACGTTTTGAGTTTTTTTTTAACTGGACTAACAATTTTGTACCTCTGTGTTTGTTTCCAACATATGTTCTGATTTAATAACCAAGTCAGCCATTTTAATGCTACTCAGCAAATGTTTGTGCTGAATGTGTTCAGATTTTGACAGTAAGCAAGTTGATAAATGTTGTATTCTAAACATATTATTATTATGTTTATTTTTGTAACTAAACTCAGTAGTTTAATTCAAATAAAAAAACAACAAACACCCAAAGTATTTTAAAGAAGCGCTTTCGGTTTTTGCAAACCTTCCTCAGCTGACCATGGAAGTCGGCGTCAAAACTATTTGACGTAATGTGTGTTTTTTACGTCATTAATCCCCCCCCCCCCCCCTCCCTCATTACTGTATGATAAATAGTGATGCCTGGGTGAAGTCTTGGTTCAGCAGTTTAAACTCAGTAGTTTGTTATATTAAAACATTTGGACACATCTTGATTCTTAGAAGCTGAAAGATTTTGTGTCTTACAATGCCTAATTGACTAATTTTTTAAAAATTGATTATATTGTATCCTTATGTTTGTCCAAAACGTAGGCCTACGTTTCGATTCTTACACAATGTTAATAATTTTGTATTTTTTGACGACATTTACACCATTCGACATCAGCTAACAAGTTTCTCTCGGAGTGGTAATGGAGGGTGGGGTATTATCTGATTTTATGATCATACGCAGATAGTCATGTCTACGTCACAGGAGATCACATGAGTACCAACCAGTTGTTCGCTTTTGTAAAAAGTCAACCCTGAATCGACCATTCCAAGTATGCAGATTAACTAGACGCGTGTGATGTTTTAAGCATCAAATCATCCCTGCCTTGTTCATTCAATCCCTGCCTATACATACAAAATAAAAGACACGCAGGGCCAAGCAAAAAAGTAAGCTGCAAGCAGCAAACAGTGGTGGAGTCAGCTTGAGGTACAATGAATTCGCTGTACCAGCATGTAGCAAATCCATCGAAATTTAACAGATATAACTTCTTCTTAAATCAAGCCAGAAATGTAGTGAGTTGATAATTTTTCACATTCTTTCCTCCATGGCGCAGCTTTACAGTCCTTTTTTTTTCCTCCTCAAAATAACTTACATGATACCGTTGAAACACCATTTTTATTGCCTTTTATTAACTGCAGAAACCGTTTGTATCCCATTGCCAAGATCTCTTTCTGTTGGTATGTTTCGCTATCTTAAAAATACTACTTCTCTATCATTTCTGGAAGGTGCTCACATATATCTCCCTCAAAGCCCACAAAGTAGAAGTAACAAATCATGGTATGAATTCGGAAACTAGTAGTTTCATTAAATGTTGTATTTGTTGTTTCCCTAGGAGGTCCAGCAAGTACGATTGTCTCCCTTACACCGATGGCGGTTTGCTTTCTGGCCTGTCGTCTCTTCTGAATACAGGACCTGCGTCACGTTTTGCGGAGTGTGACGTCGTTTTTCTTCCATGGAATATTCGTCTGTTTTACATATAGGACTTGCTTAAAAGTAGATCAGACTGAACTTGTATGTAGTAAAAGAAAAAAAAGCAATACACAGACTAGATTTTATGAGCTGGGATAACAAACGACTTTATGAAATCTGATGTTCGATATGGGAATGATTACCACTAGTCTTTATGTTTGCATCAGAAAAGTAAGTGGGACACACACACACACACACACACACACACACACACACACACACAGAGGATAAAAATATTTGATTATATCAATTCATAATATCATTTATAAACGCTCACAAACAATAACGATTAAAGGAATCATCACATAGGAGTACATTAGGAAAGCTGAAGACAGAAATAACAAAGTTTAGAACCACCAAGGCCTTTAGGTCATAGGGTTGATTTATATGATATGAATAGTTTCATCATTTCTTACAATATTTCGCTTTGACTTCCACATCTGGATTTTTTCCCTGACAGTTTCAACAGCCCGTTTCTGTAATGTTCACATGAATCTTCATTGTATGTTAAATTAATCCCGAAACATGTTTAGTATGCTTTTACATGATAAATTCATTATTGACAGAAAATCGACAATCCCATCA
>CM065733.1:24262385-24279885 GCA_033310375.1 Conus canariensis | reverse complement strand
CCCACAGGTCCCGTCATTCAGGGCTGCACAGTGACAGACAGTGTGTGGAGGCCAGCACTGTGCCCCACAGGCCCCTTCATTCAGGGCTGTACAGTGACAGACAGCGTGTGGAGGCCAGCACTCTGCCCCACAGGCACGGCATTCAGGGCTGCACAGTGACAGATATGGAGGCCAGCACTGTGCCCCACAGGCCCCGTCATTCAGGGCTGCACAGTGACAGACAGCGGTGTGGAGGCCAGCACTCTGCCCCACAGGCACGGCATTCAGGGCTGCACAGTGACAGATGTGGAGGCCAGCACTGTGCCCCACAGGCCCCGTCATTCAGGGCGTGTTGCCCGATTCCTGGGGCAACACCACTGATGATGCTGGGAGTCCAGGTGGGGAGAGGGAGATGACGATAGGGGTGGGTGGGTAGTTTCTGTTTATTGTCGGGCGAGAAAACATCCCCACTTGACCAACCAATTCACCCTCTGGTTGAAAAGGTATTTGTTTCTGATCATCAGACCCATCTGACTGCTTTCTCCTGCTATTTTTTGGTCTCTTCCCCACCCCATGACCCTAAACGTTTTCTCTCCCTGCTGTCCGGACTGAAGTTGAAGCTCGATGGTCAGTGGAACTCTATGACATCGGACCAGGAAATAGTTGCCCCTAAGACAGGTGTCACTGTGGAGATATTTGAGTCAGGACAGGTGTTACTGTGGAAATATTTGAGTCAGGACAGGTGTCACTGTGGAGATCGTGAGCCAGGACAGGTGTCATTGTGGGGATAGTGAATCAGGACACGTGTCACTGTGAGGATAGTGAATCAGGACAGGTGTTACTATGGGGATAGTGAATCAGGACAGGTGTTACTGTGGGGATAGTGAAACAGGACAGGTGTTTCTGTGGGGATAGTGAATCAGGACAGGTGTTACTGTGGGGATAGTGAATCAGGACAGATGTCACTGTGAGGATAGTGAATCAGGACAGTTGTTACTGTAGGGATAGTGAATCAGGACAGTTGTTACTGTGGGGATAGTCAATCAGGACAGGTGTGACTGTGGGGATAGTGAATCAGGACAGGTGTCACTGTGGGGATAGTCAATCAGGACAGGTGTCACTGTGGGGATAGTGAATCAGGACAGATGTCACTGTGAGGATAGTGAATCAGGACAGGTGTTACTGTAGGGATAGTGAATCAGAACAGTTGTTACTGTGGGGATAGTCAATCAGGACAGGTGTTACTGTGGGGATAGTGAATCAGGACAGGTCTGACTGTGAGGATAGTGAATCAGGACAGGTGTCACTGTGGGGATAGTGAATCAGGACAGGTGTTACTGTGGGGATAGTGAATCAGGACAGGTGTCACTGTGAGGACAGTGAATCAGGACAGGTGTTACTGTCGGGATAGTGAATCAGGACAGTTGTTACTGTGGGGATAGTGAATCAGGACAGGTGTTACTGTGGGGATAGTGAATCAGGACAGGTGTTACTGTGAGGACAGTGAATCAGGACAGGTGTTACTGTGGGGATAGTGAATCAGGACAGGTGTCGCTGTGGGGACAGTGAATCAGGACAGGTGTTACTGTGGGGATAGTGAATCAGGACAGTTGTTACTGTGGGGATAGTGAATCAGGACAGTTGTTACTGTGAGGATAGTGAAACAGGACAGGTGTTACTGTGAGGATAGTGAATCAGGACAGGTGTTACTGTGGGGATAGTGAATCAGGACAGGTTTCTGAGGGGATAATGAATCAGGACAGGTTTCTGTGGGGATAGTGAATCAGGACAGGTGTCGCTGTGGTGATAGTCAATCAGGACAGGTGTTACTGTGGAGATAGTGAATCAGGACAGGTGTTACTGTGGGGATAGTGAATCAGGACAGGTGTGACTGTGGGGATAGTGAATCAGGACAGGTGTTACTGTGGGGATAGTGAATCAGGACAGTTGTTACTGTGGGGATAGTGAATCAGGACAGTTGTTACTGTGGGGATAGTGAATCAGGACAGGTGTTACTGTGAGGATAGTGAATCAGGACAGGTGTCACTGTGGGGATACTGAATCAGGACAGGTTTCTGTGGGGATAGTGAATCAGGACAGGTTTCTGTGGGGATAGTGAATCAGGACAGGTGTCGCTGTGGTGATAGTGAATCAGGACAGGTGTTACTGTGGCGATAGTGAATCAGGACAGGTGTTACTGTAGGGATAGTGAATCAGGACAGGTGTCACTGTGGGGATAGTGAATCAGGACAGGTGTTACTGTGGGGATAGTGAATCAGGACAGGTGTCGCTGTGGTGATAGTGAATCAGGACAGTTGTTACTGTAGGGATAGTGAATCAGGACAGTTGTTACTGTGGGGATAGTGAGTCAGGACAGGTGTTACTGTGGGGATAGTCAATCAGGACAGGTGTTACTATGGGGATAGTGAATCAGGACAGATGTGACTGTGTGGATAATGAATCAGGACAGGTGTCACTGTGGGGATAGTGAATCAGGACAGGTGTCACTGTGGGGATAGTGAATCAGGACACGTGTCACTGTGAGGATTGTGAATCAGGACAGGTGTCACTGTGAGGATAGTGAATCAGGACAGGTGTTTCTGTGGGGATAGTGAATCAGGACAGTTCTTACTTTGGGGATAGTGAATCAGGACAGGTGTTACTGTGGGGATAGTGAATCAGGACAGGTGTCACTGTGGGGATAGTGAATCAGAACAGGTGTCACTGTGAGGATAGTGAATCAGGACAGATGTCACTGTGGGGATAGTGAATCAGGACAGTTCTTACTGTGGGGATAGTGAATCAGGACAGTTGTTACTGTGGGGATAGTGAATCAGGACAGGTGTCACTGTGAGGATAGTGAATCAGGACAGGTGTGACTGTTAGGATAGTGAATCAGGACAGGTGTGACTGTGAGGACAGTGAATCAGGACAGGTGTTTCTGTGGGGATAGTGAATCAGGACTGGTGTCGCTGTAGAGATAGTGAATCAGGACAGGTGTGACTGTGGGGATAGTGAATCAGGACAGGTGTGACTGTGGGGATAGTGAATCAGGACAGGTGTTACTGTGGAGATAGTGAATCATGACAGGTGTCACTGTGGGGATAGTGAATCAGGACAGCTGTTACTGTGAGGATAGTGAATCAGGACAGGTGTGACTGTGGGATAGTGAATCAGGACAGTTGTTACTGTGGGGATAGTAAATCAGGACAGTTGTTATTGTGGGGATAGTGAATCAGGACAGGTGTCGCTGTGGGATAATGAATCAGGACAGGTGTCACTGTGGGGATAGTGAATCAAGCTAGGTGTCACTGTGGGGATAGTGAATCAGGACAAGTGTTGCTGTGGGGATAGTGAATCAGGACAGGTGTCGCTGTGGGGATAGTGAATCAGGACAGGTGTTACTGTGGCGATAGTGAATCAGGACAGTTGTTACTGTGGAGATAGTGAATCAGGACAGGTGTTACTGTGGGGATAGTGAATCAGGACAGGTGTCACTGTGGGATAGTGAATCAGGACAGGTGTTACTGTGGGGATAGTGAATCAGGACAGGTGTTACTGTGGGAACAGTGAATCAGGACAGTTGTTACTGTGGGGACAGTGAATCAGGACAGGTGTTACTGTGGGGATAGTGAATCAGGACAGGTGTCGCTGTAGAGATAGTGAATCAGGACAGGTGTTACTGTGGGGACAGTGAATCAGGACAGGTGTCGCTGTAGAGATAGTGAATCAGGACAGGTGTTACTGTGGGGACAGTGAATCAGGACAGGTGTTACTGTGGGGACAGTGAATCAGGACAGTTGTTACTGTGGGGACAGTGAATCAGGACAGGTGTTACTGTGGGGACAGTGAATCAGGACAGGTGTCGCTGTAGAGATAGTGAATCAGGACAGGTATCACTGTGGAGATAGTGAATCAGGACAGGTGTTACTCTGGAGATAGTGAGTCAGGACAGGTGTCACTGTGGAGATGTGCGACTCAGGACAGGTGTCGCCTTGTCCTTTTTTTTATTTTGTCTCCACATCACGCCATACACCTAGACACCGCTTTGTTCTTGTTCTTTTTTACCCAAGTGTTTTTTGCCGTTGGATTGTGGGAAACTTAACCGGTTTTCAGAAACGAACAGGTAAACTGTTCTCAAAAAGGAACACAGTGAAATAATAACAAAAGTAAATGTCAAATCGTGTATATACGTAAACATCGAAGCTGTAAAACATGTCACATATAGTCTCAAATCAAAACATCGTGACATTTGGACAAAGCAAATAATGCAGCCATATTTCAATATCTATATCATCCAGAAGAGCTCCAAAATCGCAGGACACCATGTAAACAGAAAAAAAGTATTGTCTGCATTTTTAGCATCAATCTTTTGCTCTCCACGGGAACCATTTTCTCTGGCAGCTTGTATAATTCATCTCCATCAAGGACACATGTTCCTTTATTTCATGTCTAGACATCAGTTTAATCAGAAACGTGTTCAGGTAAAGTTTATTTCATGAATTCTGTATCTGTATAAATTGTTTCGCCACTAGAATCCTCAAATCTACCACATCGTTCGTGTTTGTTTGTCATTGCCAAAAGAATGTACTTTTCACATTAACTGACATTCTTTGGTAGTGTGAACACTTAATTTTCAAAATATTTTCAAGTTGTTCCAAGACAGTATGTGTGAAGTCACTGTCCCGCAAGTAAGCTTAGTGGTTCGCTCTACAGACTTTGCCCACGCTCACTTCCTATAGCCTCTCCAGTTATTCCCCTTCATTGCCCATAAAGTTGGCCGTCGTAAATCTGAAAGCCAAATGTCTCCCCACCTTTCCTTTTGCCTTTGTCTCCCTCAGTGCCCCCTCCCCCTCCCTCCTTTCCCTCTACTTACTTGTTTGCGTCTCTTATCTGCACTATTTTTTTTGTCCCCCGTCCCCCCCCCCCTTCCCCGCCTCACACCGTCCTCCTCTTCCATTTCCTATTTGTTGCATTCTCTGTCTGTCTGTCTGTCTGTCTCTCTGTCTCTGTCTCTGTCTCTGTCTCTGTCTCTGTCTCTGTCTCTCTCTCTCTCTCTCTCTCGTTAGTCCCTTAGCGGGGAAGGGCCGGATGAAAAAAGCATGCGTTTGCTTGTCTGTCTGTCTGTCTGTTTGTCTGTCTGTCAGTCTGTCTGTCTGTCAGTCTCTCTCTCTCTCTCTCTCTCTCTCTCTCTCTCTCTCTCTCTCTCTCTCTCTCTCTCTCTCTCTCTCTCTCCTTGTTGTCCACTCACCAACCCCCATACTGCCTTCTGTACCTTACCCGAACTTTTTCATTTCCTGTTTTGGCAAATGTGTACGCATACACTTGGTTAATTAGGCATTGTCGCGGGGACTATGAATCAGGTACACTGTTTACATTCTAAATACGCAATAAACATGTTTGTGGGATCAGTTGGTAAATGATCTATCTATCCCAGCAGCCTCTCTAGTTTGCCTCAGGGCCGGACGAGAATGTGTGTGTGTGTGTGTGTGGGGGGGGGGGGGGGTGGAATCTCGGGTGCCCAGAGCCCCCCCCCCCCTCCCACGCCCCCTGTGTACCTCTCTTTCCCTCTTCCCCCTCCCTTACTCTCCTATACTGACCCCTGGGGTTCTGGCTCCTCCCCCCCCCCCCCCCCCCCCCCCCAATCGTTAATAGCAAAAATGTCATCTGCCAAACTGTTTGTCAGATATCGTCCGAGAATAAATATCATACTGGAAGTGAACAACCACGACACCCGCTATCCCCCCCCCCCCCCCCCCCCCACCGGCATCTACCCTTCTTTAACAAACGGTTGGGACAGGAGAGCCCCCTCCTCTTCCTTCCCTACGTTTACAACGTTTTGAAAGAGAAGAAAGTCCTCGCGCCCCCCGGCCCCCGCCCCCCCCCCCCCCCCCCCCCGCCTCCTCACCACTACCTGTTCTGCAAAATTTGGGGAGAGGGACTGCACCTGCTTAACCACCCCGACCCTGTCCCCAGCTGCTACAAAAGTTTGGAAGAGGAGACCCTCAACCCTCCCCTCCTCCCCTCCCCCCTTCGGAACCTCCCTCCTGTCACATAAGCGATTCAGCCCTGGACTACTTTGTTCCAACAGCTCTTGTGATACTCACACCTATACCTCATGACACTGACGTCAGGACCAACACTGGACAACACATACACCTATGCCTCATGACACTGACGTCAGGACCAACACTGGACAACACATACACCTATGCCTTATGACACTGACGTCAGGGGCAACACTGGGCAAGACACACCTATACCTCATGACACTGACGTCAGGGGCAACACTGGGCAAGACACACCTATACCTCATGACACTGACGTCAGGGGCAACAGTGGGCAAGACACACCTATACCTCATGACACTGACGTCAGGTGCAACACTGTGCAACACACACAGTCACACTGACGTCATGGGCAACACTTATCAAGACACACCTATACCTCATGACACTGACGTCAGGGGCAACACTGGGCAAGACACACCTGCTACAAAAGTTGGAAGAGGAACCTCAACCCTCCCCTCCCCCCTCCCCCTTCGGAACCTCCCTCCTGTCACATAAGCGATTCAGCCCTGGACTACTTTGTTCCAACAGCTCTTGTGATACTCACACCTATACCTCATGACACTGACGTCAGGACCAACACTGGACAACACATACACCTATGCCTCATGACACTGACGTCAGGGGCAACACTGGGCAAGACACACCTATACCTCACGATACTGACGTCAGGGCAACACTGGGCAAGACGCACACCTATACCTCATGACACTGACGTCAGGGCAACACTGAGCAAGACACACCTATACCTCATGACACTGACGTCAGGGGCAACACTGGGCAAGACACACACCTATACCTCATGACACTGACGTCATGGGCAACACTTATCAAGACACACCTATACCTCATGACACTGACGTCAGGTGCAACACTGGGCAAGACACACCTATACCTCATGACACTGACGTCAGGGGCAACACTGGGCAAGACACACCTATACCTCATGACACTGAGTCAGGTGCAACACTGGGCAAGACACACCTATACCTCATGACACTGACGTCAGGGGCAACACTGGGCAAGACACACCTATACCTCATGACACTGACGTCAGGTGCAGCACTGGGCAAGACACACCTATACCTCATGACACTGACGTCAGGGCAACACTGGGCAAGACACACCTATACCTCATGACACTGACGTCAGGGGCAACACTGGGCAAGACACACCTACTACCTCATGACACTGACGTCAGGGGCAACAGTGGGCAAGACACACCTAAACCTCATGACACTGACGTCAGGTGCACACTGTGCAACACACACACCTATACCTCATGACACTGACGTCAGGGGTAACACTGGGCAAGACACACACCTATACCTCATGACACTGACGTCAGGTGCAACACTGGGCAAGACACACCTATACCTCATGACACTGACGTCAGGTGCAACACTGGGCAAGACACACCTATACCTCATCACACTGACGTCAGGAGAAACACTGGACAACACACACACACCTATACCTCATCACACTGACGTCATGGGCAACACTGAGCGAGACACACCTATACCTCATGACACTGACGTCAGGGGCAACACTAGGCAAGACACCAACTACGAGAGAAGATTGCCATTGACAGGCTGTGGTGATGTCTGTGTGTCTGTCCATGGTCACAATGTCTTGTTTAGAGGAAGGATTGTCATTGACCATGGCTGTGGTGGATGTCTATATGTCTTTCCATGTGTTCACCATGTCTTGTTTAGGAGGGAAGGATTGCCATTGACCATGGCTGTGGTGGATGTCTATATGTCTTTCCATGTGTTCACCATGTCTTGTTTCGCTACGGCGGGCCTTTTGAAGGCATGCATTGGACGCTTGAAATCACAACAGCACTTTAGAGTATCTTTGGAAACTAACTCTCTCTCTCTCTCTCTCTCTCTCTCTCTCTCTCTCCTCTCTCTCTCTCTCTCTCTCTCTTAGCTAGTACTAAATGATACAACGTATGTTTTGATGCATATGTCGTATCATTTAGTACTAGCTTTGTAGGATAGTACAGGCAAGAATGAAAAATGGCTAACCAAGCCAATACTTTTACCGTCATGAAATAAAGAATCATTGTCATTCTCTCTCTCTCTGTCTGTCTCTCTGTCTCTGTCTGCCTGCCTGTCTGTCTGTCTGTCTGTCTGTCTCTCTCTCTCTCTCTCTCTGTGGAAGCAACGTGACGCAAGTCACACTTTGACAGCTCCTCCTCTCCTCCCTCCTCCTCCCATACTCCTCACCCCTAATGCCGTCAGACTGAGGTACATCCCCGCCACTGACCCATGTCAATGGTGAACGTCAGTTCCCTTTCCCAGGGGAATATCGGCCACGTGTGTTGTCTGGTTGCTAAGCACGCCAAAGGCGCGGGCACGGCGGAACAAAGGCAGGGGAGGGAACTTGCGATCAGCTGTATTGATAATCGAAGCAAATTAGCGCGAAAGCAACGTCAGTTTATCGATTCAGAGAACAACAGCAGAGACGATTTCTTTGCGCTGAAGAAAACCAAAAACTCACAATTCATGAACTTCAGCTCACCATCGTGTTAAGGCAACACCGGTTGGAAAAGCCAAGCATGGTGATTCGGAACGCCACACACACACACACACACACAGTGTCGCTGCTGCAATCATCTGACTTTCAGAGCCTGACGTTTGGCTTATTTTCTTGGCTGAAATGCCGTGGATCAATTCTAACAATCACTACAAGCCATCCCTGATAATTTGTTTTTGTTGTTCTGATGATGGAGTCTGTCTTAAAGGTCGCTGAAACAAAGCCAGACAGTATAAACTGCTAGGATGCCAGACGACTTTCACATCTTGCTATGCCACTGCAATCTGGTCACACTGTCCTTACACATGCTGATCCCTCCAGGGGGGAACAGACTGCATGAAGTTTGTTGTGTGGTGAACCACTGAGAATGAAGCACTTCACAAGTACCGGGATTCAAACGATGTCAGGTCAAAGTCTGGCAAACCAGTGAAACACGTATCGCCAATGCGCTTTTTATTTCGTGTTTTTTTTTTCTGTTTTCTTCTGTCTCATGTCCTTTGTGATTTCAGTGTGATTTCAACGTTGTTATATGGCTGTGAAACCTGGCAACTGAAGACCACCCAGGAGAAGAAACTCGACGCTTTTGATACTAAGTGCCTACGTAAGATCTTGGGCATCAAATGGTCAGACTTTACACCAAATGAAGACGTCAGGGGGAGGTCCAAACAGCTCCCCGTGTCAACCATCGCCTGCAGACGGCGCCTCCACTGGCTGGGTCATGTCTTAAGATTACCCTCTTCAAGACCTGCAAACCAGGCCATTAAATGGACCCCAGCAGGCCAGAGAGAAAGAGGACGACCAAGGATGAGCTGGCGACAGACAGTGGAGAGAGACCTCCGACTCGTTGACAGAAGATGGAGTGACACTAGCAAACTGGCTGAGGACCGTGCACAGTGGAGCGCCTTGACTGCCTCATGCGTCGCAAGACGCGGGAGCATCTAAGTCATGTCCTTTGCCATTCCAGTGGCATGACCACCACGCTACTCACCACGGATCCTCGTCCACAGTCACACCCCGGATTGTCCCGTCGCAGTCCCGGAACCGGCAATCCACGGGGAGAGTCAGCGTGAAATCATCATGAGGCAACCCACCAGAGGAGACACTGCATTGCAGCCGAGTCACTTCGGTGATGTTCAGGATTGCTTGTTCTGATCCAACGTACGCAGGGCACTGTAAGCTCGCTACCAACAACAATGGTTGCTTATCAGTAGCAGAGCCAGCGTGAGTGAGCCTCCTCCCTCAGTAAGACGCCAGCACGTCCGTCTAAGGACAGTCCTCATGAACTCGCCGATACCGGCAGCCTGGACACAAACTCGTGAAAGACGCAGATGTGAAAAGGAAATCGAAATTGAGGCTCCGTGAGACAGGGCGTGAAGAGCCACACAAGGAGACTTTTTCCAGGCTGATGGATGAAGATGAGGGTAATGAAGACGGTGCTATGGAGTGCAGCTGCGGTCTGAGATTGCCTGACAGGAATGTAGGCTGCTCATCGCTTCTTTTCATATGATATCCCAGCGTCAACCAGGCCCGAGAAATACAGACACCTGCAGTGTTGGTCAGGAAATCAGAGCAACACTCTTAAAGACGCATCCATTCAGGGGACAAAACTACTGTGCGGTCCCAGTCTTTCTAACTGTGTCCACAGCAAACCCAGTCCTGAGTAGGAACCGGTCATGGACCGAGAATCCCACTACCTCCCAGCTGGGAATCCGCGACACTAACCACTCCGCCACGGCGGCTGATCCCATGCTCTTTTCTTATGTACGCGCAGTTTGCCTTCATCTATCTCTCTTACAAACTGTTGTGTACGTTTTGCCTTTGCATTTTATGTCCTCGTTTCTTTCCTTTCACTAACCTGTTGGAAAAACGAACAGGCCTTTTGGGCGAAACGCTCTTGCTGACACGATCACAGGTGGGGTGATGTTGACACAATCACAGGTGGGGTCATAGGTGTAGTGATATTGACACGATCACAGGTGGAGTGATATTGACACGATCACAGGTGGGGTGATGTTGACAAAATCACAGGTGGTGTGATATTGACACGATCACAGGTGGGCTGATATTGACACGATCACAGGTGGGGTTATGCTGACACGATCACAGATGGGGTGATGTTGACACGATTACAGGTGGGGCTATGTAGACACGATCACAGGTGGGGTGATATTGACACGATCACAGGTGGGGCGATGTTGGCACGATCACAGGTGGGGTGATGTTTTTACAGACCAAAGGTCAGGCCGAGTGCGCAGGGTGAAATATTTGATAACCTGCCCCTGCCCACTCCAAGACTTGAAGAGAAAGCCTGGGATCAAGTAAGACGCCTTCTTCAAGAGTAAAGTGTGGGGGAGGGGGGGGGGAGAGAGAGAGAAGAGAGAGAGAGAGAGAGAGGAGAGAGAGAGAGAGAGAGAGTGAAATGGGGAGGAGTGGTGTTAGGGATGGATGGTGGTGCAATGCTGCCTATGCCAGTTGCTCTTCGCAAATGTTCAGAGAGAAACAAAAAAGAGAAAAAGCGTCGAAGACATTCATGCATGCACGGGCGTGTCTTTATGTGTGCAGAAAAACGACTGAAAAAAAATATACTGGCGTTCGGCTACTACTTGCATGACTAAATTTGAAAATGTAAAAATGAAAACTTATGCTTAAAAAGGCTACGTAATTAAAAGGTACAGTTGAAAAAAGATTTACCTGTAATCCACACATTAACACAACCACACATTCGGAATCATAGCGAGCACACACACACACACACACACACACACACACACACACACACACACACACACACACACACACACACAGAGGAGTAGTAGCAGCTTCTCAGGGTCCATTCCTAGTTAATGCCAGGTATGCAATGGAAAGAGCGCTGGCAAGCTTTCTACGTCGTGTAAAAGTGCCGATGGAATTTGTCATATGTTGTGCGTGGCCTTAAACGTTGCATTCCAGATGAAAAGTGACGTTCTGCAATCTTTGGTTAAGCCGTGTCATGCTCAAAATATCCCACACCTCCTCCCTTAAGTATTGGGGGCATGCTCCGATGAACACTCTTCTGGATATGTCAGTCGTGAAATACAGGACCGTAACGTGTGACAGGTTTCATTGGCGAAGGCGAATGTATAAATACCCAATATAATAATATAATAATAATAATAATAATAATAAAAGGGTATAAATATAGAACAGCACTGAAGGTAAGGGTTTTGTGATTCCTTACCAAACTCACGATGAATGTTGCTCTGATTTACTCTGGCGTGTTTCCCCTACTCCGTTCCAGTAGCTGAGATGGTTGACGTTTGCAGCTAAGCAACGAAAGCAATGAAATCCGACTCAAAACTTACAAACAAGCAGAACAAACAAACAAAGGGCATACTGGTTTATAAACTTGGTCTTGTAAAGTGTAGTAAGCGTGAGAGTAAGAGACACTTTATGTTGTTCGTAGGTCTTAGGTTGATTATTCACGGCAGCTCCGGTGTTTCCGAACACAGCGGTCTCGCACGTTTTCCAAAACATCCTTAACTGCATAGACCTGAACAAAGCGCCAATACTGACGTGAGCACACAGTTGGGTGACGTCAGGTGGGGTGGTGAGTGATGTTCACCAATGCAAGCGATGGGATCGACAGAAGGGACAATGCAGGCGTCGGGGAAGGGGTGGGGGTTTAGGAAGGGTGCAGGGAGGGTAAGGGGGTGGGATGGGGTGGTGGAGACACTTTTGGTGGCATGGGGGCAACATGGTCCGGGTGGGACAGGTTGGGAAGGGCGGACAGTTTTGGCCCTGACACCGTACCCATAGAAATGACGTCACTTCTAATGGAAGGCTGGACGTGGTGGTCTTATTGTTCGTTTGTTTGTGCGGCCATGTTGCCTGCCGCTGACTACTGTTAGTTCTCATGTAGCCTATAGCCCAGCCGACCGCAAAGGGCCATATCAGGGCTGTCACCCCGTTGACGTCAATTCTAAAAATAAAGACGGTATTGTGCTGGATACGTGGTGCTTTATATGTTGGATACCTGGTGCTTTGTATGTTGGATACGTGGTTCTTTATATGTTGGATACGTGGTGCTTTATATATTGAATACGTGATGCCTTATATGTTGGATACGTGTGCTTTGTATGTTGGATACGTGGTGCTTTATATATTGAATACGTGATACTTTATATGTTGGATACGTGATGCTTTATGTGTTGGATACTTGGTACTTTATATGTTGGATACGTGTGCTTTGTATGTTGGATACGTGGTGCTTTACATGTTGGATACCTGGTGCTTTATATGTTGGATACCTGGTGCTTCATATGTTAGATACGTGAAACTTTATAGGTTGAATGCCTGGTGCTTTATATGTTGGATGCCTGGTGTTTTATATATTGGATACGTGATGCTTTATAGGTTGAATACTTTGTGCTTTATATGTTGGATATCTGGTGCTTTATATGTTGGATATCTGGTGCTTTATATGTTGGATACCTGGTGCTTTATAAGTTGGATACCTGGTGCTTTATAGGTTGAATACCTGGTGCTTTATGGGTTGAATACCTGGTGCTTTATATGATGGATACCTGGTGCTTTATATGTTGGATACAGTTTTTTTCGTTGTTTCATTTCGTTTCGTTTCTTTCTCCTTCTTTAGCTGTCATTAAGCCCATGAGCACGGCCACCATCACAGCTGTTATAACTGTCCATGGACAGAAGAAAACAGTTCACTTCCAGTCCATCATGAGCAATGCGGAAGTCCTCTCCCCTGACCAGTGCAGACAACGTCAGCACTGTGCACTCTGAAACCCGTTTCATCACAACACAGGATCAGACTCCGGCTTGTTCTGGAATATTCCATCGTCATGTACAAATGCCAGACATGGGCTCTCAGGGCAGGTCCTGGACATAGAAATGAGGTGGTACCGGTGAACGATGACACACTGATCATATCACCAGTGAACAGGTGCGTCAAACCATCAAGAGGCACATCGGACCACACGGAGATTTGCTCCTACGACCAGTGAAGAAAACCACATGGTATGGCTATATAGCACGATCCAACTACACAGTGTGGCTATACAGCAAGATCCACCACACAGTGTGGCTATATAGCAAGATCCACCACATGGTTTGGCTATATAGCAAGATCCACCACATGGTGTGGCTATATAGCGAGATCCACCACATGATGTGGCTATATAGCAAGATCCACATGATGTGGCTATATAGCAAGATCCACCACATAGTATGGCTATATAGCAAAATCCACCACATGATGTGGCTATATAGCAAGATCCACCACACACAGCTCTCGACTGGATTATCTCTTACTTGACTGGACGTACTCAGACAGTGTGTGTACAGGGAAGATACTCAGACAGTTCTCCTCTTAGGTCCGGTGTGCCTCAGGGTTCTGTACTTGGGCCAGTCCTTTTTGTGCTGTATGCTAGTCCTGTGTCTGACGTCATCAGTGGTCACGCCATGTCGCATGAGAGCTTTGCTGACGATACTCAGCTTCATCAGTCGGCTCCCATTGCTGAAACTGACTCACTGATTTCTCGGACGCGGGGCTGCATTGCAGACCTGAAGGACTGGATGACAACCAACAAACTACAACTAAACGACGACAAGACGAAACTCATGTTCGTGACAAAACAGCCTAACCATCCTTCTCTGCCTTCAACTGTCACTATCAATGACTGTGCTGTCTCTGTCTCCACCTCTGTCCGCAGTCTAGGGGTCATACTTGACCAATCTCTCTCCTTTGAGAAACAGGTTTCAAATATTTGCAAGATTGCCTATCTAGAACTAAGAAGAATTAGCTCTGTACCTCACCTTCTCTCTACAGATGCTACAAAAACTCTCATTTGTACATTTGTCTTATCTAGAATAGATTACTGCAACTCACTTTTGGCCGGCCTTCCAAAATACCTGATAGAAAGATTACAGCGAATCCAAAATCATGCAGCCCGAGTCGTCTGTAGAGCAAGAAAACATGCTCACATTTCGCCTCTCCTCCACTCTCTTCACTGGCTATCTGTCTCAAACCGTATCTCGTACAAAATCTCAACTCTCACTTTCTCTGCTCTCTTTAAAAATGGACCTTCTTATCTCTCAGATCTCCTTAAAATCTACACCCCCTCTCGACAACTACGCTCCTGTGCTGACGACCGCCTTCTGCGAATGACTCGCTTCAGGACTACTACTGGTGAAAGATCTTTCTCTTTTCAAGCTCCAGCGACGTGGAACAGACTGCCAGACTGTCTCAGACATTCAGATTCTATCTCTTCTTTCAAGTCTAAACTTAAAACCCATCTATTTTCTCATAATTAGTCAATGCTGTGGGGAGAGGGGGGGGGGGGGGGTACAACCTAACTCATAGCCGTCTGGGCCTTTTCAAATGTAGCGTATGTGTATGTTCTCTATTATATGTATTTGTTGTATGATTGAACGTTATAGGATTAAGTTTTTGTAGTGATATTTGAAGAATAAGTGATTGTCACATTGGTAGGATTAGGATTTGTTAGTTATTGTAGTAATAGTATTTGTAGTTGGGTGTAAGGTGTATTATTGTATATGAGAAGGGTGAATGTAGTATGACTTTGTAAAGCACTTAGAGAAATTCGTTTGATTAAGTGCTATATAAGAAATCATTATTATTATTATTATTATGGCTATCTAGCAAGATCCATCATATAGTACGGCTATATAGCAAGATCCACCACATGATGTGGCTATATAGCAAGATCCACCACACTGTGTGGCTATATAGCGAGATCCACGACATGGTGTGGCTATAGAGCAAGATCAACCACATGGTGTGGCTATATAGCAAGATCCACCACATGTGGCTACATAGCCAGATCCACCACATGGTGTGGCTATATAACAAGATCCACCACACGGTGTGGCTATATAGCAAGATCCACTACATGGTGTGGCTATATTGCAATATCCACAACATGTGGCTACATAGCAAGATCCACCACATGTGGCTACATAGCAAGATCCACCACATGGTGTGGCTACATAGCAAGATCCACCATATGGTATAGCTATATAACAAGATTCATCACATGGAGTGGCTATATAACAAGATCCACCACATGATGTGGCTATATAGCAAGATCCACAGCACAATGTGGCCACATAGCAAGATCCACCACATGATGTGGCTATATAGCAAGATCCACAGCACAATGTGGCCACATAGCAAGATCCACCACATGGTGTGGCTACATAGCAAGATCCACCACATGCTGTGGCTATATAACAAGATCCACCACATGATGTGGCCACATAGCAAGATCCATCACATGCTGTGGCTACATAGCAAGATCCATCACATGATGTGGCTATATAGCAAGGTCCACCGCACAATGTGGCTATATAGAAAGATCCATCACATAGTATGGCTATATAGCAAGATCCATCACACGTTATGGCTATCTAGCAAGTTCCATCACATGGTGTGGCTGTATAGCAAGATCCACCACGTGGTGTGGCAATATAGCAAGATCCATCACATGGTATGTCTATATTACAAGATCCATCACATGGTGTCGCTATATAGCAAGATTCATAACATAGTGTGGCTATATAGCAAGATCCACCACATGGTATGGCTATATAGCATGATCCACCACATGGTATACCTATATAGCAAGATCCACCACATGGTGTGGCTGTATAGCTAGATCCATCAGATGGTGTGGCTATATAGCAAAATTAATCACATAGTGTACCTACATAGCATGATCCACCGCATGGTATAGCTATATAGCAAGATCCAACACATGGTGTGGCTATACAGCAAGATCCATCACATGGTATGGCTATATAGCATGATCCACATGGTATAGCTATATAGCAAGATCCACCACATGGAGTGGCTGTATAGCTAGATCCATCAGATGGTGTGGCTATATAGTAAAATTCATCACATAGTGTACCTACATAGCAAGATCCATCACATGGTGTAGCTATGTAGCAAGATCCATCACATGGTGTAGCTATGTAGCAAGATCCACCACACGGTGTGGCTATATAGCAAGATCCACCATATGGTTTGGCTATATAGCAAGATCCACTATATGGTGTGGCTATATAACAAGATCCACCAATGGTGTTTCTATAAAGCAAAATCCATCACATGGTGTGGCTATATCGCAAAATCCGTCATATGGTGTGGCTATATAGCAAAACCCATCATTTGGTGTGGCTATATAGCAAATACACCACATGGTGTGGCTATATAGCAAAATCCGTCATATGGTGTGGTTATATAGCAAAATACGTCATATGGTGTGGCTATATAGCAAAATCCGTCATATGGTGTGGCTATATAGCAAGATCCATCACACAGTGTGTCTATATAGCAAGATCCACCACATGGTGTGGCTTTTTATGAAGATGTACCACATGGTGTGGCTATATAGCAAGATCCACCAGACGGTGTGGCTATATAGCAAGATCCATCACACAGTGTGGCTATAAAGCAAGATCCGTCACATGGTATGACTATCTAGCAAGATCCACCACGTGATGTGGCTATATGGCAAAATCCACCACACAGTGTGGCTATCTAGCAAGATCCACCACATGGTGTGGCTATATAGCAAGATCCACCACATAGTGTGGCTATATAGCAAGATCCACCACATGGTGTGGCCATATAGCAAGATCCACCACACGGTGGGGCTATATAGCAAGATCCACCAGACGGCGGGGCTATATAGCAAGATCCACCACATGGTTTGGCTATATAGCAAGATCCACCACATGGTGTGGCTATATAGCAAGATCCACCACACGGTGGGGCTATATAGCAAGATCCACCAGACGGTGGGGCTATATAGCAAGATCCATCACACGGTGTGGCTATAAAGCAAGATCCGTCACATGGTATGACTATCTAGCAAGATCCACCA
>CM065733.1:24222385-24239885 GCA_033310375.1 Conus canariensis | reverse complement strand
GTACACCCACATCAAAAACCCAAACAGCTAGTCCTAAACAAGAACACAAGAACGCCCTAAAACAACCCTGGAACACTTAAAGGCAAACCCCAGTAACACCTGAAGACAAAACCGTGTAACACTCAAAGACAAAACCCTGTAGCACCATGGACAAACCCAGTGATACCCAGAGGCAAATCCAGTAACACCAGAGACAAAACCCAGTAACACTCGAAGACACAACCCTTTAGCATCCAAAGACAAAGACAAAACCCTATAGAACCCAAAGACAAAACCCTGTAGCACACAAAGACAAAACCCTGTAGCACCATGGACAAACCCAGTGATACCCAGAGACAAATCCAGTATCACCTAGAGACAAATCCAGTATTACCCAGAGACAAATCCACAAATCCAGTATCACCCAGAGACAAATCCAGTATCACCCAGAGACAAATACAGTATCACCCAGACAAAACGCAACAGTACACAAAGGCAAAACCTAGTAATACCCAAAGACAAAACCTGTAGCACTGAAAGACAACACCCTGTAGCACTCAAAGACAAAACTCTGTAGCACTTAAAGACAAAACCCTGTAGCTCCCAGAGACAAACTCAGTAATAACCAGAGACAAACCCACTTACACCCAGTGAGAAATCCAGTAACACCCAAAGATAAAAGCTCGTAACATCCAAAGACGAAACCCTATAGCACCCAGAGACAAACTCAGTAACACCCAGAGAGAAATCCAGCAACACCCAACGACAAAACCCAGCAGTACCCAAAGACAAAATCCGGTAACACTCAAAGACAAAACCCAGTAGCACCCAAAGATAAACCCAGTAATACTCAGAGACAAATCTAGTAACACCCAAAGACAAAACACTGTGGCATCCACAGACAAAATCCTGTAGCACCCAAACACAAAGCCTTGTGGCATTCAGAGACAAACCCATTATACCCAGAGATAAATCCAGTAAAACCCACAGGCAAAATCCAGTAACACCCAAAGACAAAACCCTGCAGCTCCCAAAGATTGAAAAGAAGATTTTAAAAATCTATAATGCCCAATGACAAAACCCCAGTGTAGCCATTTACAGAACCCTGTAACACCCAGCTACAAACCCTTATTACTTCCAGTAACAAAAACTCCAAAAAAGATATCCAAGTGGCAGAACTTCGTTACGCAATGACAAAACTCTGTAACCCCCCCCCCCCCTCCACACACACGCTTGAAAACACACTATGACAATCCCTTGTGCCACCCAAAGCTTGTTTGTCACACAAATCAGACCCGAGATCGTTACAACAGCTTGACGCGAACAGAACGACTTGCACACGTTAAAGACCCTCAGAGCAGATCGCTGATATAGCAAAAAAACCCCGATCCACGCCTTCCTGGATTGTGTGAAACCTTTGAATGTGGGTGTGTGTGTGTGCAACAATGACCCAATCCTAGAAGTACGTTTAGCGATCAGGTTGAAAAGAGTCACTGCAGCGTGAAAGCCCCCTCCCCCTCCACCCCTTTTTTGTGGCAACTTGCACCCTTTCATAAACATGACGCTTTCTGTTGGCACTGGTTTGGGGTTAGATCAGTCTTTGGTTACACAACGCGCCAGGACAGTGAAATGTCAGTGCGCGCGCGCGCGCGCGCGCGCGCGTGTGGTGTGTGTGTGTGTGTGTCGCGCGTGCCTGCGTGTATGTGTGTGTGCTTGCGTGCGTGCGTGCGTGCGTGCGTGCGTGTGTGTGTGTGGTGTGTGTGGGGTGTGTGTGTAGTGCGTGCGCGCGCGCGTGTGTATGTGTGTGTATGTTGTGTGTGTGCGTGCGCGCGCGCGCGCGCGTGTATATATATATATAATATATAATATATATTATGTGTGTGTGTGTGTGTGTGTGTGTGTGTGTGTGTGTGTGTGCCTGCCGTGTGCACGCACTGAGCCTATAGTGGACGAGGGTCCTAGAGCGTGGACACACGGACACAGGTCAGGGCGTGCCGGACTGCAGGCCGACGGCTGAAGACCCTCCCCTCTGTCTGTACGCCTGCTTACTCTGCTGATCGTGGGACCCAAGAAGCGACTCCGTGTCGGTTAATCACGCACTCCACACACGGGCGGGCAAGCATGGGTACTGTTCCGCCCTGTCGGCACGCCGGCTGGAGAGGGCGTTATGGAGATCCCACGGGGTTGGGGCGGGGGAGGGTGCGGGGGGGGGGGGGGGGGGGGGTAGTGGGGTCAGGTTGGTGTCATGGGAAGAGAGGCGTACACATGAACTGACCGATTTCAGCCCGGCCTCACACTGCCAGCGCCTCCTGACTGGCTGACCACGCCCTTCAGGAGTGCTTTGGCTGACCACTATACAAATGAATGCGCCAAGGCCTTGCTTAGGGAGTCCACTATTTATAGACTGGCACAATATGATTGTTTTGAGAATATCTGTTGTGTCTGAACATTGATTCTCCTTGTTTTCTTTAACATGGCCATCAAAGCACAAGCCAGGAGGTTCCATGCAGACATTTAATTTAAAATCAAAGGAAGGGGACTATTTGGGGGAGACCACTTGGCGCAAAGATAGGGGGTCACGGATGAGTGCGAAGGCCTGAAATGTGACGTCAGTAAGGGGAAGGTCATGTAATTGAAGATTGTGAATGATGTCATCGGTAGAAATCTCCCAAAGCAAGTGAGATGATTGTTGGTGTGTGTGTGTGTGTGTGTGTGTGTGTGTGTGTGTGTGTGTGTGTGTGTGTGTGTGTGTGTGTTTTAATCAATTATCAGTTTAATATCCAATGCTGGCTCAAACTCACAGTCGGCCTCCAAACGCTTACATGGATTCTACAGTGATTTAGTGACCAATCCTGGCCCGTGTCATTGAAAGAAGACCCAGTGCCAGACAGGGCAAGGGCAGACAATCCTGAGAGTGGAGGATGTGTGGTGGTCAGGGAGGGCTGGCGAGGTGAGGCCCACGTGGAAGGCTTCAAGCGAAGTGATGGAGAGGGACATGGAGGGGGAAGGCCGACACGGAGGGGCAGTTGACTAATGATGAAGACTTGTAAGTACTGTGGCTTTTATGTTGTATGATGGGGCTTCGTACTAACCAGGAAGACTTCTAACGTGTTGTGGTTGTTATGTTGTCTGGTGTGACCGCTAAGTAATGAAGATTTTTAACGCGTTGTGGTGTTTATACAGTGTGCTTAATCGACCAAATAATAAGGAAGACCATTCAACATGATGTGATTATTATGTTGTAGGCTATGGTAGGACAACTAATGAGAAAGATCGTTTGATATGTTCGGCTTTTCTCCGAAGATGGAGTATGGCTGCCTTAATGGCGGGATGAAAAACGGTCATACACACAAAACCCCACTGCCTGTCTATACAGGGAGTGTCCGCAGGAGTATCAGCCTGCGTAAGCAGAAAGAAAGAAAGAAAATATGTTCGGCTTGATATATTGTATGGCGGGATAGCTAACTAATGAGAAATATCATTTAATGTGTCGTTGCCGTTATATCGTTTGATGGGGGTGTTTAACAAATGAGGAACACGTCTGACGCTTGCATTTCCAGTTCAAACTAATGCCTTGACTTATTCTAATACAGATACATCTGTTTGACGTCCTTGTCTTATCTACTGCCAACATGAATAGAACACGTTTTGATGGGCGCAGACTGAGATAAGGTCACAGAAACAGTGACAGCACAGTGACTCGCGTTTCTCATCATCCTTACCGTCGTTTGGGATTGGCTGCCCCCACGAGACTCGTTCCTTCCTGAGAAACGTTACATGAACCAGTTGTGTCCCACAGCTTGTCAGTCGCTTCTTCGTCAGTTTAGCACACAGAGACGACAACGTCTTGTAACTTACTTGTGAACAACTTGGCAAATTATAATGAAGACCCACTTAGCTGTGTTCATGTTGTCGTCATTTGGATAGGCAGTCAGACAGACAAATACACAGATATGTTAGAATACGATACATTGGTGGTCCACAAAATTGAAATGAAGTTTCATCCATCTGTGTCCGGGTTGTCTTGCGGATAGACAGACAATACACAGATATATTGGGAAACAAAACACTGGTGGCCCACAATGGTAAACGAAAACGCAGAAGTATAGAAATATTTTTAAAAGGGAATGAAAGATGAGGTAGTGGAACTTACGGGTGTTTTTTTCCCTTCATTTTAGTAACCCGGCTGACGGTACCCGGAGTTGCTGATGTTGCCGTGACGTCTGATGGGAAGCGTGGAACCACGCTGCTCACAGTCATTCCTTCATGGATGCTCTCTCTCGGTGCTGCTCCAATGTCCGCGCCAACACAGCAGGAGGTTGTACCTCTCAGACCTACTTCACGCCTCGACAAGCCTGTATAATGAATGAAGCGTATATACCGTCTCGTAGTTCGCACAAAATGGACCTCTGTAGCGCCATTTCTTCCGTCTCACCGACCACCGCTAACAAATTAAAAAAAAAAAAAAAAAAAGGGGGGGGGGGGGGGGGGCAACTTTAGTGATCCATGACACGCGATCTCCTGGTGACCTCAGTCCTTGTCTGCATCCGGCAATGTCTTTTCCGTGTAGCCATCTGCATTGCTACGTATGGCAAAAAACAACTGGGGAGCACCAAAACAACATCAACAACAACATCATCAACAACATCATCATCAACAACAACAACAACAACAACAACAACAACAACTTCAACAACGACGACGACGACAACAAAAATAACAACCGAAAACAATGGGGAGGACGAAGCTGGAAAGGGCGAAACGGGACGCCCCTCCTCCCCCCCTCCTCTCCCCATCCCTCACCCCCACCCCCTCCCTGTCCACCCACACGTGCATGGCCACAGTGTGTCCATGTCCAGGGGCCCGAGGTCGGTCAGTCCCTGGGGGGTGTCTTTGGAGGGAAGCGGGGACTGTCTCCCTCCGGAGGGACCAGACACAGTTACAGTCGTCACAGGGGGCTTAGTAGGCCTAGCCTTTGGGATCAGAACACACACACTGGTGAACTCCACCATGCACACACACACACACACACACACACACACACACACACACACACACACGCCACACACACACACACACACACGTACACGCGCGCGCGCGCCTGCCCGCCCGCACGCACACAGAGACAAAGACAGAGAGAGAGAGAGAGAGGGACAGGGAAAAGAGAGAGAGAGAGAGGGACAGGGAAAGAGAGAGAGGAGTGTGTGCGAGCGTGTTCATATATATATATAATGTGTGTGTGTGTGTGTGTGTGTGAGAGAGAGAGAGAGAACAAGAACAAGAACAGAACAAGAACAAGAACAACAATTTTATTCTCTAGGCCACTAGCCCATAGAAATAAGGTCAAAATATACAGAATGTTATGCACGTGGAATAAAGCAATTGTTACAATAAATAATAATATCTGAAAATTACAACATAATGGACTTAAATCTTTCATCAATTTCTCCTTCAACTGGTTACACTATTCCTTTGACGGAGAGCATGAAAAATATACATGGCAAGTTTTCTTATCGCATCTACTGACCCCTTGTGAAGTGTATCGGTATACGGTTCTTTAATACCTTTCAGATATCTGTTTCTTATTGCATCATATCTAGGACAGTAATGTACAAAATGATTTTCATCTTCAATTACTTTACATGTTGAACAAGCAAAGTTTAGGTTTTCACTAAATATTCTCCTAAATGAAGAACCATTTATTGGTAGTACCCCCAGTCTTAATTTCACAAGTCCGTCACGGAAGCATCTGATATCTAAAAACTGGAAATAAGGTTCGCTTTCTAGGGTTGTTTTAAAAAGCCGATAATTTCTGTATATATCTTTATTCATAATAGATTCCTCCCATTCTTGTAAATAATTATCTTTCAGTCTTTGTTTGAATAAAGAGAGAAAAGTCTTTTCACATCCTACACCTTGATTTATCCATGCATGCCCAAACCCCATTCTGAACACAATGTTTCTGATCTGACTTGCCCAACAAACTTTGCCCCTTTCATCTAATTTCCAAAGCATTGCATATGCCATCCTTGGGATTCTAGTCGTGTCCATCTTTAGAATTCTAAGCCAATATTTAATACATCTAAAATAACTATTCACATATAATGGGTGCCTTCCTGTTTCCCCAAGAACAAACTTATTTGGTACTTTTAATGGGACTCGTAAAAATCGTTTACATGCATAACTGTGAACCTTTTCAATGTTGTCTAATCTATTCATACCCCACATTTCAGCTGCATACAGTAATATAGGTTGTACTTGAGTGTCAAATATTTTGAAAAAACAAGATTTTGAAATATCATGCAATCTGCCAATATGTTTCACACATTCAATGCAAGCTCTTCTGCCCTTCACCGCCAGAGCATCAACACACTTTAGTATACTCATTTTGGTTGTAAACACAAAACCAAGATAGTTATATTCATTTACTACTTCTAAAGAATCTCCATTTATATTCCATTTGTCGTTTTTGCCTAGAAACCCTCCTTTTCGAAATACCATAACCTTTGTTTTGTCTTTGTTAATATTCAGAAATAGCTTTTTGCAAGATTCGTTCAGTACATCAATTTGATTCTGTAGACCTTTAGCGGTGTCGGACAGCAGGACTATATCATCAGCAAACAAAAGTATACATAGCTCAACATAACCTGGTAACAACTGGATACCATGTATTCCATTTTCTTCCACTGCCATAGCAATTTCATTTATAAAAATCGAAAAAAGTTCTGGGCTCAGGATGCAGCCTTGTCTCACCCCAACAGGACAATCAAAAAAATCAGTTACACGATCCTCTATTCTGACGCATGAAAGAGCTGATTTATAAATAGCCCTTATTGCCTTAATAAATTTACCATGAATTCCTGTTTTTATCAGAATCTCAAATAATGATCCATGTTGTACTGAATCAAACGCTTTTCTCAGGTCCACAAAACATGCAAAAAGCTTTCCTCCTTTCTTTGAAAAACATTTCTGAATGATTGCATTCAAGGTAAAAATGTGGTCAAATGTAGAATACCCCTTTCTGAAACCTGCTTGGGACTCTGTTAGCTTCTTATTTGTTTCAATAAAGTTAACTAATCTCTTGTTGAGAATATTAGTATAGCATTTACTCATTAAACTCAGTAATGATACACCTCTGTAATTATCTGTCACTGTTTTATCACCTTTCTTAAAAATTGGTACTATAATGGATTTGTCCATTCCTCAGGATACTGACCTTTCTCGAAAAGATTATTAAATAATTTTGTCATGAATTTGACTGATTGCTCACTACATAGTTTTAGCATTTCTGGAGTAATTCCATCAATACCGCATGCTTTTCCATTTTTCAGTTTATGAACTGCCTCATAAACTTCTCTTTCATAAATAGGTGAGTTTAAATCACTGCATTCTGATTCATAACTTTCAAGGCTAAAATCAAATGTTTTTATTTCTGGAACATTGAATAGGCTTTTAAAGTAGTGAAGCCATTGCTGGTCAGAAATTTCAGGACAAATGCGAGCCCTTTTCTTACCAGACATGAATTTAACTTCTTTCCAAAATGATTTACTGTCTTTGCCAAAACTTGCAAGTTTTCTAGCTTTTTCACGTTTAAAGCTGCTCTTTTTTCTTTTTATCATTGTTTTGTACTCCTTCCTATCCTGAACAAATTGCCTCCTTTCCTCTGATTGTTGTGTATTTGACACAGTATATGTTAATTGCCTTGCTTTGTTTGATTTCCTCAGTATCAACAACGAATTCCTTGCTTTTACCTTAAACTGTCTACATTCAGCATCAAACCACTGTGGAGGTTTAATCTCTTTATCAATACAGACACATTTTTTCATGCAGTTACTACTTAGTACCAAAGTTCTAGAAAACAAGGTTACAGCTTGATTTTCATCATTATCAATATGTGCTAGAGCTTGTAAGTACATATCTTGCATTTCCTTTGTATTGACATTTTCAATGAACTGTTGCTCTAATGACTTATCCCAACATTGCTTTTCCATCCACTTCTTTGCTTTCTTACCTTGGCTGTCCATGTTTGCCTGAGAATTCAGGGTGGTTAACAGTTTGATACAAACAGGTAAATGTGATGAATCAATGGAGGACAGAATATTTAAAGAAGTAATATAATTCTGTAAACATAAACCACTAGAAGTTATAAAGTAATCAATTGTGCTCCCCCCATTGCTCGATACAAAAGTGAGTGATTCATCAAAATCATAATTACTTAGACCATTGAGAATGATACATTCAAACGTTGTGCATAAATTCAATAAATCTCGCCCAAAACCTGTTATTTCTTTATCCTCAGAATGCCGAGTAATCATCTGATCTGTATCTTCTTTATCCGTTTTCCACACATTGTCCGTAAACAGTTCATTCTGTAGTGATGCATTCATACATCCTGTCCTTGCATTCAGGTCACCACATATTATAATATAGAAATCCTCGTAACGTTCATACAAGTCCATCAAACATTGTTCAATGATTTCAACCCCATACCCATGCTCTGTCTGTGTCCAGTATCTGCTATCATATGGATGAATATATGTACAAATAAGAAAAATTGGCTTATGTGTTTCTAATAACTTTCGATCAAGTTGCAAAATAATAACTTGGTCCAAATGTGTATCAATGCTCTTAACAAATTGTGACAACGACTTATGCACAAACACACACACTCCACCTGAACTACGCCCTTGATTTGACAATTTAACAGCTTTTGACGCAAATACATTATAATCAATAAAAGGCAAAAATGAAATCGTATCCACGTATATGAATGTTTCATTCAATGAAAAGATATCAAAAGACAAAAGAGTTGACACAACGTCTGGTATATCCAGTTTTTGCATCAAACCTTCGCAATTCCACGTACATATATTGATATAGTTACGGCTTTGGCCTCCCCGTCATTTAGTGTCTCCATCTCCCCCTCTTCCACCCCCGCCAGTTTCCCTTCCCCCACCATCATTTGTCTCCTCCATGATACCTTCTGTCTGTCTGCCTCCCATCTCTCCATCCACTCTCTCCACTTGCCTTCCCCCTCTGCCTCCTTTCACCCCTTCCTCCCCTTCACTCTTCCCTGCCCCTCTTCCCCCCGTAGCACTTTCACCCCTCTCCCTCTCCCTCCCCTGTCCCCCTTTCCTTCCTGCACCACTGTCACCTCTTCCATTCCCTCCTTCCCCTCTGTCCGCCATCATACTATCTCCTTTCCCCTTCCCATTGTACTGATGCGGTTAAAGCTCTCTGTAACCTGCATTTGTCTGCACCTCGTTTTGCTTCGGGTAAGACGACCTGCTGTTTTAGGAGTTTCAGTCACCATAGAACAGTTTTGTGCCGTGGACTTCACCTGTGGCAAGCTACATGCTTGCAAGATGGCGGGTGATTGGCTCTCAACGTCACCTTGCTTCATTCCCACTGCCACTGCCTGTTTCACAAGAGTCAAACTGCTGTCTGGAGTGTCTAAGGGTGAGGGTATAGTCGGTACAGGTTCAGACACAACTCGTGGGATCTGAGCAGAATGACCCCCTGGGGTACAATCAGTTAGTACCAGGGAGTTGGAGTGCTCAACGTCTATTGCTTGATGAACATCCTGGTGTGAAGGGGTTTTGTCAGTCACCAGCGTGTTCCCTACATGGGCATCATCACTGTGGGATGGGGCTGTAGGAGACACATTGACAGGGGATACCAACAAGTCATTGGGGGACATGTCATTTCTACCTTCCTCTACCAGTCTCACCCCCCACTGGTCAATTTTTCGCCGGTACCTTGGTTGGGGGTTACGTTGAGGCTGGGGTTTTGCGGGCGTGGAAGACATCTGGGACTGACAGGTCGATGGGTGAGCCTTCTGGTTACTGTCCATAGTAACATATGTTGTCTGAACATTGTCTTTGTCAGCTGCAGTTGAGCTGAGTATGACCTCTTCTTGTTGGTGTGTATCAAGTCTTTTTTCAGCTGTGCTGTCTGTGGTACTCTCATGCTCCGCAGATGAAAGGTATCTGTTATTGACCTTCGGCTTCTGACTCTGGAGTGTCGGAAGTGCGTTCATGTCATAGGGGTGGGGTGGATGGCTGTTCAGGCTGCAGATTACCTGGCTGGTCTGACCACTGGTCTGCTCTCCATGGAGATGACTGGACGTGAGTTGAATCAGGTCCTCTCCTTGGGGTATACCACCAGTTATTTCTGGATCTGACTGTCTCTTCCCCATTGTCTTCCTGCTGTCAGCTTCTGCCGCGCTCCTTCTTCCTCTGACTGCAGACTCAACAGGGCTGTCTTTAGGAAGTGATTTCCTATGGTTCCTGACTTGCTGCCGAGACTGTCTGTGTTGCAGACGACCCTTCCAGAAATAGACGCTTCTTCCTGCTGCCTTTTCTTTCTTGAGAGCTTGGCTCTGTCGATGAGTCAGGTCGGCGGCCACTCTGACACCAATGGAGACAGCCATTTCTTTCCTGCTCTCGTTTGCCTGAAGAATATTGAGTTTATCGTTCCAGCGGTGGATGCAGGCGATCATGGGTCTGGGGTTGTTCCAGTCCTCGGTCTTGTGACCCGTGCGATGGGCACGTTCTATGTCATCGACTGTCCATTGTTTCTTGTCAGGGAAAAATCTGTTCAGAAGCTGAACAACTTTGCGGGTGCACTGTAGGGGGCTCTCATTTGGGCCTTCATATACGTGGAAAAATCTTAAGTTGTTTCGCCTCGAGAATGATTCCAGGTGGTCGATCTCCTCTTCAGCTTTCTTGCTAGCGTCACAGTGGTAATCGTTCCATTGCTGCAAGCTCTGACACTGTTCTTCAAGAAATCTGCATCTCCTCAGAATAAGTTCTGTTTGCTGTTTTAGTTTCTCATGCTGCTCTTGAAGGGAGCAGCACCATTCATGCAGTTGGTCCAATGAACTAGCAAGCCCATCTTCGGGTGGGTAAGCACCCTGCAAGGTGTAGCATTTTTTTCTGGACCTGTGTTACAGAGAAATCAGGGCAGACGTCAGAACCTTGTGAGTTGTTTGAAGTGTGTTGCTGGACTGGGTCGAAAGCCTGGTTGTAGTTTGAGTAGTCACAGAAATTCTTGGTGTGGTCTCGTCTATACTGACGATTGTACACATCTGTTGGACCAGGATTACTCTCTATGTCTCCGGAAACAAGCAGCAGCCATGACAGGAAAAATATCAAAACAAACATGTCCTTGATGGTGGTTGATTCGATGCTGCACCTCACTCGCATACAGCACACTGCCCGGAGCCTCACAGTACCAGGTCTTTGGAATGTGATCTGATGGAACCTGTAGGCAACAGCCCACATGCCAAAACAATGTTTCAGCCGAGAAAGAGCATCTTCCAAAGCTGCATTTTTTCCCTTGCTGTGTGTGTCGAAAAAGAAAGAAGAAAAGTCATTGCAGGCGCCTGTGCTCGTGTTCTCTCCAGACAAACAAACTGCAGTCAGCAGTGAACACAACAGTATTGTCACAGGCAGAGTCAAAGGCCAGGAGAGTTTAATTCCATGTGCCTGTAACCTTACCTGTCCACTGAGGTGAAAAAAACGTGCACGTGCAAAGCGCATGTTGTGCGTGGCTGCCTCGACGGAAAATGATCCAGTCCTGAATTCCTGTCACATCACTGTTTTGTTCTTTTTGTGTATTGATAAATTAGTAGTAAGTACCGTCTATGCCACTGTCAATCGAACTAAACCATTGGTACCACCGTCTTCAGCACACCTTCATACACTGTCTTGCAAACTTTCATTGCAGTCCAACACTTCTATGTACCCGAATTTGTATTTTTTTCCGAGACAAACTGAACACGCAATCTCCCTTCCAGGTAAATTCGAGAGACCCCCGGAGAGAGAGAGAGAGAGAGAGAGAGAGAGAGAGAGATGCGAATACATTTCAGAATAGCTGGAAATAAATGAATAAAGAACGACTATGCAAATGTATGTTCTATGATCAACTGGTTAATACATGAAAACATTCCAAAAGCGGTGGGGGTGGAGGTGGTGGTGGGTGGGTGGTGGAGGGAATAGAGGAGGAATGCTGGGGAAGACAGAGGGGCGACCTGTCTTTTCTGAGAATTTTTGACGGAGTACATGATACAACACAAATCACCGAAAATGAGATAAGGGAGAACCTTCCGGAGAACCAAACGAACCGCTATCAGGGCGATTCACACGAGATAAATGACGTCGGGTCTCAGGCGAATTCAAGCGTTTTCACTACATTCTGACCTGCACATACATCTATCGGAATCGAACCGATCCGACCCCAGAACCCCTCGTGGTGTGCCGCCTGATGTGGATGACATTCCGGCGGGGTGGGGCTGCGATGTCTGGCCATTTTCGCTGCCAGTGGTCGGCAGTACACATCGCGCGCTGCTGTGGCTGCCAACTGGAATGACCAGACAACACTTCTTGTGTGAAGTTTGGGCGCGGCCAGCCAAACAGGGAAAGAAAAATGTACAGGCCACGGAAAAAGCCAGTCTGTGTTCAGAGGAACCAGGAATGATACTGACAGGTCCCCCACTCACTTCGAACGGTGGCCGTTCAGTGCCGCTTAAAATCTAAAGGCTGTGCCAGTTTTTTTTGTTTTTTTGTTTTGTTTTGTTTTGCTTTTCTTTTTAAACAGTTGGAGGACAGCGACAGATGAAGTGGGGAGGGTCTAAAAACACTGTGCACTAACCCGCTTCTCTCCCCCATCCTCACCCCCTCCTCAGCCTTTTAGGCGTATTTTATGAGGTCAGTCCTGCAGTCAAGACATTGTGCGATCCTGTTTGAACCAGTGTAAACAGGCCAGAAGCGGATTTACGTGAAGACGATGCCGGTGCGGTTACGTCCGCTTAGAATCCGTGTGTGTGTGTGTGTGTGTGTGTGAGTGAGATGATAAAATATGGTTTCCACATTTCACGTAATCCCAGATCAGACGACGATGGCCAGTGTCAGAACACTTTGAGTGATAGCTATAGGACCTGGACCAGAATTTTGTCGATACCGGAAATCTTCGAGCGCCGAAGAAAGTTTAGGCATTGCTTGGCTTTCTTGACATGATTTCTGTGCTTTCCCCTGTTTCAGGTTATTAGAACTGATCAGTTCAAGAATTTTGAACTCTTTTAGAAGTAAGAAACTCTAGCGAGAGCTTGGCAGCAGGTCTTCAGAGAGGAAACCACCCTCAGACAAGTGTTTTTGCCCTGAACTCCTCACACTATAAGGGAGCCGGGCCGCATCCAGGTCATGACTCCCAGATGCCCTTCTACTGCCAACATTTTTTCCAGGCGCTGCAGGGATTCGAACACGCAACTTAAGGATGTGTGGGTGTCCCGAGACGTGCCTTTTTAGAGGGATGTCTTACCCCACTGCTAAAAGTTCTCTTTCGTTCCTCCTCGACCAGATCCAGCTGGAACTCTTCAGCTGCCTCTGCCATTGCCTTCAGGGTTCTGGTCCTCTTCTTACCTGAAATCCCGAGCTGTTTCATGAGGTCATAGGCTGATGAGCCTACAGATCCCCTTGCTCCCCTTGGCAAGAACATGGGCGTGGAAGCCGGATTCCATCCAGCTACCGAGTAGACTGGCATGCTTCTCAGTTTCGTAGATGTGAGCTTGCTCCATTCTGCTTTCGTATAGCACAGTGAGTTCGATCAGAATCATTTGTTTTGAGGAACTTGAGTGGAGGACAATATCCGGTCTCACGCCGCTCTTCTGATGATGTTTTTCTGATATCTGAAATCAGTTCTTTTCTTTCTGACATACCGAGTTTTAAGCTGTTTTGAACACACAAACTTACAATCATCATCTGCGTATTTAGATGCGTTTTTATGCGTGATCAACCCCTGTAGAGGATTAAAATCGGTTGCTGAATGAACCATAGCATTAAATTTAAGGTAAATTACATCCTCATGTATGACAAGTGCACTGGGTTAAGATTACAGGTACAAAAGAACGCATAGCCAACTTGCACGACCTTTGTTGGGCATCTCAGGAAGTCCAGGATCCCTGCACAGACTGATTCCAGGATCTAGTGTTGTTTCAATATACAATACAGTTTTGAAAGAAGTCCTGTAGTAAACGCTGAAATTTAGTCAATGAAAAGGATCCTAGCGAACATAAAAGAATTCTCAAGATGGTTTAGAATGCGGTAAAGACCCATGCTGGTTACATGTTTAACAGATCTGTGCGTTCTGTAGGCAAACTGAAATGGATCGAAAGAAGGAGATGTATGTATGTATGTATATATATATATATATATATAATATATATATTTTTTTTTTTTTTTTTTTTTTTAAGAACTGCAAACAAGGCGCTCATTTTTTTTCTCGTGACAACTGATGTTGAAGCGACAGGACGGCAGCCTGAAAGGTGGGACTGTACACATTAAAGTGGACATGTTGAAGACGGCAGTAAAGACATCAGATGGCCGGGATACACATTTACTCCGGAGACCTGGTGAGATAGTATCAGGCCCGTCAGCTTTCATCGCTTTTTAGACAGCCGACACAGCGTCTGACGTCGTTCTCCTGTGGTGTTAAAGCGGCAGGGGAAGTAACCTTGGGTTGGCCCATAACGAAAGGAGACTAGGGTGAGTCTGACCAGGGACCGTACAGCGAACTGCACGGTCTCTGGTCTGACGTAGCATGAAACGCGTTCAGTCTGTCTGGTAGTATTGTGTCAGAGGTGTCAGCTGTCTGGTAGTATTGTGTCAGAGGTGTCAGCTGTCTGGTAATATTGTGTCAGAGGTGTCAGCTGTCTGGTAGTATTGTGTCAGAGACGTCAGCTGTCTGGTAGTATTGTGTCAGAGGTGTCAGCTGTCTGGTAATATTGTCAGAGACGTCAGCTGTCTGGTAGTATTGTGTCACGAGGTGTCAGCTGTCTGGTAGTATTGTGTCAGAGGTGTCAGCTGTCTGGTAGTATTGTGTCAGAGGTTTCGGCCGTCTGGTAGTATTGTGTCAGAGGTGTCAGCAGTCTGGTAGTATTGTGTCAGAGGTTTCGGCCGTCTGGAAGTCTTTTGTCAGAGGTGTCAGTAGTCTGGTAGTATTGTGTCAGAGGTGTCGGCCGTCTGGTAGTATTGTGTCAGAGGTGTCGGCCGTCTGGTAGTATTGTGTCAGAGGCGTCAGCTGTCTGGTAGTATTGTATCAGAGGTGTCAGCAGTCTGGTAGTATTGTGTCAGAGGTGTCAGCTGTCTGGTAGTATTGTGTCAGAGGTGTCAGCTGTCTGGTAGTATTGTGTCAGAGGTGTCGGCTGTCTGGTAGTATTGTGTCAGAGGTGTCAGCTTCTGGTAGTGTTGTGTCAGAGGTGTCGGCTGTCCTTGCTATCATTCTGTTGTCCCTGATGGTTCATGGTTCAAAGTCTTTAGTTCTCTGGAGATATTTGCCGTCAGGTTTTCTTTTATTCCTTTTTTGTACAGAAACTTTGCCTCTTGAATACAATTTTCTAGTTTCCTTTTTTGCTCTGTTGCTCCCTGCTTTACCACCAGACTGAAAAGCTTTCTCCTTTTCTTGCAGTTTTTTTGTGCTACAGCCTGTTACACCATGGCTTGTTAACCGTAAAAGTGTACACCTTCTTTACAGGAATGTGCATACTCTCGCAAAAAGGGTGATGTACTTAGTGTCTGCATACACATTTGTTTTTAATCAGTGGCAGACTTCAAAAACACACAACCCAGTCTTACAGCGTCACTGAAGCAGCGGCTGTTCATCACTTTACTGTCTTAATGGCGTGTTTTTCTGTACACAGTTTCTGTGTATAAGCAGTCAATAGGTACATTATGTCATGGTCAGACCTTCCCAAAAGGCGCACAATGAATGGGGTGGTCGGCATGCTTAACGGAGGTGTAGCAGTGGTCACGGGTGTGATGCCCACGTGGTGGACAGGTCACTGGCTGGCCGTAGCGATGTGGTCTGATTGGCTGACGATGTTGACAGACGTGTACCCTGAGGCCAGTCAAGGCGTCAGGCTCTTGAGGACTGAATCTTGCTCAGATCCACCGATGCTATCGTGGGCTGGCTGCCCCAAGATGGCGACATGAACATCTCCTAGTGGCCGGAGGCTGGAGGACGTTTGTCCCCAGATGGAGATCTGTGTGGAGTCAGGCTGTTGTCTGGCCCTCCCTGTGTTGTCCAGCGGGTCAGCAGTTTGTCGTGATGATGATGAGCTGTGATGTCCTGTGTATCAGTGGTGACGACCTGTGACGTCACGTGAACAGTTTGTTGATGAACTGTGATGTCCTGTTAGCAGTTTATATCGGTGTTGGTGAACTGTGACGTCCTGGTAGCACTGTGTATCTGTGATGATGAACTGTGACGTGCTGTTAGCTGTGTGTATCAGTGGTGATGATCTGTGACGTCCTGTTAGCAGTGTATTAGTGGTGATGATCTGTAACGTCCTGTTAGCAGTGTGTATCAGTGGTGATGATCTATGACGTCCTGTTAGCAGTGTATATCAGTGGTGATGATCTGTGACGTCCTGTTAGCAGTGCGTGTCGGTGGTGATGATCTGTGACGTCCTGTTAGCAGTGTGTATCAGTGGTGATGATCTATGACGTCCTGTTAGCATTGTGTATCAGTGGTGATGATCTGTGACGTCCTGTTAGCAGTGTGTATCAGTGGTGATGATCTGTGACGTCCTGTTAGCAGTGTATATCAGTGGTGATGATCTGTGACGTCCTGTTAGCAGTGTGTATCAGTGGTGATGAACTGTGACGTCATGTTAGCAGTGTATCAGTGGTGATGATCTGTGACGTCCTTTTAGCAGTGTGTATCAGTGGTGATGATCTGTGACGTCATGTTAGCAGTGTATATCAGTGGTGATGATCTGTGACGTCCTGTTAGTGTGTATCAGTGGTGATGATCTGTGACGTCCTGTTAGCAGTGTGTATCAATGGTGATGAACTGTGACGTCCTGTTAGCAGTGTGTATCAGTGGTGATGATCTGTGACGTCCTGTTAGCAGTGTGTATCAGTGGTGATGAACTGTGACGTCCTGTTAGCAGTGTATCAGTGGTGATGATCTGTGACGTCCTGTTAGCAGTGTGTATCAGTGGTGATGATCTGTGACGTCCTGTACCACTTCACGGTGCTGATTGATGAGGTTGGCTGCAATCCTGATCTCTCGAATTTCCGTTTCTGAAGACAGGAGTGGTTCCTCAGACCACTGTGTGTGCAGCTGTCTAGTTCAGATTGTCCATCCTGCAGGTTGTGTGCAGAAGCGATTGTCTTTGTATGGATATGACTGATCTGATCCACGGGCAGTGAATGTGAAACAAGCCGTTGTCACCCCAGCAGTGAAACATGACACGGCGGTGGTGTCAATAGGGGAACATCTGGACAATGGCTTGGAGTGTTTGATGTCGACGAGTAGGCCAAAGTCTTAATGAATGATGCTGAGTAGAACTTTTCACATCAACTTGGTTCAGCGGTTGGCTGATTTGTGAAGGTTTCAGGCTTTGCAAAAAACCCATTGGGGACATTGGAGCAAGTTCGACAGCTGAAGTGAGGGTCTTGTTACAGACGGACACTAGAATCTCAAGTTTTTGAGAACTCCGAATTTTTCTGGAAAACGT
>CM065733.1:24179885-24217385 GCA_033310375.1 Conus canariensis | reverse complement strand
AAGAGTTCAGTTCATCAACTCATCACACACACACACACAGAGAATAAAATACGTGGTGGTCTTTGACAAAACCGTGCGCAAATACAAAGAACGTGGGTGGAGGAGAGGAGGGGGGAGGGGCGAGCTAGTTCTTTGATGTCGGGGAATGTTAGGGTTAACTTTAGCCTCCCTGCCGGACTGTGGCAGGTTGACCTTGGGGCCTTGCTATATTTAGACAGCACACCAGCAGTATTATACTTCGCACAGATGTTGACAGAACAACTTATGGGGCGCTTTTGGGGGGTTGAAAGAATATCCAAAATTAGGTCAGCTTTGAGGTTTCACATTCCATGACCCCTCTAGTTAAAAACAAAAAGCTGCGCAAGACAAGCGTTTGTTGTTTTGTTTTTGAATGAGCATGAAATGATTTTTTTTTACTGTTCCCGTGGTTTTAACATAGTACGTGTGACCGAACATTGAACTGAACGTGAAGATGAATGTTGACTGAATCCTCCTGCCGCCGCTGTTACGTGTTGGAGGCTGGATCCGGCGTTCACAGAACTTACTGCGAGTTCTGCTGACAGCGTAAATGACTGAAGGGAAACAGAACTTTGCATGCGACCCTCCCCCGCCTTTCGCCTCCCCCCCCCCCCCCCACCTCCCAAATACACGCTTCGCCCTATCCACACAGCAAGTTGATGTGGAGATGTTTTAGTCTCACCACGATTCGTGACAGACGACGCTCGGCCTGCCAATCAGACCAGCGGGGCAGCTGTGAACTTGACGTGCAGCATGGCTTCACACGCACCACCACAGCGGAGCTGGAATAGGCTACGCATCGCTAGGTACACCAACATGTCCACGCACGCACGCACGCACGCATGCAGACAGGCACGCAAGCATTGACCCCCCCCCCCCCCCACACACACCACACACTCTCTCTCTCTCTCTCACCACACATACACGCACGCTCGCACATGGACACGCACTTACCTATTCATAACACACACACACACACACACACACACACACACACACACACACACACACGCACCCCCTTGCGATCAATGCACAAAAATGTAGAATTCTGTTGCTGGGAACTCGACCATGGAGACATGAAGTGAACACGACCCCCCCCCCCCCTCCCTCCCACATTCCCTCTCAATACCTCCTCTTCTCTTTTTCCCCTGTGCCTGCCATCGACTCGTGTGCATGTCTTTCATACCTACCCTCCCCCTCCCCCCCCCCCCCCCCCCCCCCCCCCTGCGATGTTCAGGGCCTGTGAGCGTGTCACGGTCCAGCGGGTTTGATGACGGCGGGGTCGGTCATGAATTGCAGTTTATTGCCCGCTATTTCATCGCCAAACACGATTTGCGGGGGCGGGACAGAGGGGTGAGAGGAGGGAGGGTGGGAGAGGTGGGAAGGAAGGGGTGGGAAGGTGGGGGTGAAGAGGGAAGGGGTCTGGAAGTGGGAGGTAGGGGGTGCCGGTTGGTGTGTGTGTGTGGGAGGGGGGGGGGGGGGGCAGAAACCCCGCGGTGAACATGCCCATCGTTGCATGTACAAAGGGGGGATGTGTGGGTGTGCGGATGTGGCGTGTGAGATGTAGTGGTGGTGGTGGGTGGGTACGGGGGAGGAATGCTGGGGCGGGGAGGGGGTAGGGGTAGGATGAGTGGGTGGGGGAGGGGAGGGGGAGCACCACATTCCCCAAGGAAAGATGTCTTTCTGATATCAAGACTCAACATAGCGATTTTGTTTGTGGTCAAGGTGAACTGTTGGTGTACTGTACACAGCGAGTACAAGAGATCAGGGTGTTGACATTTCTGTGTGTTTGTCATCTCTGATGTCGATAGTGATACACGTGTCAACAACGCCAGTCGTCCAAGTCTGTGAACATCCAGGCAGGGTGCAGGCAGTTGGTGCCACCTCCAGCCCCCCCCCCCACCTCCACCCCCATCCCTCTTACAAATGCTTTCCACCCGTTGGGAAACAAAAGCTAATGCCCTCCCTATCCCCCAACGAAAAGCACTTGACACCTGTTGAGAAATGAAAGCTGACTTCCCTCCATGCTACCCGGATCTTAATAAAAAAAAAAAAGAAAAGAAAAAAGAAAAGCAAATCATGCCTGTTGAAAATCAAAAGCTGGACAAAATTATTCCCCCCTCCCGTCCCCTTCCCTTTTACCTGGAGGGGGGAGGGGGGGGGACTTTATACCTATTTGGAGATGAGCCAAAATTTCCAATCTGTGTCCCCCGAAAAAAAAAAAAGCACTTTACTCCAGTTATAAGACAAGAGCTATACAAACTCCCGCACTCCCACTCACCCCCTCCCCGAAAAAAAGCACTGTACATAGTTGACAATCGAAAGCTGGACACACTCGGCTTCCTTCCTCCCTTCCACGAAGAAAAGCTGTATACCCATTGAGAAAGGAGAGTGAGACAAACTCCCTCTCCCCACTCATAAGTAAAAAGCTGTGTGCGTTAGCTGAGAAACGACAGTCAGATGGAGTCTCCCCCGCCCATCCGGGTCTGAAGAAAGGGACCGTATATCAGTTGAGAAACGAGAGCAAGACATGCTTCCCCCCCCACCCCACCCTGTCCCCCCCCCCCCCCCCCCCGAAAAAAAAGAAAAGAAAAAAAAAGAAAAGAAATCACGTTGCATGTGTGTTGACAAACGAGAGATACATTTTAAAAAGAAAAGTTATCAGTCTGCCAGACAATGCAGGCAGATTAGAGGACACATCTGTTGGTCTGCATTGTCTGACAGAACTGGTGACTTTACTTTTTAAAATTCGCTTCAGTTTCAGCCTTCAGTCAAACGAGAGGTAGATACCCCCCCTCCCGCCCCCCCTCCCCCCCTCTCCCTTCATTCTGAAGATGAAGCAGCGCTACAGCACTGAGGTCGCTTGCTGCCGGACGTTGTGAATTCGAATTCCGCTGGGGCCAAAAATCCATTCGGTCCAGTTCGCCGCCTATCATGACATGTTGTCGTTCTGGTGGTATAAGTGTAGTTTTACAACCCTTCCCTCCTCCCACCCCCATCCTGTCTGCCTTTAGGCCATACCCCGCTTTAAAAGACGAGAGCGCGCGCGTGCTTGTGTGTGTTGAGAGAGAGAGAGAGAGAGAGAGAGAGAGAGAGAGGAGAACATACTTTTAAAAAGAGAATTGTGATGAACATTACCTCCCCCTCCCCCACCACCTTTTTTTCCGCAACAACAGGCCCTCAGGGCTTAAAAAAAGACAACAAACGAAAAAAAAAGCATGCAGAATGTATTATCGAAACCAGACTCTTCCCCCCCCCCCCCCTCCACCCCAGGACCACAAACACTGAGTGTTCAAGATGTCTTTTAGTAGCATGTCTGTTGTAGCCCTGGTCACAGAGAGTGAACAGTGTTAACACTGGACAAGGTGCACGTGCAGTCTGCATTGCCACTGTCGCTGGTCTGGCCTGCCAGCTGAACTGGTTTGGGGAAATGGGTCATTCCGTGACTGTTGTGGGTGTTGTCAGACCTGATGAGGGCACAGGAGAAGGTGGATTCACGTGCACAGCGTGAGGTCTGATGAAGGGTCATTGTAGTCAGTCAGTGGTCCGTGTTGACATGTTTATTCCCTCCCCTCCACACACACACACACACCTCTCTCTCTCTCTCTCTCTCCTCATCTCTCTTCTCTCTCATCCTCACTCACCACACACACTCAAACACACACACAGACACACGCACGCACGCACGCACGCACGCACACACACACGCACGCACGCACGCACGCACGCACGCACGCACACACACACACACACACACACACACACACACACACACACATTGTGGTCAAACTCTCCGTGCAGGCAGTAGGCCCAGCTCGTTGCACGGCGGACAACAGGAGGAGCAGCAGGCCGCCGACCCAACTGAACCATTCTCCCTCTCGGAAACATTCAGTTGCCTGCACCAACGAACGGACTCCGAGAAAGGTGAACAGAGGAAAAAAACCCAGGCGAGATACTATTCCTGGCCCTCACGAACGGACTCCGAGAAAGGTGAACAGAGGAAAAAACCCAGGCGAGATACTATTCCTGGCCCTCACGAACGGACTCCGAGAAAGGTGAACAGGGAAAAAACCCAGGCGAGATACTATTCCTGCCCTCACGAACGGACTCGAGAAAGGTGAACAGAGGAAAAAACCAGGCAGATACTATTCCCGCCCTCACGAACGGACTCCGAGCAAGGTGAACAGTGGAAAAAAAACCCAGGCAAGGTACAGTTCCTGCCCCTCATTCTTTGGTAGTAAGAGAGCAATTAATTAACAGAACGTGAAGGCATCCACCCCCACCGACCCTCACCCACCCCCTTCTCCATCATTCACCCCATCTCATTCCCAGCCACCCTCTTGTCCAAGAGAGAGAGTCAATCACCTCGTACACTGTGCTGTTGGTCGGACAGGATGCTTTTGCAGCAAGGTCATGAACATTCAGTTGGTTTGTCTTGCCCCCCCCCCCCCCCCGTCCCTCCCAAGTTGTCAAGTTGTGAGCTGTACCAACAGCGAGTTGGTTGGATTGTTCCTACTTGTGGCAAGAAAGCTGACATTCGAGGTAGCTTGGCATATCTATCGATATTTATTTTATCAAAAAATGAAAAAGATCAGAGATGAAAAACGATCACTTTGGTTTAACAACTTTTTTTTTTTTAAAGCTTCTTTTCCATGAAAATCCTCTTCATCTTTGATACAATTCTAGAGGAATGCTGTCTTTAAAGGTTACAATCCTCTTCATCTTTGATACAAGTCTAGAGGAATGTTGTCTTTAAAGGTTACAATCCTCTTCATCTTTGATACAAGTCTAGAGGAATGTTGTCTTTAAAGGTTACAATCCTCTTCATCTTTGATACAAGTCTAGAGGAATGTTGTCTTTAAAGGTTACAATCCTCTTCATCTTTGATACAAGTCTAGAGGAATGTTGTCTTTAAAGGTTACAATCCTCTTCATCTTTGATACAAGTCTAGAGGAATGTTGTCTTTAAAGGTTACAGTCCTCTTCATCTTTGATACAAGTCTAGAGGAATGTTGTCTTTAAAGGTTAAATCCTCTTCATCTTTGATGCAAGTCTAGACGAATGTTGTCTTTAAAGGTTACAGTCCTCTTCATCTTTGGTCAAGTCTAGATGTATGTTGTCTTTAAAGGTTATAATACTCTTCATCTTTGTACAAGTCTAGACGTATGTTGTCTTTAAAGGTTATAATCCTCTTCATCTTTGATACAAGTCTAGACGTATGTTGTCTTTAAAGGTTATAATCCTCTTCATCTTTGATTCAAGGTCTTTGTTTTCTTCCTCAGGATAGCCCGGAAAAGGTCTTTGTTTTCTTGGGGAGGATAGACAAGAAAGACCTTTGTTTTTGTCATGAGGATAGCCCGGAAAAGGTCTTTGTTTTCTTGGGGAGGATAGACAAGAAAGACCTTTGTTTTTGTCATGAGGATAGCCCGGAAAAGGTCTTTGTTTTCTTCCTCAGGATAGCCCGGAAAAGCCCTTTGTTTTCTTCGTGAGGATAGCCCGGAAAAGGCCTTTGTTTTCTTCGTGAGGATAGCCCGGGAAGGTCTTTTTTTTCGTGAGGACAGCCTGGAAACGGTATTTGTTTTTTGTTTTCATCGTGAAGATAGCCCGGGAAAGGTCTTTGTTTTCTTCGTGAGGAAAGAGAGGAAAAGGTTTTTGTTTTAGTTTTCATGAGGATAGCCCGGAAAAGGTCTCTGTTCTTGTCGCGAGGATAGCCCGGAAATGGTCTTTGTTCTGGTCGTGAGGATAGCCCGGAAAAAGGTCTTTGTTCTTGTAAGGATAGAGTGGAAAATGTCTTTGTTCTTGTCGTGAGGACAGCCCGGAAAAGGTCTTTGTTCTGGTCGTGAGGATAACCCGGAAAAGGTCTTTGTTCTTGTCGTGAGACTAGCCCGGAAAGGAGCCTCCAGTGGTTGGCTTAACTGTAAGAAAAACTGAACTGAAATTGAAAATCGTCCTGCCCCCTCGCCCTTACTCTCTCCAAACGTTTTTCCGAACATGGTGTGAGGATCATTTAGAAGACCAGATGATATTTTCCTGCGACGTTAGGCCACTCAGTCACCAAGAAATCTGTCCGGACATTTCTCACGGGATCAGGAGGTTATATAGTGTTCAAGATTCCAACCACAGATGAATTGTGCAGGAAACGGTCACACACAAACGGCCCACTCTGTGTGTGCTACCAATACTGCCTTTACTACTGCCTGCCACCACGACCCCTGGTCCTGCTTACTGTTACTGTAGCTGCTACCACTGTGTGAATCAGCTTGACAAACAAGCGTGGGAATGCCTGGGGGGTCTTTTAATTTCGGGATCGATAGTTCTTCCGTCTCATGGACGTTCTGTGCTAGTAATGTCCTCTGTTGTCACACACTGTCTGACTTTGCCCTTCCCCCCCTCCCCACCTCTTCCCCTCTTTCATTTTGATCGTTCTCCTCTGTTCTGTCGTCCACTGTCTTTCTAGCTCTGTGGCTCCTTCACCCCGTGTTTGCTCCTCAGACTCTTGGGCGCATGTTAATCTTATAACTATTTATGATATTGGAATTTTTTTTTCGGGGATGTGGGGGCGGGTTGTGGGTGAGATGAATGAAAAGCCGAAAAATTGATGTGTACATTTTTTCTGAGTGGGTGGTGAGGGAGATGGGGATGGGGATGGGTGCTGGGATGGAGTGGGGGTGGGGGTGGGGGCGCCTTGTATAACCTTCTATCCATTTAAAAAAATAATGGGGGGGGGGGTGATAAAGGAAGCGGAATGACTGGTCCCTCAGTAAGGTCTGGCCTTGTCGGCCTGAGTGACGTCAGTAGACGAGTAATTCTGTCGCACATCAAAGTTATTTGTTCTGTTGTGTTGGCTGGCTCCCCCCCCCCCCCCCCCCCCCCCCCCCCCCGCCCTTTTTTTTTATATATAGACCGGCCGTTTCATCACTACACGGCCTACGCTTTATTTTTCTTTCGTGTGGTGACCACCTAGTGTCCAGCGCCTTCACTCGGTCCGTTCGGGGTAAACTGGGCAGGGCTAACCCATCACGGGGTCAGTATGGAGGGTCTATGTTGGGGCAGTGTCCAGCGCCTTCACTCCGCCCGTTCGGGGTAAACTGGGCAGGGCTAACTCATCACGGGTCAGCATGGAGGGTCCATATTGGGGCAGTGTCCAGTGCCTCACTCAGTCCTTTCGGGGCAGTGTCTCATCAGTGGTCAGTGTGGAGGTCCATGTTGGGGCAGCGCCAGTGCCTTCACTCAACCCTCTCGGGGCCAGTGTCTTCATCAGCGGTCAGTTGGAGGGTCCATGCAGGGCCAGTGTCTTCATCAGCGGTCAGTGTGGAGGGTCCACACAGGGCCAGTGTCTGCATCAGCGCAGTTGGGGTCCACGCAGGCCAGTGTCTTCACAGCGGTCATGGAGGGTCCATGCAGGGCCATTCTTCATCAGCGGTCAGTGTAGAGGGTCCACACAGGGCCAGTGTCTTCATCACGGTCAGTTGGAGGTCCATGCAGGCCAGTGTCTTCATCAGCGGTCAGGTAGAGGTCCACACAGGCCAGTGTCTTCATCAGCGGTCAGTTGGAGGGTCCATGCAGGCAGTGTCTCATCAGCGGTCAGTTAGGGTCCACGCAGGGCCAGTGTCTTCATCAGCGGTCAGTGTGGAGGTCCACGCAGGCATGTCTTCATCAGCGGTCAGTGTGAGGGTCCACGCAGGGCCAGTGTCTTCATCAGCGGTCAGTGTGGAGGGTCCACGCAGGGCAGTGTCTTCATCAGCGGTCAGTGTGGAGGGTCCACGCAGGGCCAGTGTCTTCATCAGCGGTCAGTGTGGAGGGTCCATGCAGGGCCAGTGTCTTCATCAGCGGTCAGTGTGGAGGGTCCACGCAGGGCAGTGTCTTCATCAGCGGTCAGTGTGGAGGGTCCACGCAGGGCCAGTGTCTTCATCAGCGGTCAGTGTGGAGGGTCCACGCAGGGCCAGTGTCTTCATCAGCGGTCAGTGTGGAGGGTCCATGCAGGGCCAGTGTCTTCATCAGCGGTCAGTGTGGAGGGTCCATGCAGGGCAGTGTCTTCATCAGCGGTCAGTGTGGAGGGTCCATGCAGGGCCAGTGTCTTCATCAGCGGTCAGTGTGGAGGGTCCATGCAGGGCCAGTGTCTTCATCAGCGGTCAGTGTGGAGGGTCCATGCAGGGCCAGTGTCCAGCCTCTGCTGCTGCAGGGACTGACCGTGCAGAAGGCCAGAGGAAGAAAAGCCCGCCTCTGTTTGAGTATCAGGTGGCCGGAGAGCAGCTTCAGTAGGAAGGAAAGTAAACACATTTATAAAAGAGAGAGAGAGAGAGAGAGAGAGAGAGAGAGAGAGAGAGAGAGAGAGAGAGAGAGAGATGGGTGCTGGGAAGCACTGAACGTCAGTACACACACCGCCAGAGTGAAATTCAAACCGGATGTTAATCCCCTGGCGGCGAAAGCTCCGTTCAGTGCAGGTTGTTTACAGCCCCGCCGACTACGAGGGGCCGGCCAGATCAGGGCTATCATCCCATCAGAGTCAACTCCCTTCACTGATTTTAAAAATGAATCCATGACTCATTAAAACAGATGTTCTAAAACACATAAAAATTGCTTAATTAAAAGAATCTTCCTTCCGTAAAATCTTATGTTTATAAAGAGAGAGAGAGAGAGAGAGAGAGAGAGAGAGAGAGAGCTTTTCGCCGCCAGGGGATTAACATCCGGTTTGAATGTCACTCTGGCGGTATGTGTACTGATATTCAGTGTTTCCCAGCACTCATCTCTCTCCTCTCTCTCTCTCTCTCTCTCTCTCTCTCTCTAAAACATAAAGCTTTTATGACCTTTACCTTCACAATAGTTGTTAGCAGTATCATCAGTAATACTATTGTTAGTATTGATATCCCCGTCGCCATCGCCACGAAGACTGTTGCCACGGCAACCATGGTGCTTAAGAACAATCTAACCCACTCCCCTTTCTCCCATACTACAACTGCTATTGCCTTATTATCACCAAAAGTAGTAGTAATCCGGTCTTAATTTATTATTTCAATATTTTGACCTTTATTAGTATTCCTATCAGTAATATAATTATCATCATTACTACCTTGACTCACACATTATCTCCCTTCTAACAGCCTCGTTTTCATTCAACGCCTGCCTACCTTGCGCTGAAGAGATCTAAGCTAAGTGAAAAATTCGTTCATTTTCATTGTCCTATTTGTTTGTGTCTTGCCTGAAGAAGACCTAAGAGGTCGAAACGCGTCGTGTTTTGTCTTGTGACTCGTTTGTCCACGTTTCTCTTGGCGGTTCGCTAACATTTATTTAAGATTTGTTTAGATTTCCGCCTGCAGTCGTCTCACTTTGCAACTATACGTAAAATCTTAGATCAGATAAAAAATGTGTCTCTTTGAGGAACTAAAAAGATGACATCATGTGGAACATATCGGAACAAGGTTCTTGAGTCTGCTATTTAGTGTGAATGTCTGATGTCGTGTAAGTTTTATAGTGAGTGGTACGTCACATGGAATGCACCACGGCGCTTTTTTCGTCTTTTAAGAGAAACGAGTGAGTGTAAAGACCAGTCTCTATGTAACGAGCACAAAACCGTTCCGTCTTCAATACTACCAGGACAGACGGTAAAGACTCTTTAATGAATGGACGGATTTGAAAGATTCTTTAATGATCGGACGGATTTGAAAGATTCTTTAATGATTGGATGGATTTGAAAGGCTCTTCAATGATTGGACGGATTTGAAAGACTCTTTAATGATTGGATGGATTTGAAAGGCTCTTCAGTGATTGGACGGATTTGAAAGGCTCTTTAATGATTGGACGGATTTGAAAGGCTCTCCAATGATTAGACGGATTTGAAGGACTCTTTGACGATTGGACGGATTTGAAAGAGTATGTTATCCGTCTGCGTGTTCAGGTCTTCTTGCCAGAGATCTCTGGCATTAGTCTGAGCTCTGGGATTCAGATCAGTGTCAGGGGTAGAGAACCCGCGCAATTCTGTCTGTGTGACGTTCTTGGCACGTTAATCAGCTCATCATTGCCCCAATTCTGTCTGTGTGACGTTCTTGGCACGTTAATCAGCCCACCATTGCCCCAATTCTGTCTGTGTGACGTTCTTGGCACGTTAATCAGCTCATCATTGCCCCAATTCTGTCTGTGTGACGTTCTTGGCACGTTAATCAGCCCATCATTGCCCCAATTCTGTCTGTGTGACGTTCTTGGCACGTTAATCAGCTCATCATTGCCCCAATTCTGTCTGTGTGACGTTCTTGGCAGGTGAATCAGCTCATCATTGCCCCAATTCTGTCTGTGTGACGTTCTTGGCACGTTAATCAGCTCATCATTGCCCCAATTCTGTCTGTGTGACGTTCTTGGCACGTTAATCACCCATCATTGCCCCAATTCTGTCTGTGTGACGTTCTTGGCAGGTGAATCAGCTCATCATTGCCCCAATTCTGTCTGTGTGACGTTCTTGGCAGGTGAATCAGCTCATCATTGCCCCAATTCTGTCTGTGTGACGTTCTTGGCAGGTGAATCAGCCCATCATTGCCCCAATTCTGTCTGTGTGACGTTCTTGGCACGTTAATCAGCCCACCATTGCCCCAATTCTGTCTGTGTGACGTTCTTGGCACGTTAATCAGCTCATCATTGCCCCAATTCTGTCTGTGTGACGTTCTTGGCACGTTAATCAGCCCATCATTGCCCCAATTCTGTCTGTGTGACGTTCTTGGCACGTTAATCAGCTCATCATTGCCCCAATTCTGTCTGTGTGACGTTCTTGGCAGGTGAATCAGCTCATCATTGCCCCAATTCTGTCTGTGTGACGTTCTTGGCACGTTAATCAGCTCATCATTGCCCCAATTCTGTCTGTGTGACGTTCTTGGCACGTTAATCAGCTCATCATTGCCCCAATTCTGTCTGTGTGACGTTCTTGGCAGGTGAATCAGCTCATCATTGCCCCAATTCTGTCTGTGTGACGTTCTTGGCAGGTGAATCAGCTCATCATTGCCCCAATTCTGTCTGTGTGACGTTCTTGGCAGGTGAATCAGCCCATCATTGCCCCAATTCTGTCTGTGTGAAGTTCTTGGCACGTTAATCAGCTCATCATTGCCCCAATTCTGTCTGTGTGACGTTCTTGGCACGTTAATCAGCCCATCATTGCCCCAATTCTGTCTGTGTGACGTTCTTGGCACGTTAATCAGCTCATCATTGCCCCAATTCTGTCTGTGTGACGTTCTTGGCAGGTGAATCAGCTCATCATTGCCCCAATTCTGTCTGTGTGACGTTCTTGGCAGGTGAATCAGCCCATCATTGCCCCAATTCTGTCTGTGTGACGTTCTTGGCAGGTGAATCAGCTCATCATTGCCCAATTCTGTCTGTGTGACGTTCTTGGCAGATTAACAGCTCATTCATTTGCCCCAATTCTGTCTGTGGTGACGTTCTTGGCACGTTAATCAGCTCATCATTGCCCCAATTCTGTCTGTGTGACGTTCTTGGCAGATTAATCAGCTCATCATTGCCCCAATTCTGTCTGTTGTGACGTTCTTGGCAGATTAATCACTCATCATTGCCCCAATTCTGTCTGTGTGACGTTCTTGGCAGATTAATCAGCTCATCATTGCCCAATTCTGTCTGTGTGACGTTCTGGCACTTAATCAGCTCATCATTGCCCCAATTCTGTCTGTGTGACGTTCTTGGCACTTAATCAGCCCGTCATTGCCCCAATTCTGTCTGTGTGACGTTCTTGGCACGTTAATCAGCCCATCATTGCCCCAATTCTGTCTGTGTGACGTTCTTGGCAGGTGAATCAGCTCATCATTGCCCCAATTCTGTCTGTGTGTCGTTCTTGGCAGTGAATCAGCCCATCATTGCCCCAATTCTGTCTGTGTGACGTGCTTGGCACGTTAATCAGCTCATCATTGCCCCAATTCTGTCTGTGTGACGTTCTTGGCAGGTGAATCAGCCCATCATTGCCCCAATTCTGTCTGTGTGACGTTCTTGGCACGTTAATCAGCTCATCATTGCCCCAATTCTGTCTGTGTGACGTTCTTGGCAGATTAATCAGCTCATCATTGCCCCAATTCTGTCTGTGTGACGTTCTTGGCAGATTAATCAGCTCATCATTGCCCCAATTCTGTCTGTGTGACGTTCTTGGCACGTTAATCAGCTCATCATTGCCCCAATTCTGTCTGTGTGACGTTCTTGGCACGTTAATCAGCTCATCATTGCCCCAATTCTGTCTGTGTGACGTTCTTGGCACGTTAATCAGCCCATCATTGCCCACATTGTCAGCATGAACAGGAATCCAAATTAAACGACGTTAACTATTAGGCGCGCGCGCGCGCACGCACACACACACACACACACACACACACACACACACACACACCACACACACACACACAACACACACACACACACACACACACACACACACACACGGGGGAGGGGGGGAGAGAGAGAGAGAGAGAGAGAGAGAGAGGGGAGGGAGGCAGGCAGACAGACAGACAGACAGACAGACAGACAGACAGACAGACACACACACACACACACACACACACACACACACACACACGGGGGGAGAGAGAGAGACAGACAGACAGACAGACAGAGGCACACACACACACACACACACACACACGCACAGAGAGAGAGAGAGAGAGAGAGAGAGAGAGAGGAGAGAGAGAGAGAGAGAGATGTTACTATTCTTACAATGATTGTTTTTTCCAGGTTCCTATGGCACAATCTCAAGAGGTAAAAAGCACAGTCTGTTCTTTGCTTTGCGCAAATTCTTCTTGTTATCCATGTGTGGTAAACTAATGTTCTGAGGGCACGATGGTTGTGCTTATGTCTGTCCTTTTCGCTCTTCTCATGCGGGGTTTCATGTGTTACATATAAACTATAATTATTATAACAGTTTTTGCATTCCTTGTGTTTTTGCCTCGTTTCCTCGTTTCTTTGTAACAGTTGTCGGAAAAATAACATGATAGAATAAAGTGTTCTGGAAAATGTGTGTGTGTGTGTGTGTGTGTGTGTGTGTGTGTGTGTGTGTGTGTGTGTGTGTGTGTGTGTGTGTTTGGTGCGCGCGCGAAAGAGAGAGAGAGAGAGAGAGAGAGATGGTGGGCAGGAGGGGGCGGCAGGTTTGGGGGAGGGTATTAGGAGAAGGGGGGGGGGGCAGGAGGGGGAGGGGGAAGGGGAGGATACTCGCAGTACAAGTAGAAGAACCTTTCTTTCCTTCTTTCTTTCTTTTTCTTTTTGATAAGCCTGAAATGATTGTTGCCTTTGTTGAAATCCTATACGCATTCCTTTGCTTTCTAGCGTTCCTGAGCTGTGTGTAGAATAATGGCTTGTTCTACTGACATGAGGCAGACTGGTGCTGCGGGCGGTAGTTCTGCCGTGTAGGATCCTTGGTCGTAGATGTACGGTTTATTCTAGATGACTAACGGACACGACTGTCTGTCGCTCTACCAGTCCACGCTGTGTTGACCATGCTCTCAGTACTGCCAGCCAACCCAGTGGCTGTGCTTGCTCCGCCACGCCAAGAGGCCTGTTGGCGAGCTAGGGTAAAGTGTTCAGTGTGGGCATTCTGGGGGGGGGGGGGGGGGGGGGGGGGGGGGGCAAGAGATGGGGGAGGGGGATACATGTAAGGCCGGGACAGAGCTTACTTGGACAAAAACAAACACGAAGAAGACAGCAATGGACAAAGAGTCCCCCCACGCCCCACCCTCAAAAACAACATTAACCCTTTAGGACCAGTACCCACCAACTGTATTACAGATTACAACGCGATTTTCTGCATACAAAGTAATACTCAAAATGCATAGTTTTGAAAATAGAGGTTTCACATACCGGGCGGCCGACATGACAGAACTGGTTACTTACCCATACACAATCCACGCTGAGTGTGGTGTGTGTTATGTGTGTGTGTGTGTGTGTGTGTGTGTGTGTGTGTGTGTGTGTGTGTGTGTGTGTGTGTGTGTGTGAGAGAGAGAGAGAGAGAGAGAGAGAGAGAGGATCAAAATGACTGATTATAAAGTAGGAGAGCAGTCATGAAAATGAGAATTCCGGTAAATCCACGTACAAATCAGAGACAGACACTGTTTACAGTGTATTCAAGGTTTGGGGATGGAGAAAGAAGAATGGCTACACACAATAGGATCGGGAGAGAAAAAAAGGTTGCTGTCTGACACCAAGCTCTGAAAGACAACAGGTACTTTTCAGATGAAGCACAGTCTGTGACAGCGTGTTTTCATCTCTCTCTCTTCATTGATTCATGTGTCGGGCTGCGTGACTGGTCAATAATTCTGTAAACGTCACCGCGATTGGTAACTGATAAAACTGTTAATTCTCATGTTGCCATTCTCAGTAGGGACGTGAAGTCACAGCATAGATTTTTTTGTGGTATCTGTAGTACAAATGAATAAATGAATGAATGAATGACTGCTTTCTCTTGTCGACAGCGACAGCATTTGAAGGGCGGGTAACAGTCACGCTAACCTTAGAAGTGAAACGCTGGCTTCGAGATAACCGACATTTTATGTCGATTTCTGTTCGTATATAAACCATACACAAAGACACAGAATAAAAGGTTTCGGAAGGAATTATCTTAAGCTTAAACAGCACGACAGAAGGTCGTAACTTAAACCTCACGCCCTGTTTTACATGACTACTTTTCATTGCGATGCATATCAGGATACATGATTCATGAAATACAGTCTTGTTTTTCCTGTACAACGGCCCAAAACGTCTGTGTTCAGTGACCTGCCAAGATAACTGGGCTGTGTATTTTTGAATGGTAGACAAAGGTGTAAGTGCCAAGGAACTTAACGCAGTAGAGGTTTCGGCAGAGCCCCCTGTGCTTGTCTGCTTCAATCTTTGGGAGCTTCCTTCGCTGCCTTGCCGTTTTTTACAGGTCAAAGGTCACGGATTGACGTTTGTGTCAGGCTGCCGTCGGTCTGACCAACACTAGTTGTGTTGTGCTTCAGACTTCTTCTGGCTTGGCCTTTTTCTCTGACTGTCGCTGACCGTGACTGATGTAAATAGGATGCTTACACGATGGCCGACAGTTTGTGCATTTGATCAGTCTCTTGTGCTTACAGTAGCAGCTTGGTTCATGATTCATTTGAAACGTGTGTATGGACATGTTTTCAGTGGGTGTTATACGGGGCACTGCAGTAGATGTAGACGGGACTATATCAGTGCAGAGGTAGGCTGGACCATGATGATGCAGAGGTAGACAGGACATTGTATGCAGATGTAGGCTGAACCATGTGTGTGCAGAGGTAGGCTGGACCAGTGATGATGCAGAGGTAGGCTGGACCATGTGATGAGAGGTAGGCTGGACCATGTGTATGAGAGTAGGCTGGACCATGTGTATGCAGAGGTAGGCTGGACCATAGTGTATGCAGAGGTAGGCTGGACCATATGTATGCAGAGGTAGGCTGGACCATGTGTATGTAGAGGTAGGCTGGACCATGTGTATGTAGAGGTAGGCTGGACCATGTGTATGCGGAGGTAGGCTGGACCATGTGTATGCAGAGGTAGGCTGGACCATGTGTATGCAGAGGTAGGCTGGACCATGTGTATGTAGAGGTAGGCTGGACCATGTGTATCAGAGGTAGGCTGGACCATGTGTATGCAGAGATAGGCTGCGAATTTAATGCAGAGATAGGCTAGACCAGAAGTATAATGCAGAGGTAGGCTGGACCATGTGTATGCAGAGATAGGCTAGACCAGAAGTATAATGCAGAGGTAGGCTGGACCACGTGTATGTAGGATAGGCTAGACCAGAAGTATAATGCAGAGGTAGGCGGACCATGTGTATGTAGAGGTAGGCTGGACCATGTGTATGCAGAGATAGGCTAGACCAGAAGTATAATGCAGAGGTAGGCTGGACCATGTATATGCAGAGATAGGCTAGACCAGAAGTATAATGCAGAGGTAGGCTGGACCATGTGTGTGTAGAGGTAGGCTGGACCATGTGTATGCAGAGGTAGGCTGGACCATGTGTATGCAGCAGTAGGCTGGACTATGTGTATGTAGAGGTAGGCTGGACTATGTGTATGTAGAGGTAGGTTGGACCATGTGTATGTAGAGGTAGGCTGGACCATGTGTATGTAGAGGTAGGCTGGACCATGTGTATGCAGAGGTAGGCTGGACCATGTGTATGTAGAGGTGGGCTGGACCATGTGTATGCAGAGGTAGGCTGGACCATGTGTTTGCAGAGGTAGGCTGGACCATGTGTATGTAGAGGTAGGCTGGACCATGTGTATGTAGAGGTAGGCTGGACCATGTGTATGCAGAGGTAGGCTGGACCATGTGTATGCAGAGGTAGGCTGGACCATGTGTATGTAGAGGTAGGCTGGACCATGTGTATGTAGAGGTAGGCTGGACCATGTGTATGCAGAGGTAGGAGGGACCATTTCATGTAGAGGTAGGAGGGACCATATTAATGTAGAGGTAGGAGGGACCATATCAATGCAGAGATATAGGCTGGACCATATCAATGTAGAGGTAGGCTGGACCAAGTGTATGAAAGAGGTAGGCTGGACCATGTGTATGTAGAGGTAGGCTGGACCATGTGTATGCAGAGGTAGGCTGGACCATGTGTATGCAGAGGTAGGCTGGACCATGTGTATGTAGAGGTAGGCTGGACCATGTGTATGTAGAGGTAGGCTGGACCATGTGTATGCAGAGGTAGACTGGACCATGTGTATGTAGAGGTGGGCTGGACCATGTGTATGTAGAGGTAGGCTGGACCATGTGTATGCAGAGGTAGGCTGGACCGTGTGTTTGCAGAGGTAGGCTGGACGATGTGTATGTAGAGGTAGGCTGGACCATGTGTATGTAGAGGTAGGCTGGACGATGTGTATGTAGAGGTAGGAGGGACCATGTGTATGTAGAGGTAGGAGGGACCATATATGTAGAGGTAGGAGGGACCATTATCAATGTAGAGGTAGGAGGGACCATATCAATGTAGAGGTAGGAGGGACCATATCAATGTAGAGGTAGGAGGGACCATATCAATGTAGAGGTAGGAGGGACCATATCAGTGTAGAGGTAGAGGGACCATATCAATGTAAAGGTAGGAGGGACCATGTGAATGTAGAGGTAGGAGAGGCCATTTGAATGTAGAGGTAGGAGAGACTATATGAATGTAGAGGTAGGAGCGACCACGTGAATGTAGAGGTGGGAGGGACCACGTGAATGTAGAGGTGGGAGGGACCATATGAATGTGGAGGTAGGAGGGACCATATCAATGTAGAGGTAGGTCGGACCATATGAATGTGGAGGTAGGAGGGACCATATCAATGTAGAGGTAGCTCGGACCTTATGAATGTGGAGGTAGGAGGGACCATATCAATGTAGAGTTAGCTCGGACCATATGAATGTGGAGGTAGGAGGGACCATATCAATGTAGAGGTAGCTCGGACCATATGAATGTGGAGGTAGGAGGGACCATATTAATGTAGAGGTAGTTCGGACCATATGAATTGGAGGTAGAAAGGACCGTATCAATGTAGAGGTAGCTCGGACCATATGAATGTGGAGGTAGGAGGGACCATATTAATGTAGAGGTAGTTCGGACCATATGAATTGGAGGTAGAAAGGACCGTATCAATGTAGAGGTAGCTCGGACCATATGAATGTGGAGGTAGGAGGGACCATATCAATGTAGAGGTAGCTCGGACCATATGAATGTGGAGGTAGGAGGGACCATATCAATGCAGTAGTAGGCTTGATCATATCAGTGTAGACGTAGGAGGGACCATATTAAGGTAGAGCTAGGCTGGACCATATAAGTGCAGTGCAGAGGTAGGAGGGACAATATGAATGTTTAGCGTCTTTCTTTCGACAGCTTGCCTCTTAAACATCTAGCTGCTTGCTTTATTGGCACACAGTGTGTGTGTGTGTGTGTGTGTGTGTGTGTGTGTGTGTGTGTGTGTGTGTGTGTGTGTGTGTGTGTGTGGGAGAGAGAGAGAGAGAGAGAGAGTCAGTGTTTGTAACCACAGTGACTTAGAGAGAGCCCAGCGCTTACACAAACGCACAAATCAATAATTGAAAAAAAAGAAACATAGACCTATGCATCAAACATATCGTTTCTACTGCCTCACCTCCCGTGACCCCCCAGTGACCTCAGCACCTGTCTACCCCCAGCAACCCCCCTCCCCCGCGCCACACACACACACACACACACACACACACACACACACACACACACACACACACACACACACGCACACACACACCACTCTCCACTCATCGCTCATTCTGGCTTTCACATACATAGCCACACCCAGGATAGCATTGTGGCAACCTCAGTGTGGACAATCCACAGGGAGCAACCCCTGTCAGGCCACGGGAAGTCACCCAACTGGATGAGACACACTGCCGTTGAGTCAGCTGAGGACACTCAGGGATGCTCAGGGATGCCTGTTCAGATCCACCGTACACAGGACACCATCACCACCTTCTAAGCCCCCTAGTGACGACAGTGGCTTTGTCACGGGGCCAGGGTGAAGGCCAGGGCTTGTTAGGAAGATGTCAGCACGTGCAACGGACGACAGGGCCCATGACCGTGCCCATACCGACGACCTCGACCTCAATCTCCTCCGGCAGCAAGGTGGAGAGGAAATTGGGTCTGAGGTCACCGGGAGAGCTGGCCGGGCGAGAAGGCCCATGGACGTGTTCTTCAAACAGTTCATTGTGAATGGGGAGGGTTTCTTCTCAGAGCCGAGCGAGACCATCCTGCACGGTACTGATGTTTGGGACAGAACAATGTTAGTGAGAGGTCGAGTGAAAGGGCTGGCCTTGGATGGGTACTTGTGTGGTGATGAGGTCTGGGAACACACTCCAGCTAGCTCATTGACCTGTCTGTCTGTCTGTCTGTCTGTCTGTCTGTCTGTCTCTCTGCAGACGCGCGTATATGTGTACACATGTGTGCGTGCCAGAGAGAGAGAGAGAGAGAGAGAGAGAGAGAGAGAGAGAGACTCTTCTTTCGTAACCCGGGCAACCTCGCTCAAACAATGCAGAACCAATCATGTCGTGTTACCTTCATGTGTGACATGTATATTCTCAGATGTTGTCTTACTGATTTCAGGTGGCCACGAATTTGGAACAGGTAAAAGATATCTTTTTTTTGTTTTTGTATTTTCCCTTTGCATCTTGATCCATTCTTCCTTTTTATTTTTTTAATCTTCTATACTTTGGTTTTGTGAGAGAAAACACCGTGTTTTTTGCATGAAATTAATCGACGCTGTCTTGTCCGTGTTTTTCTTCGTCAAGACATGTTTAGTTTGGAAAATCAGACTCTTTTTGACCTCTACATTAACCTTTTCTTTCCAATGGACGGTGTAAGGTTTAATTTAAAAAAAAAAACAATAAACAGACACACACACACACACACACACACACACACACACACACACACACACACACACACACACACACACGCGCGCGCGCGCGCGCGCGATTGTTTAGTAATATATCAAAGTGTATAGTATATGTAGACACTTGATTTATGCCGCGGGAACAGTTTATTTAAAGATTGATTGCTTGATTGCATATATGAAGAACCTAATGATAATATTGTTGCCATGTCTCGACTGTTGTGCGGTAGAGATTCACAGCATGAATGAATACTGTTGCCATGTCTTGAACAGTTGCACGGTAGAGATTCACAGCATGAAGGAATACTGTTGCCATGTCTTGAACAGTTGCACGGTAGAGATTCTCAGTATGAATGAATACTGTTGCCATGTCTTGAACAGTTGCACGGTAGAGATTCACAGCATGAATGAATACTGTTGCCATGTCTTGAACAGTTGCACGGTAGAGGTTCTCAGTATGAAGGAATACTGTTGCCATGTCTTGAACAGTTGCACGGTAGAGATTCTCAGTATGAAGGAATACTGTTGCCATGTCTTGTACAGTTGCACGGTAGAGATTCTCAGTATGAAGGAATACTGTTGCCATGTCTTGAACAGTTGCACGGTAGAGATTCTCAGTATGAAGGAATACTGTTGCCATGTCTTGAACAGTTGCACGGTAGAGATTCTCAGCATAAAGGAAGCACCTACTGTGTTAAACCCTTTACAACGCTTTAGCAACATTATAGTATTCATTATCGGGGAAACATGAAAAAAGACTGTAGATCACAGTTATAGAGTAGTATCAAATTCCGTGGATCTCATTTCGATCCTGTGCATGTCTTTATCAAATGTATGTTATACTTAATATCTTCCACACAAAAAATATTGGCTCACAGCTGAAGTAGTAAACAAAGAGTAGAGTTTGGTCCAGTTCATCTCTGTACGTTTTTGTCGTAAGCAAACAGGACCTGTTCTACATTTATACCTATTTTAGCAATGATCACACTGTATCATAAAAATGTCAGTGAATGCGTTTCCAAAGTTGCTGAAACCGTGTAATACCACAAATAATGTGATATTCTATCCCTTTCGTCACTGCAGTTGCAAGTATCATCACTTATTCTTCGCATTTTTCTTTTTAAGATTTGATTGGTGACTAATAACACACACACACACACACACACACACACACACACACACACACACACACACACACACACACACACACACACAGAGTGAGAGAGTTCATGTGTGTGTGTGTGTGTGTGTGTGTGTGTGTGTGTGTGTTTGTGTGTGTGTGTGTGTGTGTGTGTGTGACAGAGAGAGAGAGAGAGAGAGAGAGTGTGTGTGTGTGTGTGTGTGTGTGTCAGTGTTTGTAACCACAGTGACTTCAGTTCCTTTTTTAACACCAGTATTCATTCTACTACAGTATCGAGTGTTCTCTCCCACTTTGAAAACTATTTTTTGGTATACGTGTTGAAATCATTTTGGTATAATGCACTCTGAATTCGTAACTGGTTTGGAATATAAATTGCAAAACTCTCCGTCTCTTCCTCTATTTCTACTTTTGTTTTTTTGGTTGCGTGTGAAGTGTTTTAATATACTATTCAGTTCTGCATTAACTGAACTGACATTTTTTTTCTTTAATACCTTTTTAAAAATTTCAATGTGTGTGTGCTTTTTAATCCCTTCAGCCTCCTCTCCCGACCTCCCCCCCCCCCCCCCACATACGTACACCCTCCCTCCAACGCCCCCCACCCCCACCCCCCACCCCCGCCCGAATTGCACACATGCACACCCGGTTGGCAGATGGCATGGGGCGTGCTGTGTCTGATGTGTGTGTCTGTGTCAAAGCATGTGCATGTCTTCATGTGTCATTTTAAAGGAACGTCAGCGAAATAGTCTATATTAGTGGACATCTGATATAATGGTGTGCAATTCAGTCAACGGATGTCAGTCAGAATACCTTTAATAAAGTAGAGGATGTCAGTCACAATGGTGTATAATTATGTCAAGGGACATCAGAGAAAAGGGTAAGTAATTACCTCGGATGACGTCAGTCAGAAATGGTGTAAAATCATGTCAACAGATGTCAGTCTCAAATGGTGTAAAATCATGTTAACAAATGGTGTAAAATCATGTCAACAGATGTCAGTCAGAAATGATGTAAAATCATGTCAACAGATGTCAGTCAGAAATGCTGTAAAGTCATGTTAACAGATGTCAGTCTGAAATGGTGTAAAATCATGTCAACAAATGGTGTAAAATCATGTCAACAGATGTCAGTCAGAAATGCTGTAAAATCATGTCAACAGATGTCAGTCAGAAATGCTGTAAAATCATGTCAACAAATGGTGTAAAATCATGTCAACAGATGTCAGTCAGAAATGGTGTAAAATCATGTTAACAGATGTCAGTCAGAAAGGGTGCAAAATCATGTTAACAGATGTCAGTCAGAAATGGTGTAAAATCATGTCAACAAATGGTGTAAAGTCATGTCAGCAGATGTCAGTCCGAAATGGTGTAAAATCATGTCAACAAATGGTGTAAAATCCATGTCAACAGATGTCAGTCAGAAATGGTGTAAAATCATGTTAACAGATGTCCAGTCTGAAATGGTGTATGTCAACAGACCTCAGTCAAAAATGGCGTAAAATCATGTTAATTAACAAACGTCAGTCAAAAATGGTGTGTGATTATGTCAACGAGCATAATCTAAAATGATGTACAATTATGTCAGCGGAAGTCTGTCAAAGTCAAATATTGTCTTGTCAACGGAAGTCAGTCAGAATATTATCCAGTTATGTCAGTAGATGGTGTGTAACAATGTCAACGGGTTTCAGTCCAAATGATGTGTAACTGTCTCAACAAACGTCAGTCAGAGTGGTGTGTGGTTATCTCAGTGAGCGTCGCCCAACATGGTGTACAATGAGGTCCATGGACGTCAGTTGAAATGGTGCGGTGTGTAGTCGTCTTCATTGATGTCAGTCAAAATGGTGTGCAACTTTTCAGATGGAACCAATCAAAGAAGGAGTGTGATTATCAGTAGGAACTTAATCAAAAGGATGTGTCATTGTCTCTGCGGTGGTCAGTCAAGCTGGTATCTCATTTTCTCTACTCGTTTCTTTTCTAATGTTTTAAGTAATGATCTCAGTGTGCGTCGGTCGTGATGTTGTGTAACTGTCTCAGTGCGCGTCTGTTTTAAATGTTGTGTAATTATCTTAGTGCTCTTCTGTCATGTTATGGTGTAATTTTCTCAGGCATGTTATGTAATGGTCTTAACAGACATCGGTGACAATGTTGTGTGTAATTGTCTCGAGGGACATTAGTCAAACTGACATGTATTATCTTCAAGAGAGTCAGTCAACCTGGCGATTATCTAAAGGGACGTCAGTCGAGATCATGCGTAATTATCTCAAGGGAGGTCAGACAAGATGACGTCGTCATCACCAGGGCCGTCAGTCAAGATGACGTATTACTATCTCACTGGATGTCAATCAAGATCATGTATCATTATCTCAAGGTAGGTCAGTCGTTATTGCAAGGAATGTCAGTCAAGATGACTTGCAGCTATCTCAAGGGAAGAGATGTATGATTATCTCAAGGGACGTCAGTCATGATTGACGTGTAATTATCTGATGGGAGGTAACACAAGATGACCTGTCGTTATCTTAAGGGACGTCATTGAAGCTGACGAGTTATTATCTCAAAGAACTTCAGTCAAGATGATGTGTTATTATCTCAAAGAACGTCAGTCAAGATGATGTGTTATAATCTCAAGGGATGTCTGTCAAGATGACGAGTTATTTACCAAAGAGACGTCAATTAAGATGAGTGCAGTTATCTCAATTGACGTCAGACAAGGAGCAGAGCCATAATCTTGAGCCCTTTTATCTTTCTCCCGATACCACTCGCACGCCGTCTGTGCCTACAGGCCTTGGAAGAAACTGTAGAATATGCTGAAACAGGACATTTCTGGAAACACCTTTGGAATGTTCTGTAACAGGACAATTCTGGAAACACATGTGGAATGTTCTGTAACAGAACAATTCTGGAAATAACGTTAGAATATGCTGATACAGTCTCGGTAAAACAAACTCTGTTGAAACATGACAGGGTCGGTTTCAAAGTGAGATGACTGCAGGCGGAAATTGAAACTAGAGCAAAAACAAAATGAATGCGCCTCCAAACGAAAGATCGAACAGATTACAATACAAACATAACCCGTTTCGACCAATTTGATCTTCCTCAGACAAAACCTACAACATTCAAGACAATGAAAACGAAATCCTTGAGTGGAAAAGAAAGCACATGCAGACTTGAAAGTAAAATATTCATACAGGAAAAACATACATGCAAATTGGAAAAAAAATGCAAGCAGACTGAAGGAAAAAAAATGCAGACTGGAAAAATAGCATGCAGTGTGGAAAAGAGAAAATACAAACAGACTGGAGAAAGGAAACACAGACTGGAGAAAGAAAAAACAGACTGGAGAAAGAAAACACAGACTGGAGAAAGAAAAGACAAACAGACTGGAGAAAGAAAACACAGACTGGAGAAAGAAAACACAGACTGGAGAAAGAAAACACAGACTGGAGAAAGAAACGACAGACTGGAGAAAGAAAAGACAGACTGGAGAAAGAAAAGACAGACTGGAGAAAGAAAATACAAACAGAGTGGAGAAAGGAAACACAGACTGGAGAAAGAAAACACAGACTGGAGAAAGAAAAGACAGACTGGAGAAAGAAACTACAAACAGACTGGAGAAAGAAAAGACAGACTGGAGAAAGAAAACACAGACTGGAGAAAGAAAACACAGACTGGAGAAAGAAAAGACAAACAGACTGGAGAAAGAAAACACAGACTGGAGAAAGAAAACAGAAACAGACTGGAGAAAGAAAAGACAGACTGGAGAAAGAAAACACAGACTGGAGAAAGAAAACACAAACAGACTGGAGAAAGAAAAGACAGACTGGAGAAAGAAAAGACAGACTGGAGAAAGAAAACACAGACTGGAGAAAGAAAACACAAACAGACTGGAGAAAGAAAAGACAGACCGGAGAAAGAAAACACAAACAGACTGGAGAAAGAAAACACAGACTGGAGAAAGAAAACACAAACAGACTGGAGAAAGAAAAGACAGACTGGAGAAAGAAAACACAAACAGACTGGAGAAAGAAAACACAAACAGACTGGAGAAAGAAAACACAGACTGGAGAAAGAAAAGACAAACAGACTGGAGAAAGAAAACACAGACTGGAGAAAGAAAACACACACAGACTGGAGAAAGAAAACACAAACAGACTGGAGAAAGAAAACACACACAGACTGGAGAAAGAAAACACAGACTGGAGAAAGAAAACACAAACAGACCGGAGAAAGGAAACACAAACAGACCGGAGAAAGAAAACACAGACTGATAAGAGAAAATACCGACTGGAAAAAAGAAAATGCAGGCAGACTAGAAAAGACACGAAAGACTGGAACAATGGAAATTCATACAGCCTGTAAAAAAAAGCAGACGGGGGGATTAAAAAAAAACCAAAAAAACCAGGTGGCGCTGTACTGCGGTGATAGTCTGTGGGGGAGAGCAACTCGAACTGCACAGGGCATGGGTGACGGTGAAGTGATGCTCACAACAAGAGGCAGGTTTGACAGCGAGGGGACTGCAGGCGGAAATTGAATTCAGAAGAGAAAATCATGATTGTTCCGCCGGACAAAAGGGACAAACAAAAGAACACGACGCGTTTCGTCCTCTTTGGTCTAGTCTTCAGGCACGGTAAACAACATTCAGAGCAATGAAAACGAATTCAACATCCATACTGCGCCCACTTTGAGGAGATTCGTGATTGCTCGTTCTTCGTTTTCATTGTCCTGACTGTTGTTTATCTATAAGCAACATTACCTTATCTTACTATCTGGCCTGAAGCAGAAGACCAAAGAGGTCGAAACGCGTCGTGTTTTGTCTTGTAATTTGTTTGTCCCTTTTCTCCCCGTGGAACGATTATGATTTCTCTGATACATTTAAACCAAGCAGTTCATGACAGTACACTACCATACATAACACCAGGTTGTCAAAGACTACACATAGTTTTACACACACACACCACCATCACCACCACCACCACCACACGTCAGCGCGCGCGCGCGCGCCCACACGCACACACACACACACACACAAGAAGCAGAGACGAGAGAACGAAACGAGAAACGACAAGAGAGAGAGAGAGAGAGAGAGGTTGACGTTGAGAAGGGTGTAGAGACTATGTTTTTAATCCCCGCATAAGCGAAAAACCCGACAAGACACCACAGGCAGGGAATGAACAAAGGGTGCATAGCTCTTCTCCCTACAGGTGTAATTTCAGTCATGCATGATGGTGACCAACATTGCATCTTTGGCCCGGTGTTTTCGGTGGCTGGTTTGTTTTGGGGCCTCTGTTTACCGTTTTGTGGTGTTCTGTTTTACACTGTGTCATTTTATAGTGTCCTGTTTTGTAGTGTTCTGTTTTACACTGAGTCATTTTACTGTGTCCTGTTTTGTAGTGTTCTGTTTTACACTGTGTCATTTTACTGTGTCCTGTTTTGTAGTGATCTGTTTTACACTGTGTCATTTTACTGTGTCCTGTTTTGTAGTGTTCTATGTTACACTGTGTCATTTTATTGTGTCCTGTTTTGTAGTGTTCTGTTTTATACTGTGTCATTTTACTGTGTCCTGTTTTGTAGTGTTATGTTTCACACTGTGTCATTTTATTGTGTCCTGTTTTATAGTGTTTTGTTTCACACTGTGTCATTTTATTGTGTCCTGTTTTATAGTGTTTTGTTTCACACTGTCATTTTATTGTGTCCTGTTTTATAGTGTTTTGTTTCACACTGTCATTTTATTGTGTCCTGTTTTGTAGTGTTTTGTTTCACACTGTGTCATTTTATTGTGTCCTGTTTTGTAGTGTTCTGTGTTACACTGTTTCGTTTTTATTGTGTCCTGTTTTGCAGTGGTGTGTATGTGTGTGTGTGGATGTTTGTTGTGTGTGTTTTGTGTGTATGTGTGTGTGTGTGTGTGTGTGTGTGTGTGTGTGTGTGTGTGTGTGTGATTTGCTCTTGTTTGGTTTGTTCTGTTTTGCCATGTCCAAAGTTTGATGTGTTTTCTTTTACCATGTTTTTCTGCCTTCTGTTTTACCATATCAGTTTTACTTCGTTCTGTTTTACCGTGTTCCGTTTTACTGTTTTCCGTTTTAGTGTGTTCTGTAGTACTGTGTTCTGTTGTACTGTGTTCCGTTTTACTGTGTTCTGTTTCACCATATTCTATATTGTTGTGTTCTGTTTTACAGTGTTCTGTTTTACTGTGTTCTGTTTCACCATGTTCTATTTTACTGTGCTCTATTTTACTGTGTTCTGTTTTAGTGTGTTCTGTTTCGCCATGTTCTATTTTACTGTGCTCTATTTTACTGTGTTCTGTTTTACTGTGTTCTGTTTTACTGAGTTCTATTTTTACTGTGTTCTGTTTTACTGTGTTCTGTTTTACTGAGTTCTGTTTCACCATGTTCTATTTTACTGTGTTCTGTTTTACTGTGTTCTGTTTCACCATGTCCTATTTTACTGTGTTCTGTTTTACTGTGTTCTGTTTTACTGTGTTCTGTTTCACCATGTCCTATTTTACTGTGTTCTGTTTTACTGTGTTCTGTTTTACTGAGTTCTGTTTCACCATGTCCTATTTTACTGTGTTCTGTTTCACCATGTTACTGCGTTCTGTTTTACCATGTCTTGGTTTACTGCTCTGTTCCGCTGTGTTCTGCTTTACTGTCTCTCCCCCCCCCCCCCCCCTCTTTCCCCCTTTCTTTGATGGGCTATTTTTTTTTTTTACGATGTTCTGTTTGACTGTGTTCTGTTTTTACCAAGTTCTACTGTTCCATGTCTTTTACTGTGTTCTGTTTGACTGTGTTCTGTTTTTACCAAGTTCTACTGTTCCATGTCTTTTACTGTGTTCTGTTTGACTGTGTTCTGTTTTTACCAAGTTCTACTGTTCCATGTCTTTTACTGTGTTCTGTTTGACTGTGTTCTGTTTTTACCAAGTTCTACTGTTCCATGTCTTTCTTTTTTGTGTGTTCTGTTTTTACCAAGTTCTACTGTTCCATGTCTTTTATTGTTGTGTTCTGTTTTGCCGTGTTCTGTTTTTACCCAAGTTCTACTGTTCCATGTCATTTATTGTGTTCTGTTTTTACCAAGTTATACTGTTCCATGTCATTTATTGTGTTCTGTTTTTACCAAGTTATACTGTTCCATGTCTTTTATTGTGTTCTGTTTTTTACCAGGTTCTAATGTTCCATGTCTTTTATTGTGTTCTGTTTTTACCAGGTACTGTTCCATGTCTTTTATTGTGTTCTGTTTTTACCTGGTACTGTTCCATGTCTTTTATTGTGTTCTGTTTTGCTGCGTTCTGGTTTTACCAAGTTCTACTGTTCCATGTCTTACATTGTGTTCCGTTTAGCTGTGTTCTGTTTTTACCAAGTTCTACTGTTCCATGTCTTGTATTGTTGTGTTCTGTTGTCTGTGTTCTGCTTTAGTGTGTTCTGTTTAGCCTTGATTTTTTTCTTCCTTTTCTTAATCTTGTTTGAATTTCCGCCAGCAGTCACCTCACAGCACAGAGCTCGCCCACTGTTCGCCAACGGCACAACCCATGGTGGTCATGACAAAGCGAAAGCCCTCTTGCACAGGCCTACAGATGATCATAGGATAAGGGAAGCAACTGAGTGGTCGTCGTCACTCTTTCCCCAATAGACAGCAGTGAGCTCGACGGGTTTCGCCCCTGGATTTTGGCGCGGCGGCTTTTGGCCCTGTCAGAATGACGATGATCAGGAGGCTGGCATCCCATGAGCTGGGGAAAAAAAAGAGGAACAGTATTCTGAGAGAGTAACTTTTCTTCCCCTTTATTGCCTGAAAATGTCTGGAATCCTCACGGAAAGTGCTGAGCTCTGTCTGTCTGTCTGTTTCTCTGCCTGTCGCTGTCTCTGTCTCTGTCTGTCCGTCTCTGTCTGTCTCTTTCTCTGTCTCTGTTTGTCTCTCTCTGTCTCTTTCTCTGTGTGTGTGTGTGTGTGTGTGTGTTGTGTGTGTGTGTGTGTGTGGTGACCAAAGACTGTACGAACTATCTTTGATGTGACTCACTCACTCACTCTCTCTCTAAGTTAGGGCTGATCGCGAACGAAGCGATAAGTAGGCTACAAGAAATGTGACCCTACAGTAAAACCTTGCTATCGAAGTGCACGCAAATCGATCTCCGCTCGTCTTTCACTATCAGTTATCATGGAAGAAGACCATGGTGTGTGTGTGTGTGTGTGTGTGTGTGTGTGTGTGTGTGTGTGTGTGTGTGTGTGTGTGTGCGTGATGAGTTAGAATGATTAAATTGCGTGTATGTATTTTCAAAAGGTCATTATCATGTGGAGTCACTGTACATACAATTAACATTTCAATGATCGTGGGAAAAAAAAAAAAAGAAATGTGACCTCGGGATGAAAAGCCTTGGGGCCGAATTTCAGGGGGCGAAAGTTCGCGACCCCACAGCAGTTTACTGCCAGTGAAACTGATCAACAGTCAATTTTTTTACCCCCCCCCCTCAACCCCCCCTCCCCTAACCTTGCTCCACATCCCCCCCCCCCCCCCCCCCCCCCCCGTGCCTATTCCCTAGGCCCACCTTACTCCCAACTTTTGTGTCTCTTTCCACACAATATTGTCCCGAAGTTTTTTGTTGTTGTTGTATTTTCTGTCTGAGATATTGCAGACATGTCGCTCAGCCGACAAGTACGAAGTGTGTGTGTGTGTGTGTGTGTGTGTGTGTGTGTGTGTGTGTGTGTGTGCGCGCGCGCGCGCGCGCGCGCGTGCGTGCGTCAAGTATCATTACCGGAGTTTGTCATGGAAACTGTGCTGCAGCTGACGTTATTCATAAGCATGTTGCCCAACATGGTTTTCTCAAATTGAAAAAAAAAAGCGTTCCTCGCTTTGATATGCGGCTTAATTAAAGCCATTAGAAGAAAAAAGCCATTACAAGGAATATGTAATGGGGAAACATCTTACAAGCCTGTGTCCATCACGTATTGAAGGTTCACACCGAAATTGATCGATCATATATTGATGGTTGAGGCCCAGCGCAGATGCAGTCAGTTTCAAAAGCACATCAGTCATTGCCGCTTGACGGCCGATGTTTGTCTTTAGGACTGTGGTAAGGAAGGCTGTCATTGATCATGCAGATCGACATGATTTGGTCGTCTGCTTAAATGGCACAGCGGAACAATCTGCATAATGCGCGGGCTACCCCCCCCTCTCCCCCCACCACACACACACACACACACAAAACACACACACGCGCGCGCGCGCACCCGGCCCCATCTCCTGCACGCACGTACACACACGCGCGCGCGCGCGCACACACACACACACACACACACACACACACACACACACACACACATGCGCGCGCGTGCGCGACTCCCGCTCTGTGTCTCTGTCTCTGTCTGTCTGTCTGTCTGTCTTTCTTGTCTGTCTCTGTCTCTCTCTCTCTCTCTCTCCTCTCTCTCTCTCTCTCTCTCTCTCTCGTTCACGCACGCGCGCGCGCGTGTAGACATACATATAATTATATGTCCATTGAAATACGCACTTATGTACACGCGCGCGCACAAGACATACACCAGCAGCACCACCATAACCACCCCACCTCTTTTCCAGCTAGTTCACCAAATCAAAGCGCACCACATGTTCACCACACCAAAGCCTTCCCCTTCGGCAAATGCATGTCATCACTGTCGTCGTCATCATGACCGGCGTTGTTGTGACACACCTTTTTGTTGTACATCAGTCTTTCAACGCATGACTTGGCTGACTTAGAACTTCATCATTACAAGTATGTTCACTTCTGTTCATTTCTGCGTTGAACTCAGGTCTGTTGGTACGTGCCTTGCAGTGTGTGTGTGTGTGTGTGTGTGTGTGTGTGTGTGTGTGTGTGTGTGTTCGTGGTCATCTGGTCTGCGATGGATCGTGGTCGTTATCGTTCTTGTCAAGAGAGCGACAAGGTGCTGGGACTGGCAGTCAGTTTGGAGTTCAGTGACCATGGTGTGTGATTGTCTCCCCTCCCTCGTCAATATCGCCTTGCCTGGTCGTCTCCCGAGTTCGTGTAAGGGAGGCAATCCTCTGCCCTTGATGTGGAAAAGACAGAACTGTGGAAGTAGAACCAGACTTATTCCCCTTTCCCTCCCCCTGAGAGGTGGCCTGTATATTGCGCGAAAAGCACTGGGCCGGAGTCGTTCATATATATATATGGCCCACGAGAAAAAAAAAATGGTGGTGCATCGTTGGAAAAGAGTTCCTTTGTGTATCGTCACTCAGAAAGACAACTAGTATCTTTGTGTGTATTAAAGAGGAATGGGGCTGAGGCGGAAAGAAGTTGAACCCGAGACTTAAGTTGTTTAATTTTTGTTTTTCAGTTCTCTTCAAATATCTTTATTTCGTTGTTCCAGCGTCTGTCCTGTACAGGTATCATGACATTGCTCCAGACTGTCCTTAACACAGCACCGTTACGGGCGCTGTCCTGTACAGGTATCATGGCATTGCTTCAGACTGTCCTGAACACAGCACCGTTACGGGCGCTGTCCTGTACAGGTATCATGACATTGCTCCAGACTGTCCTGAACACAGCACCGTTACGGGCGCTGCCCTGTACAGGTATTATTGCATTGCTCCAGACTGTCCTGGACACAGCACCGTTACGGGCGCTGCCCTGTACAGGTATTATGACATTGCTTCAGACTGTCCTGAACACAGCACCGTTACGGGCGCTGTCCTGTACAGGTATTATTGCATTGCTCCAGACTGTCCTGAACACAGCACCGTTACGGGCGCTGTCCTATAGGGTAGCACGGGGTAGAACACCCCCCTTAAGCAAAAAACGTTGCAACTGTCCTTGTAGAAGGCACAGAGAAAATGGAAGTAGGCTTAACCTTTTGAGAAATGCCTATGCTACAAAATACCTCTAACACATATTGATACAAATAAAACAAAAGTACTGGTAGGTGAAAAATGGGAAAAATTTTTTTTTGTCCTTCTTGCCCCACACACGGGGCAAAACGCCCCTACACATGGGGCAAATAGCCCATAGTAGGTGTTTAGCCCCACGAGTGTAGGCGTTTTGCCCCACAATTAAAATTTACGGGAAACAATCCAAAACTACCACTGTTGGTGGAATCCATTGTGGGGCTAAAGGGGGTGATAATGTGCATGGAACCCACTGTTTTGGGGTGTTGTGATAGTGTGCAGGGAACCCACTGTTTTGGGGTGTTGGTGATAGTGTGCAGGGAACCTACTGTTTTGGTGTGTTGGTGATAGTGTGCAGGGAACCCACTGTTTTGGTGTGCTGGTGACAGTGTGCATGGAACCCACTGTTTTGGTGTGTTGGTGACAGTGTGCAGGGAACCCACTGTTTTGGGGTGTTGGTGATAGTGTGCAGGGAACCCACTGTTTTGGGGTGTTGGTGATAGTGTGCAGGGAACCCACTGTTTTGGGGTGTTGGTGATAGTGTGCAGGGAACCCACTGTTTTGGGGTGTTGGTGATAGTGTGCAGGGAACCCACTGTTTTGGGGTGTTGGTGATAGTGTGCAAGGAACCCACTGTTTTGGTGTGTTGGTGATAGTGTGCAAGGAACCCACTGTTTTGGTGTGTTGGTGATAGTGTGCAAGGAACCCACTGTTTTGGTGTGTTGGTGACAGTGTGCAGGGAACCCACTGTTTTGGGGGTGTTGGTGATAGTGTGCATGGAACCCACTGTTTTGGGGTGTTGGTGATAGTGCGCATGGAACCCACTGTTTTGGGGTGTTGGTGATAGTGTGCCGGGAACCCACTGTTTTGGTGTGTTGGTGATAGAGTTCAAGGAACCCACTGTTTTGGTGTGTTGGTGATAGTGTGCATGGAACCCACTGTTTTGGTGTGTTGGTGATAGAGTTCAAGGAACCCACTGTTTTGGTGTGTTGGTGACAGTGTGCAAGGAACCCACTGTTTTGGTGTGTTGGTGACAGTGTGCAGGGAACCCACTGTTTTGGTGTGTTGGTGACAGTGTGCAGGGAACCCACTGTTTTGGGGTGTTGGTGACAGTGTGCAGGGAACCCACTGTTTTGGGGTGTTGGTGATGACAGTGTGCAGGGAACCCACTGTTTTGGGGTGTTGGTGATGATAGTGTGCAGGGAACCCACTGTTTTGGGGTGTTGGTGATAGTGTGCAGGGAACCCACTGTTTTGGGGTGTTGGTGATAGTGTGCAGGGGACCCACTGTTTTGGTGTGTTGGTGATAGTGTGCAGGGCATCCACTGTTTTGGGTGTTGTTGTGGTAGTACATGTTTGGTGTTGAAGTGTGCATGGAACCCACTGTTTTGGGGTGTTGGTGACAGTGTGCAAGGAACCCACTGTTTTGGGGTGTTGGTGATAGTGTGCATGGAACCCACTGTTTTGGTGTGTTGGTGATAGTGTGCAAGGAACCCACTGTTTTGGGGTGTTGGTGTGCAGGGAACCCACTGTTTTGGGGTGTTGGTGATAGTGTGCAAGGAACCCACTGTTTTGGGGTGTTGGTGATAGTGTGCATGGAACCCACTGTTTTGGTGTGTTGGTGTGCATGGAACCCACTGTTTTGGGGTGTTGGTGATAGTGTGCATGGAACCCACTGTTTTGGTGTGTTGGTGATAGAGTGCATGTAACCCACTGTTTTGGGGTGTTGGTGTGCAGGGAACCCACTGTTTTGGGGTGTTGGCGATAGTGTGCAAGGAACCCACTGTTTTGGGGTCTTGGTGATAGTGTGCATGGAACCCACTGTTTTGGTGTGTTGGTGTGCATGGAACCCACTGTTTTGGTGTGTTGGTGATAGTGTGCATGGAACCCACTGTTTTGGGGTGTTGGTGATAGTGTGCATGGAACCCACTGTTTTGGGGTGTTGGTGATAGTGTGCATGGAACCCACTGTTTTGGGGTGTTGGTGATAGTGTGCAAGGAACCCACTGTTTTGGGGGTGTTGGTGATAGTGTGCAAGGAACCCACTGTTTTGGGGTGTTGGTGACAGTGTGCAGGGAACCCACTGTTTTGGGGTGTTGGTGATAGTGTGCAGGGAACCCACTGTTTTGGGGTGTTGGTGATAGTGTGCAAGGAACCCACTGTTTTGGGGTGTTGGTGATAGTGTGCAAGGAACCCACTGTTTTGGGGTGTTGGTGATAGTGTGCATGGAACCCACTGTTTGGGGGTGTTGGTGACAGTGTGCAGGGAACCCACTGTTTTGGTGTGTTGGTAATAGTGTGCAGGGAACCCACTGTTTTGGGGTGTTGGTGATAGTGTGCAGGGAACCCACTGTTTTGGTGTGTTGGGGAAAGTGTGCATGGAACCCACTGTTTTGGGGTGTTGGTGATAGTGTGCAGGGAACCCACTGTTTTGGGGGTGTTTTCTATCATCCTGTTGATTAGAGGGCGGTCCACCCGAGGTCTTGAATTTCCAGTGTCGCTGATCAGGGCTTTTGGGATCAGGGCTTTGGGGATCAGGGCGACAGGGGCGGGAGTGGCTCACAAACTGTCGGCTGTCCATAACAAAACGTGTCCATGCATCGGGACTTGGACACACATGCGCGCTGGCGTACGCGCACACGCAAGCGCGCACACACTCACACGCACGCACATACACGCACACACGCATGTACACACGCACACGCGTGCACACACACACACACACACACACACACACACACACACACACACACACACACACACCAGCGCGCGCGCGCGCGCGCGCGTGCACAGACACATATACACACATGTACACACATTCTCTCTCTTTTCTCTCTCTCTCTCTCTCTCTCTCTCTCTCTCTCTCTCTCTTTCTATGTCTCTACGTCTCTGTCAGTCTGTCTCTGTCTCTCTCTCTCTCTCTCAGTGTCACACACACACACACACACACACACACACACACACACACACACACACTTACGCACGCACACACACACACACACACACACACACACACACACACACACACACACACACACACACACACACACCGAGTGCGCACGCATACACGCGCTCACACACCAGAGTACCCTTAGATGTATATGTGTCAATCTGTTTTTGTAGGTATGTCTGTCTGCATGCACGTGCGTGTGTGCTTGAGGTGGTGGTGGTGGTGGTGGTTTGGGAGGGGGGGGGGGAGGGGTACCGGGGGACGGGGAGGTAAGAGCGTATGTAAGCGCAGGGCCGTGTTTATGAAGCAGTAGCTCGCACAGTGAGAGGCAGCGGCCACTGAGTGAAGCGTGACGACCGCCGGGAGACAAAGAGAGATCCCCTTTCCTGCCGCCCGCCAGGCCTGCCGCTGCTCCGTGTGCTGGGCACGCCACTGCAGGCTGGAGGTCGGCCAGACACCGGAACTGAGAGAACTGAGGAGTGACAAGTCACGGACACAGTGTCTGTCTGTCTGTCTGTCTGGCTGTCACCTCACCGCTGTTAAAGTGTCTGTCAGTCTGTTACCTGACCTATATCAAAGTGTTTGACAGTCTGTCATTTGACCTTTACCAAAGTGTCTGACAGTCTGTCATTTGACCTTTACCAAAGTGTCTGACAGTCTGTCATTTGACCTTTACCAAAGTGTCTGACAGTCTGTCATTTGACCTTTACCAAAGTGTCTGTCACCTGACCTATACCAAAGTGTCTGTCACCTGACCTATACCAAAGTGTCTGTCATTGTCACCTGATATCTACCAAAGTGAGTGTCATTGTCACTGACCTATATCAAAGTGTGTGTCATTGTCACTGACCTATACCAAAGTGTGTGTCATTGTCACTGACCTCAACCAAAGTGTCTGTCATTGTCACTGACCTATACCAAAGTGTGTGTCATTGTAACTGACCTCTACCAAAGTTTCTGTCATTGTCACCTGACCAATACCAAAGTGTCTGTTACTGTCACCTGACCTATACCAAAGTGTGTGTCATTGTCACTGACCTCTACCGAAGTGTGTGTCATTGTCACCTGACCTCTACCAAAGTGTGTGTCATTGTCACCTGACCTATACCAAAGTGTGTGTCATTGTCACTGACCTATACCGAAGTGTCCGTCATTGTCACCTGACCTCTACCAAAGTGTGTGTCATTGTCACCTGACCTCTACCAAAGTGTCTGTCATTGTCACCTGACCTATACTAAAGTTTCTGTCATTGTCACCAGACCTATACCAAAGTGTCTGTCATTGTCACCTGACCTCTACCAAAGTGTGTGTCATTGTCACCTGACCTCTACCAAAGTGTCTGTCATTGTCACCTGACCTATACCAAAGTGTCTGTCATTGTCACCTGACCTATACCAAAGTGCCTGTCATTGTCACCTGACCTATACCAAAGTGTCTGTCATTGTCCATTCAACATCAGACATCAAATGTAGCACTGGACTCTGTATTTGTGTAGAAGCCGGAACTGCTGCTTTTGTGGCCATCTTGATAGAGACGTGTGATAACTTTTAGATATCGTTTTGATTTTTCTGTTTGATTTGATTTGATTTGATGTGTGTGTGTGTGTGTGTGTGTGTGTGTGTGTGTGTGTGTGTGTGTGTGTGTGTGTTATTTAGCACGTATAATTATGTTTGGGTGTGTGGTGTGGTTGGGGAAATGCCCGAGCGTGTCAATGCTGTTAAGAGTGGAGTGATGTGACACAACCCAAGTCAAGCAGACCATGAAACGACACTGCTCTTTGTTACCAATGACGAGGATGTTGACGACAGAATTTTGGCAACTCGCGGAGCCCTCCCCCCCTCGATCTGTCTGTCTGTCTATCTATCTATCAACCTGTGTGTGTGTGTGTGTGTGTGTGTGTGTGTGTGTGTGTGTGTGTGTGTGTGTGTGTGTTACAGTTAAGTTGTGAAATCAGTAAATTCGTGAATTTCCTGACATTTTCAGTAAATTCATGAACTTACTGTTTCACTCAGGGAATTCACGAATTCCCGGTAAATTCTAGGAAATTCACGAATTTCCTGAAGCAGAGGTCCAGTCATTTCATGAATTCACTGATCTCTGTCTCTCTCTCTTGATCGTGGGAAGTAGACGGTCCTTGATCGTGGGAATTAGACGGTCCTTGATCATGGGAAGTAGACGGTCCTTGAGCGTGGGAAGTAGACGGTCCTTGAACGTGGGAAGTAGACGGTCCTTGAGCATGGGAAGTAGACAGTCCTTGAGCATGGGAAGTAGACGGTCCTTGATCGTGGGAAGTAGACGGTCCATGAGCATGGGAAGTAGACATCCTTGAGCATCTAGTGAGTCTTCAAAATTTGTCATTCCCTCCTCGCTTCGTTGAGAGTTTGAAGTATACGGTTCTTGAGCAGGTGGTGTTGGAGTGCTTGAATCAGAGGGCTCCTGTAGTGTATTGCTTTCTGTTGTGGATGGCTGAGAGCTGCTGACTGCCAACAAAGCCAGAAGATCCTCTTCATTCTCAAGTCTGCTGAGAACTTCATGCGGGAGGGAGGATGAGGTCAGTCCAGCGCGTGCATCTGCACCAAACAGAGCCGAGTAAGGGGAACGTTTGATCCCTGCATGGTGGGAAGAGTTTTTGTAGAATTGGTCGAATTTTATTCCAGCAACCCAGTCGTCTGTTTGGTTGTCCGCGAGCCAGGACACCACTTGTAGCCATTTCTCGCCATTGACTGCATGTCGACCAGATCCACTTGGCTCCTAGATGCAAAATCTCTGCTTAGAATTGGTCGAACCACAACACCCTTTGTCATGGGCCTTTTCCTTTTCTTTTGACATTCCACACAGAGAGATTTAAAAAGCTCCAGGGTTTTTTGTGTGATGTTGGTGTATTTTTTCTGTTTCCTTGATCATGCGGTCACGTCCCCCATGGCCCGTATCCACGTGAGCACGCTGGATGACATCAAATGTGTCTTCGAGAGTCACATAGTAGAGGGGGTCTTCATCAGCATTGGCTCGTTTCCTTTTTCCACTGGTCCGCACTGAAGAACCTCGTACCTGTGAATAATAATAATAATAAAAAAAAAAACTCCCTTGAAATGAACATGTTCTCTCTCTCTCTCTCTCTCTCCTCTCTCTCTCTCTCTCTCTCTCTCTCTCTCTCTCTCTCTCTCTCTCTCTCTCTC
>CM065733.1:24169885-24174885 GCA_033310375.1 Conus canariensis | reverse complement strand
CGTACAGAGTGTTTATAGGCCCACTAGATTGATAGTGTTTACAGCACTACCAGATACATACTGAGTGTTTTAGAGGCTTACTGGATTCATAATGAGTGTCCATATATTATGCCTCCTAAATAGATCATTTGTGTTGAGGGTGTAGGTATGTTTTGGGTACTTTTTGAGGTTTTAGGGTGTGGGCCTGCTGACTATATTCTTCAGTGTTTAGGATATTGCCTCGTGAACTACATACTGTGTGTAGGGTATAGTCCGGCTGACTATACACGGGATGTTTAGGGTAAAGGCCTACTGGCTATATGCTGAGTGTTTACATTATAGACTTTTCTAGCCACACACTGTACGTTTAGGTAACAGACCCACTAGCTACAAATCAGTAAGCTATGTTCATGCTATAAGCCTATCTAACCACAATCAAACTGAGGCTGTTAACCTTATTTTATCAATGTGTTGGGGGTATTGGCCTATTACCTACCAAACGATGCTGAGGCTGTAGGCTGCTATCAAGTAATTGGCAACATTGAATATGCAGACCTACTAGCTACGGACTAGCAAGCAATGTTGACGTTGTTTGCCTTCTAGGTGCCAACAAATTATCAGTGTTGAGGCTACACGCCTACAAACTACCGACGAAGTAGCAGTGTTGAGGCTATAGGCCTACTTATTATCAACGAACAAGCAGTGGTAAGACTATAGGCCTACTAATTATCAACGAACTAGCAGTGGTGAGACTATAGGCCTACTAATTATCAACGAACAAGCAGTGGTGAGACTATAGGCCTACTAATTATCAACGAACAAGCAGTGGTGAGACTATAGGCCTACTAATTATCAACGAACTAGCAGTGGTGAGACTATAGGCCTACTAATTATCAACCAACTAGCAGTGGTGAGACTATAGGCCTACTAATTATCAACCAACTAGCAATGGTGAGGCTATAGGCCTACTAATTATCAATGAACTAGCAATGGTGAGGCTGTAGGCCTACTAGTTATCAACGAACTAGCAATGGTGAGGCTATAGGCTTACTAGCTACCAACGAACAAGCAGTGTTGAGGCTACAGGCCTACTAACTACCAACGAACTAGCTGTATTGAGTCTATAGGCCTTCTAGCTACCAACGAACTAGCAGTGTTCAGGTTATAGGCCTACTATTTACCAGCAAACTGGCAGTGTTGAAGCAATTGGCCTACTAAATACCAACAAACCTGTAATGCGACGCGATAGGCCAACCAACGGAGCTATAGGCTTGTTCTTGCTAACGAGCTGGCAGTATTGAGGCTGTAGGTGTGCTCATCACCTGTGAACTACCAGTGTTGAGACGTCAGGTCTGCTGTTGAAGCCTGAGTGTTTCAGAGCCGATCAAGCGAATCGGGTCAGCCTGTGAACCGGAAGCCCAACTGATTGGATTAGTGCAGATCGGATTAACCTGGCCCAAGGTTAGCCGTCCGACCCCCACCTCTTCCGAGCGTCCCCTGCGTTTACGCTGTTATGTCCCCTGCCGAGCAAGCATTTTGCACCGCTGAGTGTCGTGAGATTGATTCGGATCGTAGAGAAAACAATAATCACTGTGGTTGCGTGCTGCTCAGAGGCAGCAGTCTAAAACAGATCCAATGCGGTGCACAAATCCGCGTGCAGTGCACTTTGTACATTCGTTGTTTGGAGTGGGTTGTGGTGTTCGTGGCAGGCTGGGGGGCAGTGTGCATTGGTGGGTTTTCCGGACAGGACTGACCCAGATGGCGGGTGTGACTGCCGGTTCGTTGTCTTATCAACGCTGTCAACTGGACCCCATGTAGGAAGACATAACCTGAACGTTTGGCAAGACATGATTAGGACGGGCGTGTGTGGTCAAGACGTAGCCAGGACGGACGTGTGGTAAGACGTAGCGAGGACGTGTGGTAAGACGTAGCGAGGACGTGTGGTAAGACGTAGCGAGGACGTGTGGCAACACATAACCAGGACGTGCGTGTGGTCAGACGTAGCCAAGACGGAGTGTGGTAAGACGTAGTGAGGACGTGTAAGACGTAGCGAGGACGTGTGGCAACACATAACCAGGACGTGCGTGTGGTCAGACGTAGCCAGGACGGAGTGTGGTAAGACGTAGTGAGGACGTGTAAGACGTAGCGAGGACGTGTAAGACGTCGTGAGGACGTGTGGAAAGACATATCCAGGAAGTGTGGTAAGACATAGCCGGGACGGACGTGTGGTAAGACGTAGCCAGGACGTGTGGTAAGACATAGCCGGGACGTGTGGTAAAACATAACCAGGACGTGTGGTAAGGCATACCCAGATCATGTGGTAAGACATAGCCAGGACGTGTGGTAAGACGTAGCCAGGACGTGTGGTAAGACGTAGCCATGACGTGTGGTAAGGCGTAGAAAGAACGTATGGTAAGACGTAGCTAGGATGCGTGGAAAGACATATCCAGGACGTGTGGTAAGACATACCCAGATCGTGTGGTAAGACATAACCAGGACGTGTGGTAAGACGTAGCCAGGACGTGTGGTAAGACGTAGCCAGGACGTATGGTAAGATATAGCCAGGACGTGTGGTAAGCCAGGACGTGTGGTAAGACGTAGCCAGGACGTGTGGTAAGACATAACCAGGACGTGTGGTAACACGTAGCTAGGACGTGTGATAAGACGTAGCCAGGACGTGTGGTAAGACATAGCCAGGACGTGTGGTAAGACAGGACGTGTGGTAAGACGTAGCCAGGACGTGTGGTAAGACATAGCCTGGACGTGTGGCAAGACATAGCCAGGACGTGTGGTAAGACAGGAAGTGTGGTAAGACGTAGCCAGGACGTGTGGTAAGACATACCCAGACCGTGTGGTAAGACATAACCAGGACGTGTGGTAAGACATAGCCAGGACGTGTGGTAAGACATACCCAGACCGTGTGGTAAGACATAGCCAGGACGTGTGGTAAGACATGGCCAGTTCGTGCGTAAAGACCTAGCTGGGAAGTGCGTAAACAAATAACGAAAAGGTGTGAAACGATTTAGGCTGGACTTGTATAAAGAAGTACTCCGGACATATACAAAGAAAAGCGAGAACATGTTAAAAGACATAGCCAACACGTGTGTAAGAAAACCATAGTCAGAACGCATGTCATGACATAGCCAGGACGCTTGTCAAGACTTTGCCAGAACGCATGTCAAGACATAGCCAGAACGCATGTCAAGACATAGCCAGAACACTTGTCAAGACATAGAACGCTTGTCAAGACATAGCCAGAACGCTTGTCAAGACACATCCAGAACGCATGTCAAGACACACCCAGAACGCTTGTCAAGACATAGCCAGAACACAGCCAGAACACTTGTCAAGACATAGCCAGAACACAGCCAGAACACTTGTCAAGATATAGCCAGAACACGGACAGAACACTTGTCAAGACATAGCCAGAACACAGCCAGAACACTTGTCAAGACATAGCCAGAACACAAACAGAACACTTGTCAAGACATAGCCAGAACACAGACAGAACACTTGTCAAGACATAGCCAGAACACAGACAGAACACTTGTCAAGACATAGCCAGAACGTTTTTCAAGACATAGCCAGAACACAGACAGAACGCTTGTCAAGACACACCTAGAACGCTTGTCAAGACATAGGCAGAACACAGCCAGAACGCTTGTCAAGACATAGGCAGAACACAGCCAGAACGCTTGTCAAGACATAGACAGAACACCGCCAGAACGCTTGTCAAGACATAGACAGAACGCTTGTCAAGACAGAGAACGTATGGAAAGAAAGACATGATGAGAACATGGTTACGGACGTAGGCTATGTGTACGGAGTGTAGGCAATACACGTGTCACGGCCAAACTGTAGGGCGGTGACTGTGTGGGGTGTGTCGCCGGGAGGACGGCGAGGGCCTTGCAGTGGGGTAGGACAGGGCGTGCCTAAGCCATGAGGTTTCCATCACATCTTCTTCACAGCCCGTCATCGGCCACCGTCCTGTCTTGATGCCTCGCACAGACACATGGTCTGCCCGACTACTCTCCCCTGTTTCAGTCGCTCTGTCAGACTGAGCCCGAAGCAATGGCATTAAGTTTGCCGCGGCTTACTGTATAATGAACAATCGTCAGAAGACAGCGGTATTTTTGTGCTGTGTTTTCGATTTTCTTTTTTCTTTCTTCTTTTTTTTTTTGTTCCCTTTTTTTTTAAGCGACAGTGGTAACAACAGGTTTTATTTGTACAGAAGGGAAGTGTGAGAAGCCGGGTACATGAAATGTCAAATGTACTGTCAGTACTGAGCAGTGTCCTAGTGACGTTTTGTATGCCAACAGTGAGGACGGGAGTAACGTCAGCACACTGTCTTGCTGCTTGTGAGCCGGCGTCCATCGTGTTCACGGGCATGTCTATGTCCACATACACCACACTCAGCCCTAAGGGCCAGGTCATATGCGAATCGCAAATCAACAGCATATAGCGTAATAGTTCCTATCTTTCCAGTCGGACATGCTTTTGTAAGAAATAGGTTTCCACATTATCTGGCCAGTGCTGTCCATGTCAAGACGTGCTCTAGCCTGGCCAAACATGTTTCTTGGATTCGGCATCATGCGCCAACGAACAGCGCTGCTGGAAAACGCGCTAGTGTGCCTGGCTTGAAAATCAAATAGAAGACAAGAGCTGGAGGACTCCGAGCCAAATTGACACGAGAAAGCTTCGTTAGGGGTCGATTCATTGGCAGGTTTCTTGACCCGTGGCGTTCGATACACTGGGCGGAAAGAAACTGGCGCCCAAATCAGGCCGGTGGATGTCTGTGACAATTGAGGTCCGGCCGTCTGTGGGGCAGCGTGGCGGCTTTAATCTTTGGCACTGTGCGAAGGCAGTTTACTGCGTGACCATGCACTGCATAAAACAACTTTGAATCATTCATTACGCTAAACCGTTCACGCTTTTGCTCGGAAACAGCAGTGTATGATCCTTGCCTATTGTCGGCACAGGGGAAAACACAGAGATGAATGCTGATGCCGCTGTTGGCACTG
>CM065733.1:24162385-24164885 GCA_033310375.1 Conus canariensis | reverse complement strand
ATGACGACCTACAAAGCCATATTGCAGAAGAAGTCCACGGTGGCATAACGTTTGGAGGACAATAATGGCAGTGTACTCGTGTCCACATAATTTAAACCAAGAACGATATAATTACGTACAAATTAATTTCTTGTGTTTATAGATCCTGGGGGACAGGGGGGGGGGGGGGGTCTCGAGACAGTCTTCAGTGTGAGTCTCACACACACACACACACACACACACACACACACACACACACACACACACACACACAAACACGCACACGCACGCGTGCACACACACACGCGCGCGCGCGCGCGCACACACACACACACACACACACACACACACACACACACACACAAACACGCACACGCACGCGTGCACACACACACGCGCGCGCGCGCGCACACACACACACACACACACACATACACACACACACACAACATACATACACACAGCGAGCCAGCCCGCCAGCCAGCCAGCCAGACAGACAGACAGAGCCATGCATACGCCGTTTGCGCTTAGCTTCGCTGACAGAAAATTACGCAATTCAGATCTTAGCAGAGGAATCCAGAATGCCTGAGAAAGTGGAGATTCTTTTTAGCCGTGACGCCGATTCTGTTCCCCGGTCAATAGCCCACGGTGTATTCCTCATGTCAGCACGCTATATGTTTTTTTGTCCTCTGTTAACACTCCCTGTGTTTGTGTTCCGCTGTCAACACTCCATGTGTTTGTGTTCCGCTGTCAGCACTCCATGTGTTTGTGTTCCGCTGTCAACACTCCATGTGTTTGTGTTTCTCTGTCAACACTGCATGTGTTTGTGTTCCTCTGTCAACATTTGTGTTCCTCTGTCAGCACTCCATGTGTTTGTGTTTCTCTGTCAACAGTCCATGTGTTTGTGTTCCTCTGTTAACACTCCATGTGTTTGTGTTCCTCTGTCAAAACTCCATGTGTTTGTGTTTCTCTGTTAACACTGCATGTGTTTGTGTTCCTCTGTTAACACTCCATGTGTTTGTGTTCCTCTGTCAACACTCCATGTGTTTGTGTTTCTCTGTTAACACTCCCTGTGTTTGTGTTCCTCTGTCAACACTCCATGTGTTTGTGTTTCTCTGTCAACAGTCCATGTGTTGTGTTTCTCTGTAACACTCCTGTGTTTGTGTTCCTCTGTCAACCTCCATGTGTTGTGTTCTCTGTCAACAGTCCATGTGTTTGTGTTCTCTGTAACACTCATGTGTTTGTGTTTCTCTGTCAACATCCATGTGTTTGTGTTCCTCTGTTAACACTCCATGTGTTTGTGTTCCTCTGTTCAACACTCCCTATGTTTTTGTTCCTCTGTCAACACTCCATGTGTTTGTGTTTCTCTGTCAACACTGCATGTGTTTGTGTTCCTCTGTCAACACTCTGTGTTTGTGTTTCTCTGTCAACACTCGCTGTGTTTGTGTTCTCTGTCAACACTCCATGTGTTTGTGTTCCTCTGTCAACACTCCTGTGTTTGTGTTTCTCTGTCAACACTCATGTGTTTGTGTTCCTCTGTCAACATTTGTGTTTCCTCTGTCAACACTCCTATGTGTTTGTGTTTCTCTGTTAACACTGCATGTGTTTGTGTTCTCTGTCAACACTCCGTATGTTTTTGTTCTCTGTTAACACTCATGGGCTTTCGTTTCTCTCGTCAACACTCCATGTGCTTTTAGTTCTCTGTTAACCCCAGTATGTTTTTGTTTCTCTGTCAACATCCGTGTGCTTTTTTTCTCTGTTAACCCCAGTATGTTTTTGTTTCTCTGTCAACACTCCGTGTGCTTTTGGTACCTCTCACAATAGTCCATGTGTGAGAGAGCGGTGGGGTGAGAAGGGGGGGGGGGGGGAGACAGACGATGACACCTAAACACTGTCTGACCCCCCCCCCCCCCCCCCCCCCCCCCCCCCCAGTCCCCAATGGTTAAGCGTTAGGTGACGTGTCCTTCCGGTTGACCTTTGTGTGAGGAGTATTGTCAGGAGCATTGTCCATCACGTAAATGCCAGGCTGTTGAGAATTCCGCTGCCAGATCTCCTCTCAGACAGGAGCTGTTTCCACAAACCAGCGCGGAGCTGCCAGTACTTTGACGGCTGTTTTTTTCACTGTGGGATTCTACACACATGGCGTGTCGTTTGTCTCATGCCCCCCTGTCGTTTTGCGCCATAGTTACATGTCAGAACGTTTTCTTTCTTCCCTTCCCTTCTGTTCCGCTGGTGTTTGACAGCGAGGAAGCTCTGTTCCGACTTTGGGCCGATGATGTAGGACTGTGTTTCACTGTTTGATAGCAAACGTTGCATGCAGCGACTTTTAGCTTCTATGGTGCAGATATAGATTGCTGTGTTCTGAGCGCGCTCGGGGTGTGTGTGTGTGTGTGTGTGTGTGTGTGTGTGTGTGTGTGTGTGTGTGTGTGTGTGTGTGTGGTGAGAGAGAGAAGAGAGAGAGAGAGAGAGAGTGTGAGTGTGTGTGTGTGGGTGGGTGGGTGTGTATGTGTGTGTGTGTGTG
>CM065733.1:24139885-24157385 GCA_033310375.1 Conus canariensis | reverse complement strand
AGTTGGTAGAGCACAGGAATAGGTCAGTTGGTAGAGCACAGGAATAGGTCAGTTGGTAGAGCACAGAATAGTCAGTTGGAGAGCACAGGAATAGGTCAGTTGGAAGAGCACAGGAATAGGTCAGTTGGTAGAGCACAGAAATAGGTCAGTTGGAAGAGCACAGGAATAGGTCAGTTGGAAGAGCACAGGAATAGGTCAGTTGGAAGAGCGCCGGAATAGTCAGTTGGTAGAGCACAGGAATAGGGTCAGTTGGTAGAGCACAGGAATAGGTCAGTTGGAAGAGCGCCAGGAATAGTCAGTTGGAGAGCACAGGAATAGGTCAGTTGGTAGAGCCGGAATAGTTCAGTTGGAGAGCACAGGAATAGGTCAGTTGGTAGAGCACAGGAATAGGTCAGTTGGAAGAGCCGGAATAGTCAGTTGGAGAGCGCAGGAATAGTCAGTTGGTAGAGCACAGGAATAGGTCAGTTGGAAGAGCGCCGGAATAGTCAGTTGGTAGAGCGCAGGAATAGTCAGTTGGAGAGCACAGGAATAGAGTCAGTTGGTAGAGCGCCGGAATAGTCAGTTGGTAAGAGCGCCGGAATAGTCAGTTGGTAGAGCACAGGAATAGGTCAGTTGGTAGAGCGCCGGAATAGTCAGTTGGTAGAGCCAGGAATAGGTCAGTTGGTAGAGCGCAGGAATAGGTCAGTTGGTAGAGCACGAGAATAGATCAGTTGGTAGAGCGCCGGAATAGTCAGTTGGTAGAGCACAGGAATAGTCAGTTGGTAGAGCGCCGGAATAGTCAGTTGGTAGAGCGCAGGAATAGGTCAGTTGGTAGAGCACAGGAATAGGTCAGTTGGTAGAGCACAGGAATAGTCAGTTGGTAGAGCACAGGAATAGGTCAGTTGGTAGAGTGCCGGAATAAGTCAGTTGGTAGAGTGCCGAAATAGGTCGGTTGGTAGAATAGGTCAGTAGGGTGGAGTGTCAGAATAGGTCAGTTGGTAGAGTGCCGGAAAAGTCAGTTGGTAGAGTGTCGGAATAGGTCAGTTGGTAGAGTGCCGGAATAGGTCAGTTGGTAGAGTGCCGGAATAGGTCAGTTGGTCGAATAGGTCAGTTGGTAGAGTGCCGGAATAGGTCAGTTGGTGAATAGGTCAGTTGGTAGAGTGCCGGAATTGGTCAGTTGGTAGAGTGCGGAATAGGTCAGTTGGTCGAATAGGTCAGTTGGTAGAGTGCCGGAATAGGTCAGTTGGTAGAGTGCTGGAATAGGTCAGTTGTACGAATAGGTAGTTGGTAGAGTGCGGAATAGGTCAGTTGTAGAGTAGTCGGAATAGGTCAGTTGGTAGAGTGCTGGAATAGTGCAGTTGGTAGAATAGGTCAGTTGGTGGAGTGCCTGAATAGGTCGGTTGGTAGAGTGCTGGAATAGGTCGGTTGGTAGAGTGCCGGAATGGGTCAGTTGGTAGAGTGCTGGAATAGGTCGGTTGGTAGAGTGCCGGAATGGGTCAGTTGGTAGAGTGCTGGAATAGGTCGGTTGGTAGAGTGCCGGAATGGGTCAGTTGGTAGAGTGCTGGAATAGGTCGGTTGGTAGAGTGCCTGAATAGGTCGTTGGTAGAGTGCTGGAATAGGTCGGTTGGTAGAGTGCCGGAATGGGTCAGTTGGTAGAGTGCTGGAATAGGTCGGTTGGTAGAGTGCCGGAATGGGTCAGTTGGTAGAGTGCTGGAATAGGTCGGTTGGTAGAGTGCCGGAATGGGTCAGTTGGTAGAGTGCTGGAATAGGTCGGTTGGTAGAGTGCCGGAATGGGTCAGTTGGTAGAGTGCTGGAATAGGTCGGTTGGTAGAGTGCCAAAATAAGTCAGTTGGTAGAATAGGTCGGTTGGTAGAGTGCTGGAATAGGTTGGTTTAAACAAATTTTATTTGTTCGAGAACAATTTTGCAGCAATATTCATCAAATCATGGAGTACAACAAGCATAGGCTTATAAACCGTACTCTTACAAAAAAAAAAAAAAAAAAAAGTACATTGGAATGGCTGCGTCAAAAAGTTATCAAAATGGAATTGGAAAGGAGGAAAATCAACAGACACAAACAAAAACAAAACAACAACAAAGACAAGCGAACAAACGAAAAACGTTTACACACACAAGAGTACACTCAAACTACAGCACAATAATAAAATAACCCACCACGCCTGAACCACACCATGCCATTTCAATCAATAGTATTCCATACCAGGTAGAAGACCGGGAAGGTAAATGTGGTAAGCCGAATAAGTTTAGTTAAGTGCAAACCTATTAGAAAGCTTAACAAAATTTCCAACCATAGCAAGTATCTCTGTATTTGCGTCCACATCCAGATCAAGGTTGCCAGTCAATAATGTTGAGATATCGCGTTTTGCTGTGCCGTGTAGAGTTTCTGTTGTCAGGCACGGGCCTGTTGATGGAGTGGACAATTAATCAAGAAGTGGGCTGCATCTTCAACTGCCGTGCCACAGACACATGAAGGGTTGTTTCTAAGATGTCGTTTGAAAAGATAGTGGTTTAAGTCACTCATTTCCAATCTCAACTTACACAAAATTATTTCTGACGTCCTATCAGATAAGTAGTAACACCTAGGCACGATACTATCGGTACTGCTGAGGAAACGCTTGAGAAAACTAAAAGAATTAGATGCTTTAATATTGTCAGGGAGGTCATTCCAAAGAGCAGTAGATGAAGGAAAGAAGGAAGATTTGTACATATCTAATCTACACTTTGGCATCTGCCTCTCCAGGGGGCGCCTGAGGTGATAAGGGTTTACAGAGGATATAAGATGGGGAAGTCGATCAGACAGGTAAATAGGAACAATACCGTTGACAATTTTGTAGTACAGAATGATTTTATGACGTCGTCGTCTCTCTTTTAATGATGTAAAACCGGATTCCTTGTATAATTTTTAGTGGCTAGTACCTCGGATCGAGCCGACAATAGTTCTAATCGCATCCAGATGCACATTTTCTAAATCTTCAGCTTGTTTGTTTGTACAATTATCCCACACGACATCCGAAAAATCGAAATGGGGCAAAATAAATGACTTATACATTATTTCGAGTGATTTCCGACTAAGACGGTATTTAAATGAGCGGAGGCAGGCAACACGAACACGACATTTTGACAACATGGATTTGATGTGGCGATCTCATTTACAATTATTTTGAATGATAACTCCTAGGTGTTTGTGTAATTCTGTATCATGTAATGTCACGTTATTAAACCTCAGAGGTTCAATTTGTGGCACCGCATGGTTAGAAATTGTCAATAATTCAGTTTTAGACTGGTTAAATGTTATTTTCCATTTGAGAGCCCAAGTATTGATTTTTTCCAGATCTGAGTTTAAGATTTCTGTTCTAAGATGGGTATTTTCAAGACCTAAATATATACTGGTATCATCAGCAAGTAACTTTACCACAGATTCAGTGTCATGAGCAATATCATTTATATAAATAAGGAATAACATTGGTCCAAGAATAGAACCTTGGGAGACGCCTGCCGATATTGGGAGATGCGGTGATTTACTTCCCTTTAAAAGTGCTGCCTGTGTACGATTTGTCAAATAGTCAGCAAACCAATCAAGCAACTGTCCTCTAACACCCAAGGCAGAAAGTTTATATAGTAATCCACGGTGCCATACCTTATCAAAGGCCTTAGATACGTCAAAAAAAAAATCAGCTGTGCAGTTGTTTTTGAGTCAAGAAATTTGCAAAAATCATCATATATACACAAAAGTTGAAAAACGGTTGAGTCTTTTGGAATGAACCCCGACTGGGCATCTGATAAAAGATTATTGCCTAAAAGGTGTTTAAACACATGTTGCTGAACACATTTTTCTAAGATTTTACCGATGCAGCTCAATAATGAAATAGGACGGTAGTTGTCGCATTTATGTTTATCTCCTTTTCTAAATATGGGGGTTACATGAGTCAGTTTCCATATTAAAGGAAATTTGCCTTCTGTTAATGAGCGATTAAACAGGTATGCTAATGGTTCACAAATGACGTCCGCGGCAGCGATTAAAATTCTATTGTGTACCAAATCTGGTCCGACAGCTTTTCTACTACCAAGACCTTTCAGTATTTCTAGAACAACGTCTTTGGTAATAACTAACTGACTAATCAAACCGCAATATTCATTTATCCTAGGTCTATCTTCATCATCGTCATCGACCGAACATTGCGTGGCAAAGTTTTTATTAAGGGCAGTAGCCTTATCTTTTGGAGTGTAATAGATCACATCGTTATCTTCAATGGGAGGGATTTCGTCCTGAGGCATGCCTTTGTTACGAATGAATGTTTTAACTAGTTTCCACCAGTCCTTGGTTCCAAAGCAATTCGGAGAGGAGATTCTGTTGTCTAATTCTAATACATATTCTGCCTTCCTCAGTCTAATAACATGTGTAAGCTCATTTCGAGTACGACGAAAGAAAGCCCAAGCCCAGTCAGAATTTAATGATTTAGCCAGTTTATGGATACTGTTTTTTCTTTTGATTGATTTAATTTCAGTCGTAATCCATGGCGCATCGCGTTCATCAATTGTAACCTCTTTGACTGGCATACATAATTTTGCAACATACACAAGCAGATCAGAAAACTTCTCGGCAGCATCATCAATAGATTCCAAGGTTAAAATGGAATCCCAGTCAGTATTAGATAATTCTGAAGTTAGTCTCTGAGCATTCAGTTTAGCATAATTAAACACTGTACGTTTGTAGGAGGTGTTAAATCTGCGGTGGTTTTTCAAGACAACATACGAAGCACAATGATCGCTACAGACTGGTGACAGTACGTCTGAACCTTGAATGAGGTCTGGACATGGCGTAAGTATTAAATCAGTTGTGGTGGACGAGTTTTCAGTAATACGAGTTGATTTATTAACTATCTGAAATAAATTATTCGTTGACATAATATTTTGAAGATGCGGTGGTGGTTGAACTGTACAATCTGCGTTGAAATCACCAAGAATAATGAATTTGTTAGGAGTATTTCCAGCTAACTATACTGCCTGATCTATTAAGTCCCAGTAAGCTACATTAGCAGAGGGTGGTCTATAGAATGTTCCTATCAGCAGTGTGTTTTGTCCTAGTTTTGTCTCAATCCACACAGCCTCCAGAAAAGGCACACTCAGGTCGGGTCTAGGTTTGCAAACTGAATGATCTTTTACGTACACAGCAACACCTCCGTGTGGATCGCCTACTCTGTCTCTCCTGACTGGAGGTTGGAAACCTGGAATTAGTATGTCGTCATTAGAAATGTTGTCTGAAAGCCATGTTTCAGACATGGTTACCACATCAAAACAACTTACTTCACACTGAATTAGAGGAATTTTTTTTGCTTAAGCTATGTACATTCAAGTGGATGATGGATAGTCCATTTGAAATATCATCAGTCGGATCTGGGTTTGGGTGGACATCACCTGCAAGTTGCAGCAACATCTGTATTGCAAATCCGACAAGAAAAATAATAAGCAGGTCAGCAGTACCCACACGTTGAGGAAGCGTGTTCACATCATGACTGTTGGAGAGTGATGGATCAAGAGATGAGAGCTTACACGGCATCGTATTGACGAGCGGTCCCTTCAACATTATAAAAAGGAAAAGTGAGAGGGTCAGTGCTGATGATCTATATAACACCAAGAGAAGAAACGGACCAACGTCAGTCACTGTGAAAAAGGACGACTTGAACATAGACAGTTTTAGGACCCTGGTATAGAACATCCCGACTCTGGCTCTGAACTGAGTTAGGCAACAAGTCATGTCACAGCACGGAGTAAAAATTCAAACAGAACAGACAACAGAGCCGGAACATTTTTCCTGGTTATCAATGGAATGGCGTTTGGCTCAAACACGTTTAGCGATTTATAAACAATTATCCCCCAAACAAAGAATGACAAAAGGTACAAAAAGTAATAACAAACCATACGATCCAAGTCCATGGCCGTGAGCGGCCCGGGAAGATGAAAATGTATTCGACAGAAATCTATTTGTGGACGTTTGTGGAATAGGTTAGTTGGTAGAGTGCCTGAATAGGTCAGTTGGTAGAGTGCCTGAATAGGTCAGTTGGTAGAGTGCCGGAATAGGTCAGTTGGTAGAGTGCCTGAATAGGTCAGTTGGTAGAGTGCCGGAATAGGTCAGTTTGTAGGAGCTCCGGAATAGGTTAGTTGGTAGAGTGCCGGAATAGGTCAGTTGGTAGAGTGCCGGAATAGGTCAGTTGGTAGAGTGCCGGAATAGGTCAGTTGGTAGAGTGCCGGAATAGGTTAGTTGGTAGAGTGCCGGAATAGGTCAGTTGGTAGAGCTCCGGAATAGGTTAGTTGGTAGAGTGCCGGAATAGGTCAGTTGGTATAGTGCCGGAATAGGTCAGTTGGTAGAGTACCGGAATAGGTCAGTTGGTAGAGTATCGGAATAGGTCGGTTGGTAGAGTGCCGGAATAGGTCGGTTGGTAGAGTGCCGGAAAGGTCAGTTGGTAGAGTACCGGAATAGGTCAGTTGGTAGAGTGCCGGAATAGGTCGGTTGGTAGAGTGCCGGAATAGGGCAGTTGGTAGAGTGCCGGAATAGGGCAGTTGGTAGAGTGCCGGAATAGGTCAGTTGGTAGAGTGCCGGAATAGGTCAGTTGGTAGAGTGCCGGAATAGGTCGGTTGGTAGAGTGCCGGAATAGGTCAGTTGGTAGAGTACCGGAATAGGTCAGTTGGTAGAGTGCCGGAATAGGTCAGTTGGTAGAGTGTCGGAATAGGTCAGTTGGTAGAGTACCGGAATAGGTCAGTTGGTAGAGTGCCGGTATAGGTCAGTTGGTAGAGTGTCGGAATAGGTCGGTTGGTAGAACATTGGACTCGTGATCCAGGGTTGGCGGGTTCGAACTTCCGTCACGTTGTTGCGGTACCGAGGAATATTTTTTGCGTTTGAGGTTACCTTTGATTCTGACTCCATTTCCCCAAAAGTTCTTTGAGATTATTATAAACCAAGCACATCATCTTGCACACACGTGAACTTTTCTCATCAGCGTTCGGAAGAAACCAGTTTGATGGATGGTATGGAAACATAGCATGCACTCCCTATGGACAATCGAAAGAATGAGTGAAAAACTGAGTGACTGACATTCAGTCGAATGACCCGGCAAAAGACAGAATACTAGCAGGCAGCTGTTACCCAGATAGGCAGCACATTGTGTAAACGAGAGTATTTGTTGTAAGGCGCTTTGAGCTTGGTCACTAGCTGGAGATTAGCGCTAGCAGTATCTCAGTAGTAGTAGTAATGATGATGATAATGGGTGATGATGATGACAACAACAATAATAATGATAATAATAATAATAATGATAATAATGGTAATAATAATAATAATAATCCATCAAGAGATGTTAGAAAATGGAATTCTGATGAAAATAGAATTAAACGTAATCGTCAAATCCTCGTATAATTAGTATTAAAAGAAAACCGATTTCTTACATTTATGACAGTTGAATAGTTTGTGAAAACCAAACACAGTGAAAGGAAAGAACTGTCATTTTGGAAACATGGTATCTGTCGAGCTATTTGCTCTGCGATTTTTCGTTGGAGGCAGGTACGTTCATATTTCGTTTGGGAGCGAAAGAGAATTTCTTGTGTATTATCTGAAGAATGAATATGTTTTCCATGTGTTCCGGACAGAGACAGGAATCGGCATTATCTCAGACTGTTTCCATGTTTTCCGAAGTGGAACAAGAAACTGGCGCTGTCTCTCACTTTGCCTTTGATCTGTGAACTAGAACAGGAAGGTATTGTCTGAAACTTAACCTTTGTTTTCCGAACCGAAACTGGGATACGGCGTCGTCTCACATTTTGTTCTTGTTTTCCAGACCGGAACAGGAAGTCTGCCTATCTCCCAAACTTTTCCTTGATTTTTTTTTAATTGGTCAGGAAGTCAGAGTTGTCCCACATGTCACAACATCGTCAGCGACCTCACAGGCGTTTGTTATTATGCAGAACGCCAAAATCGTGACAGACGACATCTGTACACCCTGAGCTTATGAGCTCCAGTTGTAGGGAGAAAGGTCACATCACACCAGTTTTGTCAATCCTGTCGTCTTCGTTACAAACGGATTCTTTGGGCTTTCGCTTTCTCTTTGTTTGCTTGGATCTTCATCATCATGTCATATGCAGACAAAAAGAAAGAACAGCATAGACCCTAAGTTAGACCGGTTTATCATCACTGTCTTTGGCAATGAAATGAAGAGACGGGTACTGTGTTCAACATAAATTTCTTCCACTTTGGGGCGAGGAGCTTAAGTTGTGTGTGTATTTATTCTATTATGCACAATGGCTTCCCAAGATTAGAAAACACAAGTTTTCCCGAGTTAAAAACAAACAGCTTCCCGAGATTAGAAACAAACAGTTTCCCCGAGTTAGAAAACACACAGTTTCCCCGAGGTTAAAAACAAACAGGCTTCCCCGAGATTAGAAAACAACAGTTTCCGAGGTTAGAAAACACACAGGCTTCCCCGAGGTTAGAAAACACACAGCTTCCCCGAGGTTAGAAAACACACAGTTTTCCCCGAGGTTAGAAAACAAACAGTTTTCCCGAGTAGAAACACACAGTTTTCCCGAGTTAGAAACATACAGGCTTCCCCGAGGTTAGAAAACACACAGCTTCCCGAGGTAGAAACAACAGTTTTCCCCGAGGTAGAAAACAACAGTTTCCCGAGTAGAAAACAAACAGTTTCCCGAGGTTAGAAACAAACAGTTTTCCCCGAGGTTAGAAAACAAACAGTTTCCCGAGTTAGAAAACACACAGGCTTCCCCGAGGTTAGAAAACAAACAGTTTCCCGAGGTAAAAACAAACAGTTTCCCGGTTAGAACACACAGTTTTCCCGAGGTTAGAAAACAAACAGTTTTCCCGAGGTTAGAAACAAACAGTTTTCCGAGGTTAGAAACAAACAGTTTTCCCGAGGTTAGAAAACAAAAGTTCCCCGAGGTTAGAAAACACCGTTTTCCCCGAGGTAGAAACCAGTTTTCCCCGAGTTAGAAACAAACATTCCCCGAGGTAGAAACACACGGGCTCCCGAGGTTAGAAAACAACAGGCTTCCGAGTTAGAAAACACACAGGCTTCCCCGAGGTTAGAAATATCAGGCTTCCCGAGTCAGAAAACACCAGCTCCATGAATTAGAAAACAATGGCTTCCCCAAAGTCGAAGACATTGCGTCCCAAGGCCAGAAAAGACATTGGCTTCCCCAAGAAAAGACATTGCTTCCCCAAGGGCCAGAAAAGATACTGGCTTCCCCAAGGCCAGAAAAGACATTGGCTTCCCCAAGGCCAGAAGATGCTGGCTCCCAAGGCCAGAAAAGACATTGGCTTCCCCAAGGCCAGAAAAGACATTGGCTTCCCAAAGCCAGAAAGATACTGGCTTCCCAAGGCCAGAAAAGACATTGGCTTCCCCAAGGCCAGAAAAGACATGCTTCCAAGCCAGAAGACATTGGCTTCCCCAAGGCCAGAAAAGACATTGGCTTCCCCAAGGCCAGAAAAGACATTGGCTTCCCAAGGCCAGAAAGATCTGGTTTCCCCAAGGCCAGAAAAGACATTGGCTTCCCCAAGGCAGAAAAGACTGCTTCCAAGGGCCAGAAAAGACACTGCTCCCAAGGCCAGAAAAGACATTGGCTTCCCAAGCCAGAAGACATTGGCTCCCAGGCAAAAGACATTGGCTTCCCAAGCCAGAAAGATACTGGCTTCCACAAGGCCAGAAAAGACATTGGCTTCCCCAAGGCAGAAAAGACATTGCTTCCCCAAGGCCAGAAAGACATTGGCTTCCCCAAGGCCAGAAAAGACATTGGCTTCCAAAGCCAGAAAAGACATTGGCTCCCCAAGGCCAGAAAAGATACTGGTTTCCCCAAGGCCAGAAAAGACATTGGCTTCCCCAAGGCCAGAAAAGACATTGGCTTCCCCAAAGCCAGAAAAGACACTGGCTTCCCCAAGGCCAGAAAAGATACTGGCTTCCCCAAGGCCAGAAAAGACATTGGCTTCCCCAAGGCCAGAAAAGATACTGGCTTCCCCAAGGCCAGGAAAGACATGGCCTTCTCCAAGGTCAGAAACACATGGGCATCCCCAAGGTCAGAAAAGACGTGGGCATCCCCAAGGCCAGAACATAGCCTTGCCTAAAGTTATAAAACATAAAACACATGGGCAGATCAGAAAACGCATAGCCTTCCCCGAAGTCAGAAAACACATGGGCTTCCCAAAGACCAGAAAACACATGGGCTTCCCAAAGACCAGAAAAAACATGGGCTTCCCAAAGACCAGAAAGCACATGGGCTTCCCTAAGGTGAGAAAATACATAGGCTTCACCTAAGACAGAAAAGCAGGAAAGGAGTGGCAAAGATAGACAACCTTTCAGCGTTCTCATACCATGACAGTGAAAAACAAGGGGCACGGAAGGTGTGTCAAATATGAGCGGTGAAATGTCTTCATGACCCCAGGCCTGTGACCCAATATTTGGCCTCGGTGTGAATGACAGCTGCCTTCGTTCAACTCGGGACGCATTAACAGACACATCAGATGATAGTGTCAGGCTTTGGGGGTATTACACGATCATGAACGACTGGCAACTGCAATGTGGGTGTCTGGACTATGTACACGAATGTCAAGGTCTATAACTTTCTGGTGTATCCCGTCTTGTTCTACAAGGGACCAACGTATAACGTAGATACGATTTGAAGACCAGTTTATTTCATTTCTGTCGAAGCCAAGGTGAAGGTGCTGAGGAGTCCCCACGTTGCCCACATGAAAAAAAAAATGACAAATGAAAATGCTTTAAGGCATAAATCGTGGTGAAAATGTTTATAACACGGAGCAAGCTCTATCCGTACAAACAGCTGTCCGTGAAATATGGCAAGTTCCTATGGAGTAGACCCAGTGATGTAAAAACCAGGCCAGTGCTTTTCACCATGTTAGTAGGCAGTCAACGACTCGTGGAGTCACGACTTTTTTTTTCTTTTTTTTTTCGACGAACGCAGAACCAACATACGCTTATCTACACAGAGAACAACGACAGAACAGTATAGGAAAGGTGTTACCAAAGATGTGAGATGTGTTCACTACCAATGCAGCTGTTGCGGACTTGTAACACACGCCCATACAGACAGACCGACACGCGCCGAACGGGTTGGGGACGTGTGTGTTGACACAGCGGCATGCCGCCGCGGGGTTACCTTTTGTGCCGAACGGTGTGTCAGGGGAGGATCACGACCGATCGACACCACCAGCTCCTCCGTGCTCCACTGTCTACGGGCTGTTTCATGGCTCCCTGGGGCAGCTTGGGTCAGAGGTCGTCATGCTGGGCGGTGAGCGAGGAGGCCGAGTGCTGGGGATGAAGTGCATTTTGCTGTTTTCCGGAGTTGATTTTTTTTTTAACATTTCAAGCTAAACTGACACATGTGCGTTGTGGAAAGAGGAAAATATGTGCGGGGCATTGTAAACAATGTAGGAGCTCGATCGTCGACTCGGGTGAAGGCGTGTTTTCAATACCAGAATTCTGTTGCCATCTTGTGGCATGATTTCAGCTGGGACCCACAACACGTCTGCTCCCAGACCTTAGAACAGCTTGGACCGTCTGTTTCACGGCTGAGGTATTTGAAATCTGGACCGCTGCTATGTTGTCTTTAAACGTGTAGTCAGCTGTACCATGCCATACCGTCTGTAAACGTGTAGTCAATGGCTGTGCCAAACTATCTGTAAAAGTATATAGTCAGCTGTACCACTACAGGTCGTCTTTAAAACTGTAATCAGCTATATCATTACAATCCATCTGTAAGTGTAGTCAGCGGTATCATGACAAGTTATCTGTAAAGGTGTAGTCAACTGTATCATGACAAGTTATCTGTAAAAGTGCAGTCAACTGTATCATGACAATCCATCTGTAAAAGTGTAGTCAGCTGTATCATGACAATCCATCTGTAAAAGTGCAGTCAGCTGTATTATGACAATCCATCTGTAAAAGTGCAGTCAGCTGTATCATGACAATCCATCTGTAAAGTGCAGTCAGCTGTATCATGACAATCCATCTGTAAAAGTGCAGTCAGCTGTATCATGACAATCCATCTGTAAAAGTGCAGTCAGCTGTAGGCACGTTATCTGTAAAAGTGTTGTCAACTGTATCATGACAAGTTATCTGCAAAAGTGTAGTCAGGTGTATTATACAATCCATTTGTAAAAGTGAAGTCAACTGTATCGTGACAATCCGTCTGTGAAAGTGTAGTCAGCTATGTGATGACAATCCATCTGTAAAAGTATAGTCAGCTGTATCATGACAAGTTATCTGTAAAAGTGTAGTCAGCTGTAAGCGGACTGTGTCCCGGCTGGCCCACTGTAAACTCGCGATATTGCGACAGATCAGCTGTAAACACGTCTTGCGACAGATCAGCTGTAAACACGCTGTATTTTGCTACAGTTCAGCAGTAAACACGCTCTGTTGGGACAGTTCAGCTGTAAACACGTTGTATTGCGACAGTTCAGGTTAAACGCTCTGTGTAGCGACAGTTATGCTATAAACGCTAAGTGTTTGGAAGAACGTGGACATGACCTGCTGTCAGCGTCAGTGATGAGAGGCGGACGTCAGTTCTAACATGCTGTCTGAGGTTAGGGACTCTGGTGACGTCACCTATTCCCGAGCCCCCTCCCCTGATCCACTTCCCCAGCCACTGTCCCTCTCACTCTGCAGGGCTGGCTATCTGCATAATTGTACTGTGGCCGACCATTAACACGTGGCAAGGGCGACAATTGGGGGCGCTGAGAGGGGATGCCAGCGCTGCAGACATCGGTGCCAGCGAATCCCAGGAGTGGGCATACAGTGAGTGTAATGCATTGATCAGCCAGCACCACGCATACTACCGGCCATCGGTCCGCCCGGTCCCCCCCCCCCCCCCCCCCCCCATCCCAACCCTCTCTCCACTGTACTGTCTCTTCCTCTCCCTCGCGGAGCAAGCCTGAAAGTACGGGAACGTAGGGCCAGACTGTGGCGGCAGAAGACAGCTCTTTTACTGATGTTTTTTTTTGTGTTGTTGTTGCTGGAACTGAAATGCCCCTCCTCTGTTACATTGATGCTGAGGAAAACAGGCAGTGGAGAAAGGTTGGGGGGTTCCACCCGACTTTGAGAAAACAGGACCACAGTGAATAGCTGCTGGAGGAAACAAGGAAAGAGAAAGAGAGGGAGTGGACAGGATGTTATGCTTCTGGTTCAGGTCAAAATAACGGCTGGTGTTTTGGGGGGCCTGTGGTTCCACGCAGCTGAGGACTTCACGTGAGTGAAGGCTGTAGCTTTAGGATCACACAGTGACCGTCCATGTTGTGACAGGCACCCGGCCATCAGGGTGTATTCTGATTCCGTACTTGGATATGACAGGTATTTATTCATGACGGTACCTTTCTGATTCACACGTCTATATCTAGATATGACAGGTTTTTATCTGGATATGACATGGATTTATATGACAGGTATTAATTCATCAAGGTACCTTTCTGATACAACATCTGTACCTGGATATGACAGGTATTTAGTCATCACGGTAACTTTCTGATACACCGTCTGTAAGTGGATATGACAGGTATCTATTCTTCAAGGTACCTTTCTGATACACCCCGGCTGCTCTTCGACAATACAAGTATATAGCCATCAGGGCATCTTTCTGAAACGCCTGTTCTACACCTGGTTGTCACAGGTCAGATGATAAGCACTGGGTGTTGTTTTTGCCACTGAAGCTTTCTGATAAGCACAAAACATGTTTGAAAGCCGTGTGACATATAGACAGCACACTGCAGACATGGGGGCATACAGATTGTACACTGTAGACATGGGATGTACAGATTGTACATTGTAGACGTGGAATTTAGGTTGCACAGTGTAAACATGAGATAAGCAGACTGTGCAATGTAGACATGGGACATACAGACTGCACAGTGAAGACGTGGAACATACAGACAGCACAGTGAAGACACGGGACATACAGACTGCACAGTGAAGACGTGGAACATACAGACAGCACAGTGAAGACACGGGACATATAGACTGCACAGTGAAGACATGGGACATACAGAGTGCACAGTGAAGACACGGGATGCAGACATACTGACTGACAGTATAAGACATGGGACATACAGACTGCACAGTGAAGACACGGGACATACAGACTGCACAGTTAAGACACGGGACATACATACTGCACAGTATAAGACATGGGACATACAGACAGCACAGTGAAGACACGGGACATACAGACTGCACAGTGAAGACATGGGGCATACAGACTGCACAGTGGAGACATGGGACAAACAGACTGCACAGTGAAGACAATGGACATACAGACTGCACAGTTAAGACATGGAACATACATACTGCACAGTATAAGACATGGAACATACAGACTGCACAGTGAAGACATGGGACATACAGACTGCACAGTGAAGACACCGGACATACAGACTGCACAGTATAAGACATGGGACATACAGACTGCACAGTGAAGACACGGGACATACAGACTGCACAGTGAAGACATGGGACATACAGCCTGCACAGTGAAGACACGGGACATACAGACTCACAATGAAGTGCACAATGAAGATATGGAACATGCAGACTGCACAGTATGAGTTATGGGACATACAGACTGCACCGTATAAGACATGGGACATACAGACTGCACAGTGAAGACATGGGACATACAGACTGCACAGTGTAAGTTATGGGACACACAGACTGCACAGTGTAAGTTATGGGACACACAGACTGCACAGTGAAGACATGGGACATACAGACTGCACAGTGAAGACACGGGACATACAGACTGCACAGTGAAGACATGGGACATACAGACTGCACAGTGAAGACACAGGACATACAGACTGCACAGTAAAGACACTGGACACACACATAGCACAGTAAAGACGCGGGACATACAGACTGCACAGTGAAGACATGAGACATACAGACTGCACAGTGAAGACATGGGACATACAGACTGCACAGTGAAGACATGGGACATACAGACTGCACAGTATAAGACAGGGGACATACAGACTGCACATTGAAGACACGGGACATACAGACTGCACAGTTAAGACGCGGGACATACAGACTGCACAGTAAAGACGCGGGACATACAGACTGCACAGTATTAGACATGGGACATACAGACTGCACAGTATTAGACACGGGGCATAGAGACTGCACAGTATTAGACATGGGACATACAGGACTGCACAGTATTAGACATGGGACATACAGACTGCACAGTATTAGTTGTGGGACATACAGACTGCACAGTATTAGTTGTGGGACATACAGACTGCACAGTGAAGACACGGGACATACAGACTGCACAGTGAAGACACGGGACATACAGACTGCACAGTAAAGACACGGGACATACAGACTGCACAGTGAAGACACGGGACGAGGAGACGCCCATCGGAGCGTAACTCCGGGTTTCCAAAGGAAATGAAAGGGTACATTTTTCCCACGCAACGATACACACGGCAGCCTTCTCTTTCTCTCCCCCCCCCCCCCCCCCTCCCCCCCCCCCCCCCCCCCCCGAGTCACTGGCTTTGAGACTAATTATGCCAACTGATGTATGACGGACTTACCTGTCTCCAATTATCACCCCTTTTCCTCCACTTCCTTCTCCCCAGCCCCTTTTAGCAGCAACTGCTTGGATGAGTTGATCAACCCTGCTAGCACACTGTGCCCACACTGGAGTCGCCTCTCTCTGCCGTGTAGACTGCGGATCGTCAACAGCGGGGTTCCCAGCACTGCACGGCTGTCGGCTGAAGTGTTGGTAGTGGTCGTCTCTGTGTCTGCCAGTGGCAGTGTTGGTGATGATTTGACTTTTTGACTTTTCCGTTCGTTTGAAAGGCGAGCTGACGGTGGTGTCACGTGGAAGACAAACCTGTGTTCTTGAGGAGACGGGGGATCTCTTTAGAATGAGGGTTTCCCTTTCTCTTTGTTCTGAGGATATTACCACTCTTTGTTCTGGGGATATCCCCAATCTCTTTGTCCTGAGGATATGACCATCTCTTTGTTCTGAAAATGTCGCCACCCTTGTTTTCTGAGGTGGACGTTACCGTCCCTTTGTTCAAAGAATGTTGCCACCCCGTTGTGAAGACAACAGCAAAATCTTGTTGTGATTACGATGTTGCCATTTCTGTAATGAGGATGCTGTCGTCTCTTTGTGGTGAGGGCGTTACCTTCTAGAACGTTGTCATCTTTGTGTAATGAGGACGTTGCCATCTCTGCATAATGAGGACGTTGCCATTTGTGTATAATGAGGACGTTGCCATCTCTGCATAATGAGGACGTTGCCATCCGTGTATAATGAGGACGTTGCCATCTGTGTATAATGAGGACGTTGCATCTGTGTATAATGAGGACGTTGCCATCTCTGTATAATGAAGTACGTTGCCATCTCTGAAAGATGAGGACATTGCCATCTCTTTATAACGAGGACGTTGCGAAATCTTTTCCATGAGGACGTTGAAATCACGGTATAATGAGGACGTAGACATCTCTGTATGAGGACGTTGCCATATCTTTTCCATGAGGACGTTGCTCTCTCTGTATAATGGGGACGTTGTCATCTCTGTATAATGAGGACATTGCTATCTGTGTTTATAATGAGGACGTTTTCATCTCTTTTCCACGAGAACGTTGCCATCTCTGTATAATGAGGACATTGCTATCTCTGTATAATGAGGACGTTTTCATCTCTTTTCCATGAGGACGTTGCCATCTCTGTATAATGAGGACGTTGCCATCTCTGTATAATGAGGACGTTTTCATCTCTTTTCCATGAGGACGTTGCCATCTCTGTATAATGAGGACATTGCTATCTCTGTATAATGAGGACGTTGTCATCTTTGTATAACGAGGACGTTTTCATCTCTTTTCCACGAGGACGTTGCCAGCTCTGTATAATGAGGACATTGCTATCTCTGTATAATGAGGACGATGCCATCTCTGTATAATGAGGACATTGCTATCTCTGTATAATGAGGACATTTTCATCTCTTTTCCATGAGGACGTTGCCATCTCTGTATAATGAGGACATTGCTATCTCTGTATAATGAGGACGTTTTCATCTCTTTTCCATGAGGACGTTGCCATCTCTGTATAACGAGGACGTTTTCATCTCTTTTCCACGAGAACGTTGCCATCTCTGTATAATGAGGACATTGCTATCTCTGTATAATGAGGACGTTTTCATCTCTTTTCCATGAGGACGTTGCCATCTCTGTATAATGAGGACGTTGCCATCTCTGTATAATGAGGACGTTGCTATCTCTGTATAATGAGGACGTTGCCATCTCTGTATAATGAGGACATTGCTATCTCTGTATAATGAGGACGTTTTATATCTTTTCCATGAGGACGTTGCCATCTCTGTATAATGAGGACATTGCCATCTCTGTATAACGAGGCCGTTTTCATCACTTTTCCGTGAGGACGTTGTAATCTCTGTATTATGAGGAAATTGCCATCTTTGTATG
>CM065733.1:24119885-24132385 GCA_033310375.1 Conus canariensis | reverse complement strand
CTTTGTTTCTAGAAAAAAACCGTTTTGTTCCGGTATGTATCATGCCAGCTGTTTTGTTGTGATCTGACGTAGACTGCAGGCCTACACATTGGCAAGGGTAGACACTGGCTGTCTTAAACACACGCACACACACACACGCGCGCGCGCGCGCGCGCTATTTATAGAATGGTCTTTTTACGTCGTTTCTTTTTTGTGTAGCACCGTCATTCATGTTGCGATTTTTTCTTTCTTTCTTTCTTTCTTTTTTTTTTTTTTTTCGAAATAAATCTGGGGTTGTATAATCAATCAGAATGCCTCATGCCTCTGCAGGGCGTAGTGTGAGGCCGATACGCCTCGGTGATGTGAATGGGTAAGCCCTCCTGTTACACATGGTTGTAGATCATTCACAACTACTGAGCAGTTGAAACAAAACAAAACGAACCTTTAAGATCAACGCCCTTCTTGCGCCGAATTCAGTGAGAGAAGTGATTGCTCGTTCTTCATTTTCCTTGTCCTGAGTGTTGTTTACCTTGCCTGAAGAAGACCTAAGAGGTCGAAACGTGTCGTGTTTTGTCTTGTGATTCGTTTGTTCATGTTTGTCGGATACAGTACGTAATATTTTGTTTTGATTTGTTAAGATCTCCGCTTTCAGTCGCTTCACTTTACAAAACAAACTTATCAAGTTCTTCAGAGACTTGGTTAATCTGTTTGGAATAATGTAACGGTAGATTTTTTTTCCGCCCGGATTGTAAAGTTTGTAAAGAAACGTTGGCAAGATGATTGGAATTTGGAATCGGAAAACAAACTCCATGAGATATTGCCAGACTTGTCCGAATGGTTACCTTCGGTTTGCAAAACCAGGAAAGAAGAATGTGTTTTAAGTAGACTGCATATCGGACATGGTTATCTTACTCATACTTTCCTTTTAAAGGGAGAAGATCGCCCCCATTGTTTTGCATGCGATTGTGTATACACTCTTAAGCATGTGTTGACTGAGTGTGATGATCTCAGTGAGATCAGAGGAAAATATTTTGATAAGATGTCACTTGGTGAGCTTTTTAGAAGTGTGCAAGTATCTGTGATATTTCAGTTTTTAAGAGAGGTGAACATTTTTTTTATTATAAGATTTAGTTGTTTTTCTTTTACATTTTAAGGTTGCAGATTGCATATGTGTTTGTATAACTCGAGTCACGTAATGACCCTCAGTGTATAGCTCTGATATCAGCTCTTTATGGTGGAAAGGGCTTGTCCTTTATAACTATCTATCTATCTGTCCGCCCGGATTAGGTCATCGCTTTCTTCCCATGTACTTGAAAGCTGGTTTTAAAACACTGGCTGTGTTTTTCCCTTCCTACTTTGCTGTGGGGAAGAGCGTAGGCCAGCGGTGCAGCATCTCCCTCAGTGTTGAAGCCCTGTGAGGAAACAGGGGGACCTGTCTGCTGAAGAGAGTCGGCGTTGTGCATACAGCACTGATCGGTTCCCCACCATCCAGCGAGCGTCTGTCTGTCGGTCTGTCCGTCTGTCTGTCTGTCTGTCTGTCTGTGTGGATCATGCATGCTTTGTCAGTGACGCTTCAGCTAGAACTGTGAAAGACGTTTATGCTGGGATTGTGGTTTTGAATCCACCATTAAGGAAGCCACATTCTGCCTTGGGGATGATGTCTGAACACGACACCCATGTATGTGGTTTGTGTTTGGTTGGTTGGTTGGTTGGTTTTAGATCCGTCCCACAGGTCCACGGTCTGCTAAAGGTGGAACTGGGTTTTTGGTTGGTTGGTTTTAGATCCGTCCCACAGGTCCACGGTCTGCTAAAGGTGGAACTGGATTGAACATGCGTAAAACTGAAAAGAAAATACATGCGTGCACACAGGGAATTTCGATAGAAACGTATAGTCCGGAGGATTGGATGGGATTCGAATCAGTACAGATGTTGACCCCTAAGAGAGTCTCCTCTATCCTGGCTGCTTCACACGGGGTTGAACCCAAAACCCGCCCATGAATAGAAAGGACAATGCTCTATCCACTTGGCCAGCTGAGCCCATAATAGCAGCAGCAGCAACAACAACAACGGCAAACGACAACAACAACAACAACGGCACGGCTCGCTTGCTGTTTTGTGTTTATATGGCAATAGATGGAACCAGGTGACTGCAGGCTCGAACCCATATGTTATCTCTGAAATTAAAGATGTTAGCTTCCAGAAGTAAACACACGGTGGCTGTCGGACTGAGAGCATGGCTGTTACAAAGGCGGCGGCAAAAAAAAAAACCCCAAAAAAACCAGCTTTAGTCACTGAGGCGGCGAAGTATGCGGCAAAAGACGAGCAGTTTTTATACCTGTAAAGTTGAACTTTTCTCTGTAAGTGGCAGATGTGGTGTTATCGTCTCAGCTACCTATGATTACCCGAAGGGTGTGGTGCATCCTGGTCACGGCACTGACTTGCACATTGTTCTCTGCCGTGCTCATCGGCTAGGATCTTTCCAGTGTGCGCACATATGAACAGATGTCCTGCGCCTGGGTCCAGCTTCTTTTGACTGGCCTCACCCGCCCACACGTGAATTCAGTGGGGCTTTTTTTTGGCCCTCGGTCTGAAAACTCGTGGCTGTTCTTCGTGCAGTCTTTTCTTAACCCCGGCTAACACGTGGGAATAGAACGTGGCCCCGTGGGCCCGCCTTGTACCCATCTCAGAAGCAGGGTAAAGGTCCTTGTGAACGGCATTGCTCAGGCCTCGGGACGGCCAGGCCCTGCATCCACAGTGACAGTGTCAACGGCCCCCAGGACTGAGTCTGCTTCCACCTTCCCTCAGACAGTTGTTTATCGCCCAGCCGACAGCAGAGGCCGCACGCAGGCTGGTCTGGCTCCGCAGTAAAGCCAGAGCGGTCAGTCACAGTACAGCAGGGAGTGCCCTGTGTAGGGCGAGTCAGGCGAACCACAGCGAAGTGACGCAGCTCTACCGGGTCTTCTCCAGTGGGTGGTCGCATGGCTAGCTCACCTTGGTAGCGTCCCGTGGACTGCTGGCGCTTGGAATGCAACTAGATGGCCTGAATGTGGTTGTGTACGCGGAAGTCGGGCAAACAGCGTTGGGTTAGATACGGAAGACAAGCCCACAGGGTAAACGAAACACAACGAAACGAACCCCACCCCCACACACGGACATGCTTGCTGTTGGGACGACACCATTTTCTTCCCTTACACAGGGGAATTATCTGTATGAAGGGAAAAGCGAGGTTGATAGGAGAGGCAAAGGAGAAGAAGGATGGGTAAGATAAGAACAGCTGGTAAGAGTGAAAGGAGAACGATGGGTAGGAGAGCGGAAAGGAGAACTATGATTAGGAGAGGGGAAGGAGAACGATGGTTAGGAGAGGGGAAAGGAGAACTATGATTAGGAGAGGGGAAAGGAGAACGATGGGTAGGAGAGGGGAAAGGAGAACGAGGGGTAGGAGAGCGGAAAGGAGAACTATGATTAGGAGAGGGGAAGGAGAACGATGGTTAGGAGAGGGGAAAGGAGAACTATGATTAGGAGAGGGGAAAGGAGAACGATGGGTAGGAGAGGGGAAAGGAGAACGATGGGTAGGAGAGGGGAAAGGAGAACGATGGGTAGGAGAGCGGAAAGGAGAACGATGGGTAGGAGAGGGAAAGGAGAACGATGGGTAGGAGACGGAATGAGAACGATGGGTAGGGGAGGGGAAAGGAGAACGATGGGTAGGAGAGGGGGAAAGGAGAACGATGGGTAGGAGAGGGGAAAGGAGAACGATGGGTAGGAGAGGGGAAAGGAGAACGATGGGTAGGAGAGGGGAAAGGAGAACGATGGGTAGGAGAGCGGAAAGGAGAACGATGGGTAGGAGAGCGGAAAGGAGAACTATGGTTAGGTAAGGGGAAGGAGAACAATGGGTAGGAGAGGGGAAGGAGAACGATGGGTAGGAGAGGGGAAGGAGAACGATGGGTAGGAGAGGGGAAGGAGAACAATGGGTAGGAGAGGGGAAGGAGAACGATGGGTAGGAGAGGAGAAGGAGAACAAGGGTAGGAGAGGGGAAAGGAGAACGATGGGTAGGAGAGGGAAAGGAGAACGATGGGTAGGAGAGGGGAAAGGAGAACTATGGGTAGGGGAGGGAAAGGAGAACGATGGGTAGGAGAGGGGAAAGGAGAACGATGGGTAGGAGAGGGGAAAGGAGAATGATGGGTAGGAGGGGAAGGAGAGCGATGGGTAGGAGAGGGGGAGGAGAACGATGGGTAGGAGAGGGGAGGATAACGATAGGTAGGAGAGGGGAAAGGAGAACGATGGGTAGTAGGGGAAGGAGAACGATGGGTAGGAGAGGGAAGGAGAACGATGGGTAGGAGAGCGGAAAGGAGAACATATGTAGGAGAGGGGAAGGAGAACGATGGTTAGGAGAGGGGAGAGGAGAACGATGGGTAGGAGAGGGAAAGGAGAACGATGGGTAGGAGACGGAATGAGAACGATGGGTTGGAGAGGGAAAGGAGAACGATGGGTAGGAGAGCGGAAAGGAGAACGATGGGTAGGAGAGGGGGAAGGAGAACGATGGGTAGGAGAGGGGGAGGAGAACGATGGGTAGGAGAGGGGAGGATAACGATAGGTAGGAGAGGGGAAAGGAGAACGATGGGTAGTAGGGGAAGGAGAACGATGGGTAGGAGAGGGGAAGGAGAACGATGGGTAGGAGAGGGGAAAGGAGAACGATGGGTAGGAGACGGGAAAGGAGAACGATGGGTAGGAGAGGGGAAAGGAGAACGATGGGTAGGAGAGGGGAAAGGAGAAACGATGGGTAGGGAGGGGAAAAGAGAACGATGGGTAGGATAGGGGAAAGGAGAACGATGGGTAGGAGAGGGGAAAGGAGAACGATGGGTAGGGGAGGGGAAAGAGAACGATGGGTAGGAGAGGGAAAGGAGAACGATGGGTAGGAGAGGGGAAAAGAGAACGATGGGTAGGAGAGGGGGAAGGAGAACGATGGGTAGGAGAGGGGAAGGAGAACGATGGGTAGGAGAGGGGAGGAGAACGACGGGTAGGAGAGGGGAAAGGAGAACGATGGGTAGGAGAGGGGGAAGGAGAACGATGGGTAGGAGAGGGAAAGGAGAACGATGGGTAGGAGAGGGAAAGGAGAACGATGGGTAGGAGAGGGAAAGGAGAACGATGGGTAGGAGAGGGAAAGGAGAACGATGGGTAGGAGAGGGAAAGGAGAACGATGGGTAGGGAGGGAAAGGAGAACGATGGGTAGGGAGGGGAAGGAGAACGATGGGTAGGGGAGGGGAAAGGAGAACGATGGCAGGAGCGGGAAGGTAGGTTCATTTTTCCAGTTTAGTTGGTTATGCTTGTTGCATGGTCTTACTGGTGGTGACTAACACTGTGTGCTGTTTTGTTCTGTCCCAGTTCCAATATCCAAGCTGCGGGAGGTTCGAGAAGGGGAGAAGGACTTCTCCAAGAAGCTGAACAAAGTGGATGTAAGTAAATGTGTGTGTGGTGTGTGTGTGTGTGTGTGTGTGTGTGGTGTGTGTGCGTGCGTGCGTGTGTGTATGTGCGCGCTCGCGCACGCTTGCATGTTTGTGTATGTGTGTGTGCACGACAGCGAGACAGGCCTGGGGAAGAAGGAGAAAGAGAGAGAGAGAGAGAGAGAGAGAGAGAGAGAGAGAGGAGAGAGAGACACACACACACGCACACACACACACACACACACACACACACACACACACACACACACACACACACAGAGCAGTATGCAGGGAAGGGTGGGAGGCCGGCAGTGCGGACAGTGGCCTGTGGTGGTGGCGTGTTGCAGAAGCAGATGTGTCTGGGTCTGGTGGTGAAGGGCAGCCACAAGGTGATGTACTGATGGCCTCCCGCCAGGAGATCCGCGACATGTGGATCCGCGGCCTGCGCTACGCTCTGCAGATGGACCACCTGGCCGAGCAGCGCAACGAGATGGACAAGTATCCTGAACCACCTCCCACACTGGGGGGAACGAGATGGGTGGTTGTGGGGGGAGGGGGCGTGGCACTGGGTGGATAGGTGGGTGGGTGAGTGGGGGTAGGGAGTTGTGTACAGTAGGGACTGGGTAGTGTGGGACAGTGTTTTTAGTTTCCATTGGGGATGCCTGAAAGATCTGATTTTTCTCGTGCTCATTCGTATTCAATGATTCAGAATTGCGAGCGCGCGAACGCACACACACGCACACCACACACACACCACACACACACACACACACACACACACACAACACACACACAACACACACACACACACACACACACACACACACACACACACACACAACACACACACACACACACACACACACACACACACACACACACACACACACACAGCACAACACAGCACATTACATATCTCCGCACAGCACCAGCTTTATGCCGGCCAGACATTCTCAGTTGTACCTCAAAGACGTAGGAATTCAGTTCGATGTGTATCCACACCATTCCCTTGTTGGGATAGATCCGTCAGACAGATGGCCTCCCTTTGAGGCCACCTGACCATCTTCACGTTTTGATGATCCTCCATCCAAATTGTCCACAGTTGAAGATGACACGTGCCGCCAGATCTGACCCATGCCGATAGAATGACCGGTATATCTTCCCAGCTGTCCATGGTCACCACAATCTCCTCACTGTCACCGAGGTCGGTCTCACTCAACAGTTCTTTCTGGTGAAACGCAAAGTGCAAAGAAACGCAAATACTTTAGTACGACGAGTGTTTGGAAATTGTTGTGTCAAGGTTAAAGCGTATCACACGTGAAAGTACCCAGGGCAAAAGGCCACAGGATCGGGCAGATATACACTACACCGCCAGATTCCCGCCGACTGGTTCACCGAACTGACTGACAGTGAGAGCCAGATTACTGGGTTGTCTTACCGGATGTGACCTTTTTTTTCAGGACGTCACTTTTTGCCAGGAAGTGACCTTTTGACCGTGACAGCCCTGAAAACACCCTGTACTATCGGTTGGGTTATATATTCCGTTCTCTTTTTTTTTCGGCTTTCCATGTGAGGCCTTACAGGTCCGGTAGTCTGGGAATAAATGGACCCAATACAAAACTTTTACTTTGTTAAAACTTCGGAGCGAGCCGGCCCAGTTCTCGTCTGCCGTCTGATTTTCAAGCGAGGCATAGTCACGTGTTCAGCGGCTGAATCGTTCATTGGCCCTAAATGCCAAATCCAAGAAAGTATTTCGCTAAACTAGATTTCATCGTGAAACGAGAGCATGCGTGACATAGCTTCTGATTTTAACAGATTTTTATGTCCATTAACGCGGACCAGCAAACATTCATATACACAGAGCGGCTACAAACCGTAGCCTGTGGTCTGCTGGGTCACCAATAAGCAGAAGAAATGTCACATCTAAAACAGCAGCTGTCAACAAAGTGGCAGTTGCTCCCCACAATAAACCGCAGTGACAGGTTACTGTAATGAAAAAAAAAATGAACAGGAAAAGTTGCTATCAGTTAATGCACCCCTTCCCAACAAGTCAAGTCTAGTGGAGCCGACCATGGGACCAAGATAGGCTGCAGTCACACACACACACACAGACACACACAGACACACACGCACACACACGCACACACACACACGCACAGCACACGCACACACCCACACCCACACCCACCCACACAACACACACACACACCACACACACACACACACACACACACACACACACACACACACACAAACCAGGCAAACAGTGTGTAAGCGAAGGCGGGCATCCAGGCAGTGGTCCTTAACCCAGACAGACGGGTGCGTGACGCCTTCGTGCTGGCCGACAAGAACGGGGACAACGCCCTGGACATGGAGGAAATCATGAAGCTCCTCAAGACCCTCAACGCCGACATCAAGCGGAAGTACGTCCAGGAGCTCTTTGAGGTCAGTCCCGGGTCTGGGGTGTGGCTAGGGTGGGGGTGTGGGGGTGGTGACCGGCTGGATATAATAATGATGATGACCATTCTGACCGTAGTTTTGATCTGGAGTTAAAGAAGGTGAGTAGTGTGTTCCAGATGGATGTGATGAGGTGTGTTGTTGTTTGTGGATGTGTACACGTAAGACGAGAGTGATGACGAGTGTTGTTGTTTGTGGATGTGTACACATAAGACAGGAGTGATGACGAGTGTTGTTGTTTGTGGATGTGTACACGTAAGACGAGAGTGATGACGAGTGTTTGTTTGTGGATTGTACACATAAGACAGGAGTGACGACGAGTGCTGTTGTTTGTTGAATGTACACATAAGACAGGAGTGATGACGAATGTTGTTGTTTGTGGATGTGTACACGTAAGACGAGAGTGATGACGAGTGTTGTTGTTTTGTGGATGTATACACATAAGACAGGAGTGATGACGAGTGTTGTTGTTTGTGGATGTGTACACAGAAGACAGGAGTGATGACGAGTGTTGCTGTTTGTGGATGTGTACACGAAGACAGGAGTGATGACGAATGTTGTTGTTTGTGGATGTGTACACAGAAGACAGGAGTGATGACGAGTGTTTTTTTTGTGGATGTGTACACTTGAGACAAGAGTGATGACGAGTGTTGTTGTTTGTGGATGTGAACACTTGAGACAGGAGTGATGACGAGTGTTGTTGTTTGTAGATGTGTACACAGAAGACAAGAGTGATGACTAGTGTTGTTGTTTGTGGATGTGTACACGTAAAGACAAGAGTGATGACGAGTGTTGTTGTTTGTGGATGTGTACACGTAAGACAAGAGTGATGACGAGTGTTGTTGTTATGGCTGTGGACAGAAAAGAAATGTGATGACGGGGTTGTTGTGTGTGTGTGTGGTGTGTGTGTGTGTGTGTGTGTGTGTGTGTGTGTGTGGTGTGTGTGTGCACGGAAGATAGGAGTGATGATGTATGTTTTTTTGTGGATGTGTACACTGTACTAAAGACTGGAGTGGTGACGCGTTATTTGTAGATGTGTGGACCCTACAAAGGACAGAAGTAATGACATGTGTTGTATGTTGTTTGCGGTTGTGTAGACCCACAGTGTGTTTCTTGGTTGTGAATGTGTAGACCCTACAGAAGACAGGAGTGAAAACATGTGTTGTTTGTGGATGTGTAGACCCTACAGAAGACAGGAGTGGAGACATGTGTTGTTTGTGGATGTGTAGACCCTACAGAAGATAGGAGTGAAGAAATGTGTTGTTGTTTTGGATGTGTAGACCCTACAGAAGACAGGAGCGAAGACATGGTGTTTTTCTTTGTGGATGTTGTAGACCCACAGTGTGTTCTTGGTTGTGAATGTGTAGACCCTACAGAAGACAGGAGAGAAGACATGTGTTGTTGTTTTGTGGATGTGTAGACCCTACAGAAGACAGGAGAGAGAAGACATGTGTTGTTTTAGGATGTGTAGAGCCAGCAGAAGACAGGAGTGAAGACATGTGTTGTTGTTTGTGGATGTGTAGACCCTACAGAAGACAGGAGAGAGAAGACATGTGTTGTTTTAGGATGTGTAGAGCCAGCAGAAGAGGACAGGAGTGAAGACATGTGTTGTTGTTTGAGGATGTGTATACCCTACAGAAGACAGGATTGATGACGTGTGTTGTTGTTTGAGGATGTGTAGACCCTACAGAAGACAGGAGTGAAGACGTGTTGTTTGTGGATGTGTAGACCCTACAGAAGACAGGAGTGAAGACATGTGTTGTTTGTGGTTGTGTATACCCTGAACAGAAGACAGGAGTGAAGGACATGATGTTGTTGTTTGTGGATTGTAGACCCTACAAAGACAGGAGTGAAGGCATGTGTTGTTGTTTGTGGATGTGTAGACCCTACAGAAGACAGGAGTGAAGACATGTGTTGTTGTTTGTGGATGTGTAGACCCTGCAGAAGACAGGAGTGAAGCATGTGTTGTTTTTGTGAACGTGTAACCCTACAGAAGACAGGATGAAGACATGTGTTGTTGTGATGTGGACAGAAGACAGGAGTGATAACATGTTATTGTTGTGGATGTGGACAGAAGACAGGAGTGATAACATGTTTGTTGTGGATGTGCAGAAAAGGAGTGATAACATTGTTGAGACAGAACAGGAGTGATAACATGTTGTAGTTGTGGACAGGAGACAGGAGTGATAACATGTTGTTTGTGGATGTGGACAGAAACAGGAGTGATAACATGTTGTTGTGGATGTGGACAGAAGACAGGAGTGATAACATGTTGTTGTTGGGGGATGGTGTGGACAGAAGACAGGAGTGATAACATGTTGAGATTGTGGACAGAAGACAGGAGTGATAACATGTTGTGTGGATGTGACGAGAAGACAGGAGTGATAACATGTTGTGGTGGATGTGGACAGAAGACAGGAGTGATAACATGTTGTTGGTTGGGATGTGGACAGAAGACAGGAGTGATAACATGTTGTTGTGGATGTGTGACAGAAGACAGGAGTGATAACATGTTGTTGTGGATGTGGACAGAAGACAGGAGTGATAACATGTTGTTGTGGATGGGGACAGAAGACAGGAGTGATAACATGTTATTGTTGTGGATGTGGACATAAGACAGGAGTGATAGCATGTTGTTGTTGTGGATGTGGACAGAAGACAGGAGTGATAACATGTGTTTGTGGATGTGGACAGAAGACAGGAGTGATAACATGTTGTTGTGGATGGGACAGAAGACAGGAGTGATAACATGTTATTGTTGTGGATGTGGACAGAAGACAGGAGTGATAGCATGTTGTTGTTGTGGATGTGGACAGAAGACAGGAGTGATAACATGTTGTTGTTGTGGATGTGGACAGAAGACAGGAGTGATAAACATGTTGTGTGGATGGGACAGAAGACAGGAGTGATAACATGTTTTTGTTGTGGACAGGAGAGAGGAGTGATACATGTTGTTGTAGTTGTGGACAGAAGACAGGAGTGACAACATGTATGTTGTGGATGTGTACAGAAGACAGGAGTGACAACATGTTGTTGTGGATGTGGACAGAAGACAGGAGTGACAACATGTTGTTGTGGATGTGTACAGAAGACAGGAGTGATAACATATTGTTGTGGATGTGGACAGGAGACAGGAGTGATAACATGTTGTTGTTGATGTTGTGGACAGAGACAGGAGTGATAACATTTGTTGTGGATGTGGACAGAAGACAGGAGTGATAACATGTTGTTGTGGATGTGTACAGAAGACAGGAGTGATAACATGTTGTTGTTGTGGATGTGTACAGAAGACAGGAGTGACAACATTTGTTGTGGATGTGGACAGAAGACAGGAGTGATAACATGTTGTTGTTGTGGATGTGTACAGAAGACAGGAGTGATAACATATGTTGTGGATGTGGACAGGAGACAGGAGTGATAACATGTTGTTGTTGTTGTGGACAGGAGACAGGAGTGATAACATGTTGTTGTTGTGGACAGGAGAAGGAGTGATAGCATGTTGTTGTAGTGTGGACAGAAGACAGGAGTGAAACATGTTGTTGTGATGTGTACAGAAGACAGGAGTGATAACATGTGTTGTTGTGGATGTGGACAGAGACAGGAGTGATAACATATTGTTGTTGTGGACAGGAGACAGGAGTGATAACATGTTGTTGTTGTGGATGTGGACAGGAGACAGGAGTGATAACATATTGTTGTTGTGGACAGGAGACAGGAGTGATAACATGTTGTTGTGGATGTGGACAGGAGACAGGAGTGATAACATGTTGTTGTTGTGGACAGGAGACAGGAGTGATAGCATGTTGTTGTTGTTGTGGACAGGAGACAGGAGTGATAACATGTTGTTGTTGTGGACAGGAGACGGAGTGATAACATGTTGTTGTTGTGGACAGGAGACAGGAGTGATAACATGTTGTTGTTGTGGACAGGAGACAGGAGTGATAGCATGTTGTTGTTGTTGTGGACAGGAGACGGGAGTGATAGCATGTTGTTGTTGTGGACAGGAGACAGGAGGGATAGCATGTTGTTGTTGTTGTGGACAGGAGACAGGAGGGATAGCATGTTGTTGTTGTTGTTGTTGTGGATGTGGACAGAAGACAAGAGTGATAACGTGTTGTTGTTGTGAACAGAAAGCGGACACCCGGAAGAGCTCGTCTAAAGGCAAAGCCACACTGGACAGGGAGGAGTTTGTCCGATTCTACAACATGATCACCCGTCGACCGGAGCTGGAGGAACTGTTTTTGAGGTCAGTACCTGACACCCTCCCCCTACTCCCAGCCATCCTTGCCCCCCTGCCCTCCCCCACCCACCCACTCCTTCCCTCCTTTACCTTCGGCACAGAAAGCGGGTGGGTGTTGGAGAAGGGGGCGGCCAGTGACTGAATAAAACATGGAAGGAGGCAGCCAAAGGGATTGCTAATCAAGCGAAGTCAGTCAATCAAATCGCCAGCCAAAGCGACTGTTAGTCAATCGAAGGCGGTCAATCAGATTCACAGCAGGTAACCCCGCTTCATTGAGAGCCACGGCTACGATATTTAAGAACCTGAACGTAACGTCTTTTATTGTTTCGGATATGTGTTAAGAATCTACGTACTGAAGGAATCTACATAGTGAAGGGAAAGGTTAG
>CM065733.1:24057385-24114885 GCA_033310375.1 Conus canariensis | reverse complement strand
ACTATGAGTTGATGTGTTTGACGGACTCCAATGAATATGAGTTTATGTGTGTGTTGACGGACTCCCATGACATGAGTTGATGTGTTGTTGACGGACTCCAATGACATGAGTTGTGTGTGTTGACGGACTCCAATGACATATGAGTTGATGTGTGTTTGACAGCCTGCCATGACGTGAGTTGATGTGGTGTGTTGACGGACTCCAATGACATGAGTTGATGTGTGTGTTGACGGACTTCATGACATGAGTTGTGTGTGTTGACGGACTCCAGTGACATGAGTTGATGTGAGTGTTGACGGACTCCAAGACATGAGTTGATGTGTGTGTTGACGACCATGACATGTTGTGTGTTGACGACCAATGACATGATGATTTGATGTGTGTGTTGACGGACTCCAATGACATGAGTTTGTTGTGTGCGACTCAGATATGAGTGGGACTCAATGACATGGTGTGTTGTTGACGGACTCCAATGACATGAGTTGATGTGTGGTTGAGGACTCCAATGACATAGTTGTTGTGTGTTGACGGACTCCATGACAGTGATTGATTTGAGTTGACGACTCCAATGACATGAGTGTGTGTGTTGACGGACTCAATGACATGAGTTGTGTGTGTTGACGGACTCCATGACATGAGTGATGTTGTGTTGACGGACTCCAAGACATGAGTTGTGTGTGTTGACGGACTCCATGACATGAGTTGATGTGTGTGTTGACGGACTCCAATGACATGGTGTGGTTTGAGATCCAATGACATGTGTTTAGTCCTTGGTTTACGATCCAGAATATGTGTGGTGACGGACTCCAGCTGTTGTGTGAAAGTGGTTGTCCGTGTTGTGACGGCCATACGAGTGTGTGTTGACGACTCCATCATATTTGGTACGACAGACTAGTTGTGGTGTGACGCTCCACTAGTTGATGGTTTGACGCCAGACTGGTGTGGTTGACGCCATGATGATGTGTTTTACGCCCATGAGAGTGTTGTTGACGGACTCCATGACATGAGTTTGTGTGACACTCATGATGATGTGTTGGGACCATATGAGTTATTGTGTGCGGACTCCATGACATGGTTGTGTGACGACCATGAAAGTTTGTGTGAGGACTCATACATTTTTTGTTGCGGACCATGACTTTGGGTACGATCAGACATTGTGTTGCGACTCATAGTGGTGTTGACGCTCCACTGTTTTGTGACGGACTCCAGCTGATGTGTGTGACGACTCAGACATGAGTGTGTTGTTGCGTCCTGACATGAGTTGATTGTTGACGGACTCACATGAGTTGATGTTGTGTGTTGACGGACTCATGACTGATGATGTGTGTGTTGACGGACTCCATGACATGAGTTGTGTGTGTTGACGGACTCCATGACATGAGTTGATGTGTTGTTGACGACTCCCCATGCATGAGTTGATGTGTGTTGACGACTCCATGGACATGATTGTGTGTGTGACGACTCCTAGTCATGAGTTGTGTGGTGTTGACGGACTCCAATGACATGAGTTGTGTGTGTGTTGACGGATTGATGTGTGTGTTGACGGACTCCCATGACATGAGTTGATGTGTGTGTTGACGGACTCCAATGACATGAGTTGATGTGTGTGTTGACGGACTCCAATGACATGAGTTGTGTGTGTTGACGGACTCCAATGACATGAGTTGATGTGTGTGTTGACGGACTCCAATGACATGAGTTGTGTGTGTTGACGGACTCCAATGACATGAGTTGATGTGTGTGTTGACGGACTCCATGACATGGTTGTGTGTGTTGACGACTCCAATGACATGGTGATGTGGTTGACGGATCATGACTGATTGTGTGTGTGTTGACGGACTCCAATGACATGAGTTGATGTGTGTGTTGACGGACTCCAATGACATGAGTTGATGTGTGTGTTGACGGACTCCATGACATGAGGTTGTGTGTGTTGACGGACTCCAATGACATTGAGTTGATGTGTGTGTTGACGGACTCCATGACATGAGTTGATGTGTGTGTTGACGGACTCCAATGACATTGAGTTGATGTGTGTGTTGACGGACTCCAATGACATGAGTTGATGTGTGTGTTGACGGACTCCATGACATGAGTTGATGTGTGTGTTGACGGACTCCAATGACATGAGTTGATGTGTGTGTTGACGGACTCATGACATGAGTTTGTGTGTTGACGGACTCCAATGACATGAGTTGATGTGTGTGTTGACGGACTCCAATGACATGAGTTGTGTGTGTTGACGGACTCCATGACATGAGTTGATGTGTGTGTTGACGGACTCCAATGACATGAGTTGTGTGTGTTGACGGACTCCCAAAGACATGAGTTGATGTGTGTTTGACGGACTCCAATGACATGGTTGTGTGTTGTTTGACGGACTCCAATGACATGAGTTTGTGTGTGTTGACGGACTCCAATGACATGAGTTGATGTGTGTGTTGACGGACTCCAATGACATATGAGTTATGTGTGTGTTGACGGACTCCATGACATGAGTTGTGTGTGTTGACGGACTCCATGACATGAGTTTGTGTGTGTTGACGGACTCCACTATGACATGAGTTGTGTGTGTTTGACGGACTCCAATGACATGAGTTGATGTGTGTGTTGACAGACTCCATGTCATGAGTTGTGTGTGTTGACGGACTCCAATGACATGAGTTGATTGTGTGTGTTGACGGACTCCCATGTCATGAGTTGTGTGTGTTGACGGACTCCATGACATGAGTTGATGTGTGGTTGACAGACTCCCATGTCATGAGTTGTGTGTGTTGACGGACTCCAATGACATGAGTTGTGTGTGTTGACGGACTCCAGTGACATGAGTTGATGTGTGTGTTGACAGACTCCAATGACATGAGTTGATGTGTGTGTTGACGGACTCCAATGACATGAGTTGATGTGTGTGTTGATTGACTCGAGTGACATGTGAGTTGATGTGTGTTGACGGACTCCAATGACATGAGTTGATGTGTGTGTTCACGGACTCCCATGACATGAGATGATGTGTGTGTTGACAGACTCCCATAACGTGTGAGTTGATGTGTGTGATGATTGACTCCAGTGACATGTGAGTTGACGTGTGTGATGATTGACTCCAGTGACATGTGAGTTGACGTGTGTGGTGATTGACTCCAGTGACATGTGAGTTGACGTGTGTGGTGATTGACTCCAGTGACATGTGAGTTGACGTGTGTGATGATTGACTCCAGTGACACAGACGTGTGTGTTGGCTGTGCGGCAGATGAACGACGTGGATGAAGACTACTGCAGCGGACTGATCCAGAACTGTGAGCCAGACGGCCTGTGCAAAACCCGCAACCAGCTGTCCCTGGTCGGTGAGTAACGCTGTGCCTGTTGTGGCCGTCATCCTTTGACAGTCGTCATCCCTTGACAGTGGTCGTCATCCCTTGACAGTTGTCGTTATCCTTTGACAGTTGTCATCATTTGACAGTTGTCGTCATCCTTTGACAGTCGTCATCCCTTGACAGTCGTCATCCCTTGACAGTTGACAATCGTCATCCTTTGACAGTCATCATCCCTCGACAGTCGTCATCCTTTGACAGTGGTCATCTTTTGATAGTCGTCATCCCTTTACAGTAGTTGCCATTCTTTGACAGTGGTCGTGGTCGTCATCCTTTGACAGTGGTCGTCATCCTTTGGAAGTCGTCATCCTTTGACAGTCATCATCCTTTGACAGTCGTCATCCTTGCACAGTCGTCATCCTTTGACAGTGGTCATCCTTTGACAGTGGTCGTCATCCTTTGGCAGTCGTCATCCTTTGACAGTCGTCCTTCCCTCCCCGTCCTTTTTCTGTTTACACACGCATGCGCACTACATATACAAGTATTTTCACAGATGCTTACATGCATACAGCGACCTATACTCCCGCAGTGCTTCCCACATCCCCCCACGTCTACCTCGCTCACGCCACGCGCGCGCGCACGCACACACACACACACACACACACACACACACACACACACACACACACACACACACCACGCACACACACACAAACGTCACGCGCGCGGGCGCACACACACACACACACACATACATACACACACACACAGACACACACACACACACACACAACAGACACACACACACACACACACACACACACACACACACACACACACACACGCACGCACGCACACGTATACACACACACACACACACACACACACACGCGCGCGCGCGCGCGCGCGCGCGCGTACGCTCGCACAGACACACGCACGCACGCACACACACGCACGCACACACACACACGCGCACACACACACACACACACACACACACACACACACACACACACACACACACACACACACACCCCTGTCTAAGATGGTGATAATGACGTGATGATAAAAAGGAAATAAGAAAGAAGATGACAGTAGATCAGTCTTGTGTGTTTAATGAGGGACGTGCGGTGCAAGGTGAGGGTGATCAGCAACAACGACATTCACTGTCGTTCCCCTGTGTGCTGTGTGTCTCTCCCTGCAGGTCTCACCAACTTCCTGACGTCAGAACGCCAGTACTTGTTCAACCCGGCCCACAACAGCGTGTACCAGGACATGACCCGCCCCCTCTCCCACTACTTCGTCGCCTCCTCCCACAACACGTGAGTCTCCCGAACCCCATCCGCAACCTTCCCACCCCCATTGTTGCCGATCTCTCTCGGACACACAGCCAAGGGAGAGAAGTAAGTCATGCCCTGTCTGCTTGCTGGCCAGCTGACGACAGGGGCGAGAGGAGCAGTGAGAATGGAGATCATAGTGTCTACCAATCAAAGGAGGTCACCATCTAAAGTGTAAGGCGACCTAAACTAACGGCGGTACATGATCATTGGAAGTTCCTCTTCTGACTGCACAGCCTTTAGAGACAGCATTTATGTTTGTGTCGAACAGTAAGTGGAGTTTAAACGGAAAGAAACGGAATCACAGACTAGATGAGTCACCTGTCGCTATTCCATTCAATGACAATCGCATCCAAGCAAGTTCCGCACGCTAAAGTCATTCCTCAGTGAAGGACAGTGTGACGGTACAAAGTGTCCGCAGAAACAAAGTGTCCGCATGCGGACACTTTGTTCCCTGCGGACACTTTGTACCGTGAACTGACATTCAAAGTGTCCGCAGAAATCCTGCGGACACTTTGTTCCGCGAGGTGACATATAACTTACAAAAGCGGAACAAAGTGTCCGCAGCCGGTTCAGCCTCAGTGTGAGTGGGTGAATGTGCACGTACACTCCCATGCGCGTGCATGCGTGTGTGTGTGTGTGTGTGTGTGTGTGTGTGTGTGTGTGTGTGCGTGCGTGCGTGCGTGCGTGCGTGCGAGTGTGTGTGTGTGTGTGTGTGCGCGCGCGCGCGCGCGCACGCGTGCACGTGAGCGTAATCTAAACTTTGTGCGCTGTTGCACAAAAAAGTAGTCAACAAATTTTAAACTTAAAAAAAAATTAAGATGCACACACACACACACACACACACACACACACACACACACACACACACGAACGCACGCATGCACGCGCATGGGAGTGTACGTGCACATTCACCCACTCACACTGAGGCTGAACCGGCTGCGGACACTTTGTTCCGCTTTTGTAAGTTATATGTCACCTCACAGAACAAAGTGTCCGCAGGATTTCTGCGGACACTTTGAATGTCAGTTCACGGTACAAAGTGTCCGCAGGGAACGAAGTGTACGCATACAGACACTTTGTTTCTGCGGACACTTTGTACCGTCACAGGCAGTCTGTCATTTGGTAAACTGTTGGAGAACTTGATTAGATCCACTGCCGGAGTGGAAGCTGGAATATGTGTCACACGTGCAGAATATATACGTTTGTATATACATGTGGTACACAGACATTCGCTCAGAACATTGGAGTATGTCTGTATAACAAGCAGGTGTGTATATATATAAAGCAGGTGTGTGTTTATATTACAGGTACCCATATATGAAACGTAAGGTAGGGATACATATGTAAGACAGATATGTGTATGTAATCCAGATATGTTGTATATTACAGGCGTATATCTGAATTACAGCATCCTTTTAGAAGACATTAACAGATACTCCTACGTAATACAGTTATGCGGCGGCTGTATTAGAGATCAGCGCGTGTAAGACAGGCTTGTGTCTGTATTTCAGGTATTACTGTGTAAGACAGATATGTGTCTATGTAAGGCATCCCCAGGTAAGACAAGTGTCTATATTACAGATCTCCCCACGTTTAGACAGACGTGTATCTGTTTTTTAACAGGTATTTTTATGTAAGACAAGTGTGTGTTTATATTAAAGGTATCCCTCTGTAAGACGGATGTATATATTTTGCAGGTGTCCCCGTCCCAGACAGGTGTGTGTCTATTTTTTTTTCTTAGGTATTTATCGTGCAAGAAAGTTTGTTTCTGAATAACCAGTATCTCCATGTAAGGCAGGTGTGTGTGACTGTGTTGCAGGTACCTGGCCGAGGACCAGCTCAAAGGCCCCAGCAGCGTGGAAATGTACATCCGGGCGCTGACCAAAGGCTGTCGATGTGTGGAATGTCAGTGGCTTGTTTGTGGTTTCCTTTTGCCCCGTGACAGACGGGAAGGAGAGGGGTGGGGGGAGGGAAGAGAGAAGAGAGGGACAGGAGAGAGTGAGAGGGAAAGAAGGAGAGAGAGAAAAAAGTGAAGGAATGGGTCGGGGGTGGGGTGGGGGGGGGGGGTAGAGGTTGTTTTTAATGTTTATATTGAAGAATCTTGAACGTGATCTTGAGTCTGATATGTGATACTAAAGTCTGCATTTGGGATACTGAGTGGGGGTGGGTATAGTATTATATGGGGAGTGCTGAGGGTTGGTGTGCAAGGGGAGGTATGTGCTGAGTGGTGGTATGTAGTATAGGGAGGTATGTGCTGAGTGGTGGTATGTAGTATAGGGAGTCATGTGCTGAGTTGTGGTATATAGTCTAGGGAGGTATGTGCTGAGTTGTGGTATATAGTCTAGGGAGGTATGTGCTGAGTTGTGGTATATAGTCTAGGGAGGTATGTGCTGAGTTGTAGTATATAGTCTAGGGAGGTATGTGCTGAGTTGTGGTATATAGTCTAGGGAGGTATGTGCTGAGTTATGGTATATAGTCTAGGGAGGTATGTGCTGAGTTGTGGTATGTAGTATAGGGAGGTATGTGCTGAGTTGTAGTATATAGTCTAGGGAGGTATGTGCCGAGTGGTGGTATGTAGTATAGGGAGGTATGCGCTGAGTGGTGGTATGTAGTATAGGGAGGTATGTGCTGAGTGGTGGTATATAGTCTAGGGAGGTATGTGCTGAGTTGTGGTATATAGTCTAGGGAGGTATGTGCCGAGTGGTGGTATGTAGTATAGGAAGGTATGTGCTGAGTGGCGGTATATAGTCTAGGGAGGTATGTGCTGAGTGGCGGTATGTAGTCTAGGGAGGTATGTGCTGAGTTGTGGTATGTAGTATAGGGAGGTATGTGCTGAGTGGCGGTATGTAGTCTAGGGAGGTATGTGCTGAGTGGTGGTATGTAGTATAGGGAGGTATGTGCTGAGTGGCGGTATGTAGTATAGGGAGGTATGTGCTGAGTGGCGGTATGTAGTCTAGGGAGGTATGTGCTGAGTGGTGGTATGTAGTCTAGGGAGGTATGTGCTGAGTGGCGGTATGTAGTATAGGGAGGTATGTGCTGAGTGGTGGTATGTAGTCTAGGGAGGTATGTGCTGAGTGGTGGTATGTAGTACTAGGGAGGTATGTGCTGAGTGGCGGTATGTAGTATAGGAAGGTATGTGCTGAGTGGCGGTATGTAGTCTAGGGAGGTATGTGCTGAGTGGCGGTATGTAGTCTAGGAGGTATGTGCTGAGTGGTGGTATGTAGTCTAGGGAGGTATGTGCTGAGTGGCGGTATGTAGTATAGGAAGGTATGTGCTGAGTGGCGGTATGTAGTCTAGGGAGGTATGTGCTGAGTGGCGGTATGTAGTATAGGAAGGTATGTGCTGAGTGGCGGTATGTAGTATAGGAAGGTATGTGCTGAGTGGTGGTATGTAGTATAGGGAGGTATGTGCTGAGTGGCGGTATATAGTCTAGGGAGGTATGTGCTGAGTGGTGGTATGTAGTATAGGAAGGTATGTACTGAGTGGCGGTATGTAGTATAGGAAGGTATGTGCTGAGTGGTGGTATGTAGTATAGGGAGGTATGTGCTGAGTGGTGGTATGTAGTATAGGGAGGTATGTGCTGAGTGGTGGTATGTAGTATAGGGAGGCATGTGCTGAGTGGTGGTATGTAGTATAGGAAGGTATGTGCTGAGTGGTGGTATGTAGTATAGGGAGGTATGTGCTGAGTGGTGGTATGTAGTATAGGGAGGTATGTGCTGAGTGGTGGTATGTAGTATAGGGAGGTATGTGCTGAATGGTGGTATGTAGTATAGGGAGGTATGTGCTGAGTGGTGGTATGTAGTATAGGGAGGTATGTGCTGAGTGGCGGTATGTAGTATAGGGAGGTATGTGCTGAGTGGCGGTATGTAGTATAGGGAGGTATGTGCTGAGTGGTGGTATGTAGTATAGGGAGGTATGTGCTGAGTGGTGGTATGTAGTATAGGGAGGTATGTGCTGAGTGGTGGTATGTAGTTAGGGAGGTATGTGCTGAGTGGTGGTATGTAGTATAGGAAGGTATGTGCTGAGTGGCGGTATGTTGTATTAGAGGAAGGTGTGTGCTAAGTGGTGGTATGTAGTATAGGGAGGTATGTGCTGAAAGTTGGTATGCAGTATAGCAAGGTATGTGCTGAGTGGTGGTGTGTAAGGGAAGGTAATCACTGAGTGGTGGTGTGTAAGGGGAGGTAATCACCGAGTGATGGGGTGTGAGGGGATATATGTGCTTAGTGGTGGTATGTAGTATAGGAAGGTATGTGCTGAGTGGTGGGGTGTAAGGGGAGGTAATCACTGAGTGGTGGGGTGTAAGGGGAGGTAATCACTGAGTGGTGGGGTGTAAGGGGAGGTAATCACTGAGTGGTGGGGTGTAAGGAGAGGTAATCACTGAGTGGTTGGGTGTAAGGGGAGGTAATCACTGAGTGATGGGGTGTAAGGAGAGGTAATCACTGAGTGGTTGGGTGTAAGGGGAGGTAATAACTGAGTGGTTGGGTGTAAGGGGAGGTAATCACCGAGTGGTGGGGTGTAAGGGGAGGTAATCACCGAGTGGTTGGGTGTAAGGGGAGGTAATCACTGAGTGGTTGGGTGTAAGGGGAGGTGATCACTGAGTGGTTGGGTGTAAGGGGAGGTAATCACCGAGTGATGGGGTGTAAGGGGAGGTAATCACCGAGTGGTGGGGTGTAAGGGGAGGTAATCACTGAGTGGTTGGGTGTAAGGGGAGGTAATCACCGAGTGATGGGTGTAAGGGGAGGTAATCACTGAGTGGTTGGGTGTAAGGGGAGGTAATCACCGAGTGATGGGGTGTAAGGAAAGGTGATCACTGAGTGGTGGGGTGTAAGGGGAGGTGATCACTGAGTGGTAGGGTGTAAAGGGAGGTAATCACTGAGTGGTGGTGCGTAAGGGGAGGTAATCACTGAGTGGTGGTGTGTAAGGGGAGGTAATCACCAAGTGGTGGCGGTGTGGGCAGTGGACTGCTGGGACGGGCCGGACACGGAGCCGGTCATCTATCACGGACACACGCTGACCTCCAAGATCCTCTTCAAGGATGTGATCAGCGCCATTAAGGAGTACGCCTTCCAGACCAGCCAGTGAGTGCTGCCCTCTGGCGGTCTGCCCGTCGCTCTCCATGCCTTTTGGCTGTGTCAGAAAATTCTATCCCCTCGTCTCTCTCTCTCTCTCTCTCCTCTCTCTCTCTCTCTCTCTCTCTCTCTCTCTCAGACTTTCTGGCTGTCTCCTTAGACGGGGCACAAATCTGTGTGTATCTTGTATGAGATGGAGAGCCATTCAGTGTGTGTGTGTGTGTGTGTGTGTGTGTGTGTGTGTGTGTGTGTGTGTGTATGAGTGAGCTGGCGCAGCTATTGCTGTGGAAGATTGAGAGTCATGATAGTGTGGACAGGTATGTAGTAAAAAGTGTGAAAGGTTGACAGGTTTGTAGGAAGGACTGTGGACGGTTGACAAACATGTAGCAAGGATGTGGAAGGTTGACAGGTATATAATAAAGGACTTTGGAATGTTGACAGTAATGATGGTGTTGACAGGCGTGTAGTAAGAACAGCGATAGGTTGGCAGCCATGGTAAGGACTTTGGAGGCTTGAAGCTGATGGGGGGTGTGGAAGCAATATATTATATTGTCAGATGTGTGAAAGATTGAGAGTGATGGGAGTGTGGGCAGCTATGTTGTGGGTTGTGTGAAAGGTTGAGGGTGATTGGGATATGGACAGCAACATGGTTGTGGGTTGTGTGAAAGGTTGAGGGTGATTGGGATATGGACAGCAACATGGTTGTGGGTTGTGTGAAAGGTTGAGGGTGATTGGGATATGGACAGCAACATGGTTGTGGGTTGTGTGAAAGGTTGAGGGTGATCGGGATATGGACAGCAACATGGTTGTGGGTTGTGTGAAAGGTTGAGGGTGATTGGGATATGGACAGCAACATGGCTATGTGATGTGTGGAAAGGCTGAGAGTGATTGGGATGTGGACAGCAACATGGTTGTGGGTTGTGTGGAAAGGCTGAGAGTGATTGGGATATGGACAGCAACGTGGTTGTGGGATGTGTGAAAGGTTGAGAGTGATGGGGGTGTGGGTAAGGTATGTTGAGGGACCTGTGGGGGGTTAAGAGCTATGGATGTGTGGGTAGGCATGTTGTGACACTTATGGAGGGTAGAGGGTGATGGGGGTGTGGGCAGCTATGTCGTGAGATGTGTGAAGGGTTGAGGGTGATGTTGGTGTGGGCAGGTGTTATCAGACCTGTGATGTTGGCGTGGGCAGGTTTTGTCAGACCTGTGATGCTGGTGTGGGCAGGTATTGTCAGACCTGTGATGTTGGTGTGGACAGGTATTGTCTGACCTGTGATGTTGGTGTGGGCAGGTTTTGTCAGACCTGTGATGTTGGTGTGGGCAGGTATTATCAGACCTGTGATGTTGGTGTGGGCAGGTATCGTCAGACACGTGATGTTGGTGTGGGCAGGTATTGTCAGACCTGTGATGTTGGTGTGGGCAGATATTGTCAGACCTGTGATGTTGTATGTTGTGGACCTGTGATGTTGGTGTGGGCAGGTACCCGGTGACGCTGTCGCTGGAGAACCACTGCAGCATAGAGCAGCAGGGCGTGATGGCCCGACACATGCATGACATCCTGGGCGACATGGTCTGGTCCCCTGACACCCAGCTGACCGCCATGCCCACCCCGGAGGACCTGCTGAAGCGCTTCGTCATCAAGGTCAGTGGCCAGAGTATCCTTCATTTCACTCTCTGTCTGTCTGTTTGCCTGTCTGTCTCTCTTTGTGTCTCTATCTCTGTCTCTGTCTCTCTCTGTCTCGCTCGCTCTCTCTCTCTCACTCTGTCTGTCTTCTTTTTCTTTTTTTCTTTTTTTTTTGTTGCTGTCCCAACCTCTGCGTCACCTCAGAGGCAGTGCACGCACGCCGCTCATTCCGACACCCCGTCCACAGCCACAGCCCCGCCGCAGCCCCGGCACCGGCAATCCACAGGGAGCAGTCAGTGTCAAGTCGTCAAGAGACAACCCACCGGAGGAGACGCTGCACTGCTGCCGAGTCACTTCGGTGGTGTTCAGTGGCGCCTGTTCTGATCTAACATACGCAGGACACCACCTACTAAGCCCCCTACTGACGACAATAATTGCTTAGTCGCGGAGCCGGCGTGAGTGAGCTCTCCCTCCGGAGGGCGCCACCACATCCGTCCAACGACAGCCCCCATGGACTCGCCGATACCGGTGACCCCGACGGAACCAAACCAAGGCCACAGACGTGGAGAGGACATCGAAATTGAGGTCACCATGAGAGCAGGGCATGAGGGGCCACAGAATTTGAGACATTTTTTTTATGCTGATCGATGAGAATGAGGATGATTAAGATGATGCTGAGACTACATGACAGGGCTGTACTCTACGCTTCCTTTCATAATATATCCCGGCGTCAACCAGGCCCGAGAGATACAGGCACCTGCAGTGTTGGTCAGGAAATTTGAGCAACGCTCTCAGAAACGCATCCATTAAGTGGATGAAACTCGGCTGTGTGGTCCCAGTCTTCCCAAATGAGTCCGCAGCAAACTCAACTCTGGGTAGGAGCCGGTCAGGGCAGAAAAACCCACATGACTCTGATGGGATTCGAACCCACGACCTCCCAGCCGGGAGTCCGCGACGCTAACTACTTCGCCACAGCGGCTGGTCACTTTGTCTGTCTTCTGCCTGCCTGTCTGTCTCTCTTTCTCTGTCTGTGTCTCTCTCGCTCGCTCTCTTTCTCACTGTCTGTCTGTCTTTCTCTGTCTCTGTCTGTCTGTCTGTCTCACTCTCTCTCTCTGTCTCTGTCTTTCGGTGTCTGTCTCTGTCTGTCACCATTGTCTTTGCTGTCACTCACTCGCTATATATCTCTCATTCTGTTGTTTAGGGTCACATTGTATCAATACTATCCTTTAATTTTTAGAGCACATGTGCGTCCTTCATTCGTAACTGAAACAAAAACTTATCCACAGAGCAGTGAATAATCAACAAGACTAGGAACTAATCAACAAGGAAGATAACTAGACTAGGAACTAATCAACAAGGAAGACGACTAGACTAGGAATTAATCAACAAGGAAGACAACTAGACTAGGAATTAATCAACAAGAAGATAACTGTTGCGCTCATAATGTGTGTCTAGTCATTGTTTCATGATGGGAACCAAAGTTATCGTCCTTGTTTATGATTTGCTGTCTACGCCTTACTTCCCTTTTCCGGTGTTAACCGGAGCAGCCTGTCGTACAACCGCGGTGGAAGGGAATCCTGTGACAGCCAGGGAGACATGCATAGTCAACAATAATACTTCAGATTACCTCCCTTGTCAGTGATTATGCAGGTCATCTGTATTTGTTTCTGTTCTTCTGTATAACCCGATTGACAATGTTCAGGGTCAAACGCCCACAGCAGTCTTTGAACAACTGTTGACTTGTGTCAGTCCATTTCGTGTGCGGTTGATGCTACATGCGTGTGTTAACTTGGGGTGTATGGGCAAGCGTGGAGCTTCCTTTTTCAACGGAATTTTTCCGTGTTTTTTTTTTTTTCGGTGCACCTTATATCTGCATGTGTGCGAGGTGAAAGGGTACGTAACGCAGAGTTTGCTGGGAGTTTCTGACACGTAATGGTGTCACCATCCGAGCAAGAGTTACATTTCTGTGGTGGTTTTGACGTGAGAGTATGACGCGCTGTGTCATGAAGATGACGTCACGTATGACACGTCACAGGGCAAGAAGCTTCCGCTGTCCATGGAAGGGGGAGGAGAGACGAGGTGAGCGACGAAGACGAATCGGCCGACTCCGGACAGACCGGCCACAACAACAACGGCAACAACAACAACAACAACGGCAACAACAGCCTGGGTAAAAGCGGGGTGAAAGAGGGTGGGGAGGAGGGCGGCAAGGCGGAGGCGGCTCACCACCACAAGAAGATCAAGCTGTGTCCGGCATTGTCCAGGCTGACCAGCATGAAGAGTGTCGGCTTCAAGGACCCGGACCAGGCGGCTGGCGTGGGTAGGTTATGTCAGTGTGTTCTTGTGCGTGTGCGTGTGTGTGTGTGTGTTTGTGTGTGCGTGTGTGTGTATGTGTGCGCGCACGCACGTATGCATGTGTGTGTATGCGTGTTTATGTTTGTGTTTGCATGTGTGCGTGCTTGCATGCGCGTGCGGGCGCTTTCGATAGTGTGTTTTTGACAGCACACTTTTCAACGTGTCCTTGGTAACTTGGACAATGTCGTTGTGGCAGGTGTCGGACAGTTCACAGTGCAGTGTTGACCTTTTGTGTAATGTTGCTGTCGGTATCACATGACCTGCAGTCTACAGTGTCACTGAGGACACAGTCTGGGATTGCTGACCTGGGAAACGCGCTCCCTGTTGTTCGTCGGCTCCCACGTCTGGAAAGGACAAGGATAGTTTTAGTGTAATACAGTTCTTTATTGTTTTTAAAATGAGCATTGGCAGAAGTATCAGCAGTTTAACAACATTTTTCTTCAAAGATTCGCCAGTCATATAATTGACATTGAACGTGCTTACCAAAGTCAGGGTGATACAGCAGTGTGGTGTAACCATCCCTTGTGCCAGCCAGGGGCTCCTAACAACGTACGACACGTCTGACCGATTTTGTGTCAAAGATGTATGTGGCTCTCAAAATCGAACGTCTTGCGTTGCTGCTGAGTGACTTCGGTGGTGTGCTGTGGCGCTCTTGTTCTGATGCAACACAGACAGGACGCCACCCACTAAGCCCCCTACGGAAGACAGTAACTGCTCAGTCACCGAGCCAGAATGAATGAATTGGAGGTTGCCGGGAAATATATCGAATGACAGTCCCCCATAAGCTTTCCCGTACCAACCACAACGACTATAACGACCCTCACCACAGGCACGGACGGGGAGAGGAGATGGGAGTTGAGGTCACTTCTAGAGCAAGGCATGAAGGGTCAAACAATCTGATACGTTTTTTTTCCTGTTGTTGATTCAAAGGATTGGACTCGATTGTGCGATTCTGTCTGCCCATTGGAGCCCATCGCCCACTGAGCTCTGTTGTTGATGTTCCCTGCAGTGTTATAACTATTTACAAATGAATGCCTAATTGCCAACAAAGATCAAGTAATCAAGGAATAATCAAGCAATATGAGACTGCTGGCTGAAAGGTAGATAAACAAGTGTTTTGTGTGTGTGGTAGAAGCCAGCTGTTATAAATTGAAATGCGGTGAGATATCTGGTACTACCGGTGACCTCCGAACTCTGTCACGTCTGGAATGTCTATGTTGTTGCAGACGGGCACTTTTTGGTGTTTTCACTGGGGGAGAGCAAAGCCGAAAAACTGATGGGCACGCACGCCCTGGGTCTAAACCGGGTGACCCACAGCAAGATCATCCGCACTTACCCAGCGGGGACCCGCACCGACTCCTCCAACTACAACCCAGTGCCCATGTGGAACCACGGCTGTCAGATTGGTAAGGCTGCTACACTGTGCTGTTACACTGTGCTGTTCTGTGTATGTGGAACTCTAGCTGTCAGATTGGTAAGGCTGCTACACTGTACTGTTACACTGTGCTGTTCTGTGTATGTGGAACTCTAGCTGTCAGATTGGTAAGGCTGCTACACTCTGCTGTTACACTGTGCGGTAACACTGTGCTGTTCTGTGTGGAACTCTAGCTGTCAGATTGGTAAGGCTGCTACACTCGCTGTCACATGTGCGAACACTGTGCTGTTCTGTGTGGAACTCTAGCTGTCAGATTGGTAAGGCTGCTCCGCTGTGCTGTTACACTGTGCTGTAACACTGTGCTGTTCTGTGTGGAACTCTAGCTGTCAGATTGGTAAGGCTGCTACACTCTGCTGTTACACTGTGCGGTAACACTGTGCTGTTCTGTGTGGAACTCTAGCTGTCAGAGTAAGGTTGCTACACTGTGCTGCTACACTATGCTGTTACACTGTGCTATTCTGCGTGGAACTCTAGCTGTCAGTTGTCTGTTTGTCATTGTTTCGCCACTCCAGCAAAAGGTGTGTTTATTACTGATTGTATCCTTTGAAGAGGTGCTTTGGCTTACCAGTGTGTGTGTGTGTGTGTGTGTGTGTGTGTGTGTGTGTGTGTGTGTGTGTGTGTGTGTGTTCAGTGGCCTTGAACTATCAGACCGGGGGCGAGGCCATGCAGCTGAACGAAGGTCGCTTCCGTGACAACGGGGGATGTGGCTACGTGCTGAAGCCCAACTTCCTGCTGGCGGAGGAGATGTTCGGCATCGTGGGGGGCACCGTGGCCCGCAACCTGCGCAAGTCCTTCCGGCTGACCGTCAGTGCTGGGGTCACGGCCACTGACCTGCCCTCCCTGTCCCTCCTTCTGCCTGTCTGCACTGCTCCTCCCCCTGTCTTTAGTGGATTGTTGTCTGTCTCTATGTCTTCTTTCATGTGTAGTCTTTTTTGTTTATGCAGGCCTGTGCTATTTCCTTCTTCCTTTCTTTGTCTCAGTCCTGTCGTCCTTTCCACGCCGCTCATTTCAGCTCCACGTACACGGTCACCTTCAGTTCGCCCTTAAGCAGTTCCAGCTCTGGTGTTCAACAGGGAACAATCGGTATCAAGTCGTCATGCGGCAACCCACTGGAGGAGACAATGCACTACTGCCTCATAACTTCGGTGGTCTTCAGTGGGGCTTTTTTTTCATCCCACACATGCAGGACACCACCTAGTGAAGCCCATACTGACGACAATGATTTCGTACTCGCACAAGCAGTGGAAGCTAGCATCTTCATCCGTAGGGCAATACCACGTCCATCCAATGACCGTCTCTAGGAACTGACCAACCATGTCGACAGAACTCATCATGGGCACGGGCGTGTAAAGCAAATTGAAACTGGAGTCATCATGGGAGCAGGGCATGAAGAATCACAGAATTTGACTTTTTGAAGAAAATATTCAGTGAGGATGAAGGTGGTAATGCTGACTGGAGAGAATGGCTTACTCAGTTCGGGACAGAAGACGGCCAGGGCCCCCAGATGCCACAAAGAAATGACTCTGATGGGAATCGAACCCATGATCTTCCAAACTGCAAGTTCGCAATATTACCCACTGCATTACACCGACTGGTGGCTTTTATTGTTATTTTAGATCAATCATTCTCTCTCTCTCTCTCTCTCTCTCTCTCTCTCTCTCTCTCTCTCTCTCTCTCTCTCTCTCTCTCTCTTCTTCTTCTTCTTCTTCTTCTTCTTCTTCTTCTTCTTCTTCTGTAATCTTTGCCTGACTTTTTCTTACTGCCTCTCTCACTGTCGTTGGACCTAACTGGATTCAAATCAAAAAACAAGAATTGATGATCCGATCAGGCAGCGGTGTCTGCTGTACTGGGTTGCACCTTGATAACCTGACGTTGACAGCTCCCTATAGGCTGCTGGTGCTTGGACTGCGACTGATTGGGCATGGATGTGGCTGTATGCTGGTGAGCCTGGAGAGTGGGGTGGAGCTGGTGAGCCTGGAGAGTGGGGTGGAGATCATGCCACTAACGGGGCACAGAAGATGAAATAAACAACAGCAGCAATGCTTCACCCACTTAATCGTTCTTTGTGTGGTCCTTCAGATCATCAGCGGCACGCAGATCCCCAAGCCCAAGGACTCCAAGAAGGGCGAGGTGATCGACCCCTTTATCAAGATCGAGGTGCATGGAGCGCCCAACGACAACGCCGAGTACCGCACCAAGGTCATCAAGAACAACGGTAAGCAGCAGTGGAGGGGGTGGCGGGTGGGCACACGCCTGCATGGGTGCTGCTCTGTCCCTGGTATTCCTGGTTCTGCGCTGAAGTCCCTGCTCAGTGAGATTTCTGTTTCAGGCACAAGAGCAAAACTCGGTTCTTGTGATGTCTCTTTTGCTGGCCTGGTCAGGCGAATTCTGTAAAACTCAACACTGATACCATAGGAAGAACAGCACGATAAGATGAACAGTAAAAACGGCGATATTTATGGGAGTCAGCGGGATTCGGACTTGCAGTGGTCTGTCTTCTTCGGTTTTCCTGTGGTTCTTGTTTCTTTTGTTTGTTTTTGGGGGGTGTCTTTTTCCCGTGGTTTTTTTTCCAGTTCTAATGCACGTTAAAACGTGTTTACATATGAAGCAGGACAATCCTGTTATTGTCGGTTTTTCCTTTTTGTTTTTGTTTTGCTTCTTTTTTTTTAACTATGTAGTGTCTGTGCATTGAGTACTTGTGAGTGCTCACAGGTGTCTGGTAAGTTTCCTGTATGTTCTGTTAGGTGTGAGATGGTGTAGTCGTCTGCGTTGTTTGATGACCTAAGTGAGAGTGGGTTTAGTAACAGTTTGGACACCAGTGTCAATGATTAATTTTGTTCAAGAGTTGTTTCCAGTCACTTGTGTTATTCCTCCTATCTTGAATGTGCTGTAAGCTGTTACAGGACATAGCTGCTGAATCATGGACAGATTTGAGGGGAAAGACGTGTATAAGTGTATGAATATGTGTATTTCAGCGTGTTTGCGTACTTTGTACGTGTATATGTGCATGCCTCTCGCTCTCCCCTTCTCTCTCTCTATCTCTGTTTTTGTGTGTGTGTGTGTGTGTGTGTGTGTGTGTGTGTGTGTCGCGCGCGTGCGTGCGCGATCATGTGTGTATTGGTGTGTATGTTTCTATGTTTCTGCACATGTGTATGTATGTGTGTATGTTTGTCAGAGTGTACGTATACGTGTTGATGTTTGTCTACATATATGTGTGTTTGTATGTATGTCTATGTGTGTGTCTCAGGGTTCAATCCCCGGTGGTACGAGAGCTGTGTGTTCACGGTGCGGGTGCCGGAGTTGGCGGTGGTGCGGTTCGTGGTGAAGGACGAGGACCGCGGGGTGGACGACTTCATCGGCTACTACACCCTGCCCTTCAACAGCATGCAGCAAGGTGGGCCGGCACAGCACGCACACGACGCGCAGTCTACACCAACCACAGCATAACATGGCTAGAGATGGTTTGCGATGTCAGAGGCCTGTTACCAGCTATGAAGAATTGTACAGGCCTGGGCTCTTTAGCTCGGGGCGACAGTGTCTAGGAAACCGTTTGAATATCGCATTGATTTCTTGCAATGGTTCAAATTTAATGTGACTATTACATGCGCGTGATATATAACACCTACACAACGGTTTTTTTTATCACAAGCACAATGAAATGTTCTCTTTTTTCGTAAATAGAATTTTTTTTTCAAACAAGTTTTCCGACCTTTTAAAAAGGAAACTTTCACACAAATACCTTTTCATTAATACTCTGAATATAGAATTTGTGAATGGCTCAGACCGAAAGTCAAGACTGCAGAAAGTACAAAGCTTTGGGGGTCCTATTTTGGATAAGTGACATTGACACTTGGACAAATAAAGATTAAATAAACATGTTTTGACGGTTGACCTTTCCAAATGGTCAACATTGCAGGCAGGATGATGAATAGAACATGTTATAGGCAATATCTCACAAAATTTACGGTTTTCTCCAACATGGCTTGTTCTGTTAAAAGCCATTTTTTTCTGAATCACTGTGATGACCAAAAATTAGCCTCAAATTGATGATTTGAAGATTTTTCAAGAGGAAAAATAAGGACAAAAATGCATACAACATTTTAATGATACATCTTCCAGTATGACACATTTCTGTTCATAAATCTTCATTGATTCATGATTATTTTCTTTTTCTTAAAAAAGATTTACAACAACTACTAAAAAAGAAAAAAGTCAGCGATCAGCGTACAAGTCATAGGGTGTTTTGATGGTTTCTGGAGTGCAGAGGTCCAATAATGAGAACGTTTTCTTTGACGTTGTGCTGTGAATCTTTATCCGTTAGTTTGAGGATATTCCCGTAGCACTAACAACACTCAAGTTGCATCTTGTCAGCCACATGTTAAGACTAATGTTGGAACTGACATTCTCCCCGTGTAAGGGGATGTTGGTTTCTCTCAAAATCTTAACTTCTGTGCTGCAGTTTGGGTTTATGATGTAGATATCTCCACTTTATTAAAGAATAAATGTTTGGACAGAAGTTCAAGTTGTGACTCATGTGGGTAATGTTTTTCATGCTTCACTTATTCATAGTACAATGTGTGCTTTTACACTCCGCTGAAGCTTGACGTAGGCACATTTAGCACAACAGTCTCTTAGGAAACCAAATGGTTCTGCCCAGTGACTTGGAAAGATGATGACGGGCAGGGCCACACTCCCGTGAAGCTTGACATAGACACACTCAGCACAATGTCTCAGAAGAACAAATCTCTCTACCTAGTGACTAAGGAAAAAGAGGACATGCAGAGATTGTTCTTTTTCGTGCGCTTGTTTAGGATGTGTTGGTGAATCTTGAAAAGACAGAAATACCGACAACTGTCCGTGATGATTCTTCACGTTGGCCACAGTGTCTCCTGGCAGACAGTCTGAAGGAACATGGATAATATCAGGAATTCCTAAATACTTGTTGCCGATCATTTTATATCAACATGAATGCATGGGGGGAGGGGGATGGAGCGGAAGGATGATGGGGGCGGAGAAAGGACATGAGTGGAAGGAAGAGGGGGAGTGGGAGTAGGCGCGGGGGTGATGGGACAATGTATGGAAAAAGAAAGCAGAATACACCATATTACAAAAAGCGTGATGGCGCCACTTCAAGAGAAACATTCTGCTGCTTCCCCGGATGGTATTGATGATGATGCGAACAGCCGTCATGATGACAATGATGATATAGGCTTGATCTGGGCGATGTTGTTGATGATTGTGTTGGCTTATCACAATGATAGCGTTGATTGTGATGTTTCGACTATGATGGTGTTGATGATCATATTTTGACAATGACGACACTGTTGACGTCAAAGTATTGATCACGTCTTATTGAGGAGAATGATAAGAGTGATGCTGGTTGCAGGTTACCGCCACTTCCCTCTGTACGATATCCATGGGGACCGGTACTCGCAGACCTGCATCTTCGTCCATGTCGCCATCACCAGCGTGTGAAAGGTTACCCCGTCCCAGGTACGTTCAGACGGCACTGTTGTCTCCTTCTGGCTTCCTGTGGGTTATTCCCCTTTGTGTATGCTCCGCATAGTGACCAAGTGTGTCCTACAGAGTTAGTATGCTGCTCTGAATGTCGGTCCAAAACAGTACACTTCTGTACCAGAAGTGTGCAGCATGACCTTTTCTCTGTCTTCAATTTCTATATTATCCAAATGTATTGACATTTCTTCATGTGAAGCTGCAAAGCATACCCATAGTGAATGTTTAGAGGTATATATCTTTTTAGGAAAGCCTGGAGTGTCTTCACTGACCTCTCTTTGTCTGTGACCATGAATGCGGCCGTTGATTTCAAAGCTCTGCATGATTTGGGTGTAACTTTTTAAATGATTTTTTTTTTATGGGCACACATTACAAACAAATCCCAATAACTGGCATTAATCATGTACACAAACATCATGCAGGGTTATAAAATGCGTTGTATACATTCTCATCTCAAATCCATCGAATCATGAAATTCAAAGGAAGTAATTTATGCAGACATATTTCAATGTCTCATTGTTGAGTTTAACTTTTTGATCTTATGAAAGATGAATAGAAAGAAGTACAGGTAATCTTAGGAAGGCCATTGTAAAAGAAATCTGGAGTAAGACAGGGGTATACAAAGAGTCAGTGAAATCTGGCCTATTAGCAACATTGAGGTTTCTTCTATTTCGATTGTTCTGTTTTGTGTGTTCACCTTATCGTGCCAACTTCGAACAAAAGTTAATTTCCATTCTGCTGTGTGTGTTGTTTTAGTGATATAAACAAGCTTGCAAGTTCTGTTCGGAGAGTTTCTACGTATATAACTTTTAGCTGTAGATGTACCAGATGAATGGATGCCACATGCAGCATTAGTTTGCAGTTATGGCATGTTTCATTATGGGACCGGAAGCTGAAATTCTTATTCATTATTAAGAATTGGCTGTAGAGGTGACAGCTATTAGTATACTTAAATGATAAAGTTATGGATTATATCTGACGTGTGTAGGCCTGTGTGTTCCCTTTTCAGTGTGTTCTTGTTTAATTACTGTAACGGTTTTCTGGTTTTCACATTTCCAGGTGCGACCTAAGACAAGTCAAGTTATGTTCATCTCAAGCAAACCGCCAATAGACACACGGACAATGGAAGGCGTTCTTGGATCCTGGCAATCCCGGGACATAAAAGTGGGAAGACACGTTAAAGTTGTTCCGACTTACCACTGGTTCTGCTTATGGAAGGGAGACAACTCAGCAGTAAAGGTCCTTTTTGAAAGTGACCTCTCTTTAGCGGGATGGCTTGACTTGTTTCGTGTGATGGGGTCCATCATTTGGACACTTACACGGTGACATTGGTCGTGGAAGTTTGCTTCACTTTGCGACAATGAAGAGACGGGACTGGATGTAGTTGAAAAGGAGAGAGTGACACGGTTAGCAAACAGCGGGGGGTATAAACACGCGTCTTGAAGAAATGCAGACAATATGACTGAGTTTGTACAGCAAAGGATTTCTGTTATAATGTGATACCACCCCCCCCCCCCCCGTTTTTTTTTTTAAAAACCTCCATCAACATCTTCATGCTCATATCTTCTTCCCCTGATATAAACAAACAGTTTATGCCATAATGATGTTTATGCAACGTTGATTGTACACTTTGCCACCCAGTTAAATATGATCTTCATTATTGCGTTATACTTTACTGCCATGATTAATTTGTTCTTTTGTGTGTGTGTGTGTGTGTGTGTGAAATTGTAAAGGGAGGGAGGGGGACATTATTGTTGTTCCTGTCCCTGTCAAGGATTAATTTGTTGATGTACTTGGTGGATTTTAGGAGGACATGAAGTGTGACATGAATTGAGGAAAGGTGAAAGTGTGCGTGTGTGTGCTGTACAGTTCTGTCCCAGCGTAAAGTGTGGACGTGTCTGTGTTCCGTCTAGCTCTGTGTCACAATGTACAGACATTGTGTGTCTCAGAGCACAGACAGTGGTTCTGTGTCACATTGTACAAACGTTGCCGTGCGAACACATTAGTTATGTGTCATAATTCTTCATCGTGCTGTACAGACCTTAGTTGTATATTACACTGTACAGACATTAGCTTTGACTCATGATTAACACTCATTACTTGCGCGTAGTCATGGATCAGACATTGCTTCTATCTCTCCATATTGTCCGTGAGAAAACTAGGAATCCAGTCTGTCTCTTTGCCCATATGGCCGTTTAGTTTCTTTTATTTTCTAAATTCCTTCTTTTATTGGAGGGGGGGGGGGTATTACATGTTATTTTCCTTTATCTGGGAGTGAGAATAAAATGGAATGAAAGTGAACTGATCTTAAGCATGATCCAGTGTCATCTGCTTCAAGAGTGTCAGGGTATAGCTACTATGTTATTCGTTGACATGTTGTTAGTGTCTTCACCGTTTGTTTCTTTTTTTTTTGAGGCAAGGGTCCTATTTCTCCTTTGTGTCGACAGCCCTAGGAAAGACCTGTGAGGTGGGCAGGGTCATGCAAATGAAACCAAACCAATTCAGACAGTCACCATGATGAACGCAGTGGTGTAGTGTTTGTCCTGATCTTCAATCGTTCTCCCTGACCAGTCTGGCCTGCAGCAGTAAGGTTGTCCCTGCCCACCAGAATCCACCTTTACACTTACAGCAACACGTAGTGCGAGTCGAGCTTCTTTCCTCGACTATGAGAGTAAGGGGAGAGAATCTAATGATGTAGCGAGTAGTTCGGAAAGCTGCTCCCCGCCCCATCAATGGATTGCCTTCTCTTTATGGGGCAAATGTCAACATAACCCGCGCGCGCGTGTGTGTATGTGTGCGTGTGTGTGTGTGTGTGTGGGAGGATATCCTTGTGACTGTCGGCGTGGTGAATTCAGTGATTTGGATGCTTGTGGTTGAATGCATGTAAAATTTAGCGTGATGCACTTTTTTATTTTATTTTATTGGTACTATTATATTTCGAAAGTTTCATTTTTTGTAAACCATTTCTTGCTCACCCTTCAACCCTGTCAGTTTACTCACACACACACACACACACACACACACACACACACACACACACACACACACACACACACGTCGCACACACACACTCACACACACACACACACACACACACACACACACACACACACTATCTCTCTCTCTCTCACTGACACACACACACACACACACACACACACACACACACACCACACACACACACACTATCTCTCTCTCCTCTGGACACACACACACACCACACACACACACACACACACACACCACACACACACAACGCACACACACGCACACACACGTCCGAAGGCCAGCCCTTTATGCTATGTGTAGTAGTACTGCCCACGTGGTGCAACGTAATAAAGCCTGGGGGGAAAGGTGCAGGCCAGTGAACCGGGCATTGATGGAACAATGAACAGGCTGCATGGACACCCAGCTCGCTGGTCTCTGGCACCAGGGTCAACATGGACACCCAGCACGCTGGTCTCTGGCACCAGGGTCAACATGGACACCCAGCACGCTGGTCTCTGGCACCAGGGTCTACATGGACACCCAGCACGCTGGTCTCTGGCACCAGGGTCAACATAGACACCCAGCATGCTGGTCTCTGGCACCAGGGTCAACATGGACACCCAGCACGCTGGTCTCTGGCACCAGGGTCAACATGACTCTGCTGTTGAGTCATCTGCTGAATTTCAGTGTAGTTTCTTTGTTTATTTATTTCTTTGATTATTTTATGCGGCTCATGCTATGTGGACACTGCTGCGACTTTTTGTTGATTTACATAGGTGATGCTGAATGTATTGATTGTTCACACACGTATTGGAAGTGATAAGCAGAGAAAGAGAATGCCAGTGACCTATTTTGTATACATCAAACAGACACGCAGGTTTTTGTTTTCACTGGATTACTGTAGTTCATGTTTTAAAAAAAAGAGGAAAGAGTATAAAAAGAAAATCAGTCATTCTGAATTCCTCCCACTATACACATCACATCTGACTTGTCAACATTCATGATAAGGCAGATGCTTTCATTCTGAATTTCCTCACTTGACTTGTCTTCTGGTCTATCCTGTCAGCACTCAAACAAGGAAGATCCTTACAGACTCTTGGAATCCATAGGAAAATAGAATTTCCCTGTGCAGTCTAATAGAAAATTCTCACCGAACTGTCAGCGCCATCTGTCCACTTTTATATCCCTTTCCAGTTCTGGAGTGAAATAAGAAAAAGACAGGAAGGAGAGACTGAAAAAGTCAACAAGGAAGAAACGGGGTTGGGGTGGGGAGGACTACGCCTGCCGTCACCAGTTGGATCTGACTACATGGTGCACTGGTCTTCAACAGTCGCCAAGTTATCAGCTAGAAATGAATTGTAGTTGTCTGCACGTAGTCTTCCTCAGGAGTGGACCCAGTCCCCTCTCCGACCTCATTGCCTGCCCACCGACCCACCTCCCTACCTTTCCCGCTTCCCCCTACCTCATATGCTCCCCCCCCCCCCCCCCGCCCTCACTCACCCACCACCAAAAAAGAAAAAAAGGAGGTGGGAGGGGCTGGGGGCTAAAACGCGCTGTTGAGAAACAATAACAAATAAATAAATAAATAAGATAAAATGAAATAGAAGAAAGAAATTGCAGTCATAGAAACAAACAGCAAATATTTCAGACAGCCGATTTTGCAAAGCCCCCCCCCCCCCTCCCGCCCCCCCCCCCCCCCCCCCCCCCCCCACCCCTCTCCTCCTCCAGCTCCCCCTTTGACCACGAAGTCTTGGCAAGAACGATTGACTCGATGAACGAGAGTCAGTTTAGTTTTGTAGGTGATAATATCTCTCCTTCCACGTGTGTGTGTGTGTGTGTGTGTGTGTTGTGTGTGTGTGTAGTAGTAGTAGTAGTAGTAGTAGTAGTAGTAGTAGTAGTACTTTAATTTTACGTCTTTTCACAAACTATGTGATATTAGACAAATGTGTGTGTGTGTATGTGTTCAACCTTCCACCCGTGGATCGCAGTGGCAGCAGCATTGTGTCTATTCTTGTTACTGCTGAAAACGATGCATTGGACCAACACTTCTGTGATTGTTACTCTTCAGATATTCTGCTGGCGTCATGCATATTCTGCTGTAGACGTATCATGTATAGACTGCTGTATTATTGTGCTTTCACAATGCGTCTTTATAAATATATTGCTATGTTTGTGTGATGGCAATTTCGCTGTTTGTCACATATTCTTATTCCTGTCTGCATTTTTTTACTTCATTTGAATTTTGAGTTTTGTCATAGAACTGTCGTGTACACACACACACACACACACACACACACACACACACACACACTCACTCACTTATGCTCGTACGTATTTTAATCCATGGACACTTCTCATGTTTTATAATGTTTTACATGTTTTGTGATCTGCTGGAAACAGTTTGTGAATACTTTAAAAAAAAAAAAAAAAGATTTTCAGTATTCTGCATTTTCATTTTAACTTTTCTCATGTTGTTGTTCATCTGCAACGTGTCTTGCATACAGCGCCCATATAGTGATTATCACTTGTTTTCCTCGGATTGAAGTTGGATGGGAGAGTTGTCACCCTTTACATTCTCTGTCTTTGCAGCCAAGTGGAAGGAGCTGTTGATTTGTATCGATGGAGAGGGAGTTGGCATTTTTTTTTAATCGCACGGCACATCATTTGTATGAGTGTATTTTAACGATAGAGACAGAGATGATGAACTATAGAGATGAGGTTTGAACACCCAGTCCATGATTCAGCTTTTCTCTGCTAAAAATTCACTTTGTGTTTAGTCAACATGTTCTTTTAGAGGGTTGGGACTTGCATGATGTGAGACATAACCATTTTACAGCAGGCTCCATGAAAACGTTGTTCAGAGATGGTCCCACCTGATGGGATCTTTGAATTTCTGAAAGAGATCAACATGTTTCATCTGATCTAAGATTTTGCGAAAGAAAGATTTTGAACGAAATTTCCGGTGTATTTTTAGGTGGCGTATTTCAAAGTGTTTTGTGGATTAGGTGTTTTTTTTAAAAAATGATTTGTGAGCTGACTTCAACGCGGTGACAGTCCTGATATAGCCTTTTGCGGTCGGCTGGGCTGTAAGCAACATTATCTCTCTCTGTCACAGACACGGTGTAGCTGTTGTCTTTTGTAGTTGGAGATCAGAACGAAATGTTAGTTAATTTCATAGGTTCGCCTTAAATAGTAACATATGTGCCCATTGGTAGTCGTTCTGTGCGCTGTTTATATTCTCCTTGATGTCCCACATCGATTCCACACCAATTCCCATTGATCGCCTTCATATCCCACAATGATCCACACCTATTCCCATTGATAGCCTGTTCTGTAAGTCCCAGTCTTCCGTGTTTGATATGTTTTTTTTTTCTTCTCTTTTTCAAATGTGTAATGTATTCTTCTGTAATTTATTACCTGGCAGCGGAACTTTAAAATCATTTCTTGGACTTTGAATTAATTTCTTTTAGATATACTTACTTCAACAGTTTTATCCGTTTCGTGTTTCTTCATGCATTTTAATGCACCGGACAAGATAAGGCATGACGGCATGGAAGTCCACGTGTACGTGTGTGTGTGTTTACGGCCCGGGTCAATGATTTGAAAGGAGGGGGTTCCAAAAGGAGTTGGGGGTCCTCCCTTGGAGGGGTGGGCGGAATCTGCCAAAACAGTGTGTGTGTTTGCGCATGCGTGAGAGAGAGAGAGAGAGAGAGAGAGAGAGAGAGAGAGAGTGTGTTTGATCTGCTGTCATAAGCGTCATACATATTTATATTTTCATAGAATGGCACTAAATGACTTAAAACCTTCTATGCAGTAATACTCTTCCTGAAAACACATGTGCAGTAAAACTCTCTCTCTCTGTCTCTCTCTCACGCGCGCGCGCGCGCGCCGCACACACACACACACACACACACACACACACACACACACACACACACACACACACGCGCGTGCGCGCGTGTGCACTAATCGAAGGGAGAGAGAGTATGTGTTGTGTGTGTGTGTGTGTGTGTGTGTGTGCGTGTGTGTGTGTTGTGTGTGTGTGTGTGTGAAAAATTGTTTTTGAATTCCTCTTCTGTCTCTCGTAAATGTCATCCTAAAATAGTCCGCGCTGCTGTCAGTAGTTGTTTCATATCTACATACATGTTTTACGTCCACGTCTTTAAGTGTTTCTGTGTGGCTTTCCTCTGTCGTGGTGTATGCCAGCCTTGAACTGCTGAAGGCTCCAGACACACCACGCTCTCACGGTATGGCGAGCACTGTTTACGTAGGGGATCTCAACTAATGCGGGAGGTAATTTCTGCTGCCATGCCCCCCCCCCCCCCCCCCCCCCCGTCCCAGCTTGTGTTGGTGAAGCATTTTATGAAGAGTGCGGAGTGTCCCCTCGACATCTTTGAACACATGAATCCTGACTGCTTTTCCGACCAGTCGCCACGAAGTTTACAAAATTCGACGAATCAGATAGCCCGACTTGTATAACAATATTTATAAATAAAAAAGTCAGAAATAAACGCATGCGCACACACACACACACACACACACACACACACACACACACACACACACACACACACACACACTCGTTTCCAATTCAGCTTCTTTACGCTGATAATCCACTTGACCTTCGATATAAATAAGATGAAGGTCATCTGTGAGGACTAGAAGTCATCCAGGAAATCCGTGTTCAGTTCCGCCATATTTTCACCCATGCATTAGAGATAGTGGCGTCCTCTGGTTGTTACCAACAGCCGTTGGTATGGTTACTCTGCCATGGGGGTTCCCCCGTCCCAGCAAAAGCTACCTTCCTTTTCAGTTTTTTTTATGCTTTGCAGAGAAATGAGTTGTGTTTTTAAAACCAGTGACAGTGTCATGCTGATGTACATTCAGAACGCCTATTGCTAACACTTTTTAACAAGACTTTGTCAGGCGAATTCCTTCCCCCCCCCCCCCCCCCCCCCCCTCCCCACACCGGCACAAACACACACAGCATGTGCGGCCAATTCCGACAACATAAATCTGAAAGCGCCTTAAAGAGCACACACACACACACACACACACACACACACACACACACACACACACACTCCTTTCCTGCCCCGCCGGCCTTACAACTTTTTCGTGAGTGTATGCTGTCGCCCCGTTCAACAGAATTTTTAGCGAGTGCACATTCTTTTTTTAAGCCGAGTCAACATTTAGGTGTTAACAGCTTTTGTTCCTGTAGCCGTTGTTGTTGACCTTTAAACAGAAGTCGGAACCCACTCCCATCTACACGCTGCCCCTCCCGCACAACATGATGCACCGCCGTGTGGCAGGTCTGGAAGAAAAGGGCGGTAACTGCTGAACAAAGAAGCTGTGTAGCAGGGGAGTTCCTGGCCTTGGGGGAATGAAGTAATGCTTCAGGGTAAGTCATTGCAATGACTCGTTGGGCTTCTGCTAGGGTTTTGTTTGGCTACTGTGTACGCTTATGCCATACCCATTAAACATTTCATGTAGAATCCGATGTGGTTTTTTTTTGTTTTCATCGTTTGTCGGTGCGAGTTCGTGTGGATGTACTTACGTGCGCGCGCGCGCGCGCGCGTGTGTGTGTGCTTATAGGCATGCGCATTAGTAAATGTTGATATATTTGCCTGCACTCCTTTTCCACCACTTTCTGGCGGTTCTTTCGCCCTCGCTGTCTCTCTTATTTTAACAGACTGACAGCCAGCAGTCACAGCCATTAAAATGAAACTGAACAGAACTTTCACACGAAATTAGTATTTCAACCCATTAAATTATAACACCGAGAAGTGGATGGAATGCCGGGTAATGATGGACATCGGTCTCTCAGTCTCAGAAGCCGAGAGCGCCCTGAAAATGGAGCCCATCCAAGAGTGGGCCAGACAGGTTTACATCGCCAACGCCCTCTCCTGAGACGGATGTGTGTCGATAGAGTTGCGTGCCTTTACCACTGCGGTCAGCGGCGCTACGTGTTGATACCACCATTTCTTTGCTTTTCTTTAGTTTTTTTTTTCTTTTTAATCGCTGCGTGTCAACAGCGTTTCGCCTCAATAGCACAACTCGAATTAGTTGATGGCAACTCCGCAGTGTGACTGTCGGACTGTGCGTTTATTATTATTTTTTTTAATTCTGTCGCATTTCCTCGTCTGTGTTAATCTCTTCTCGTCCGCTGCAAGGCTAAGGCCAGAAGATCAACTCTTACCGTTGTCAAACACACACACACACACACACACACACACACACACACACACACGGACTCTCTCTCTCTCTCTCTCTCTCTCTCTCTCTCTCTCTCTCAGCAACTCATTTTGTTAAAATTCTTTTAAAAATGTTCTGATGAGACATTAAAAATCGGAAATGAATAGCTACTGTGAGGAGTTTCAATAACTGAGGACAGCAGGAGACAGGCAGACCAGCCTATGGGGAAGTTCCCCGCTCTGACGTCATTCAAGTTTAGCCCTCACACCCCAACGTCAACTTCCATCGTGTTCCTGTTCAGGGTGGCTCCTTGCTCCTCGTGTAACAACGAAGTCCTCCAGGGAATCTTCTTCTTCAGGTTCGGCGTCAGCAGTGTGTATCAGCATTGTCGCTGCTGTCTTTCTTTGCTTGAAACTCGATCCAGCAAAGAATGGAACTTAGGAGCACATTTCGTACAAAGAAGACATTTTGACACAAAAGCTTTAGAAATGAAGTGGGAACAATTTTGCTTTTGAGAAAAAGGTACATGATGCACAACGTATCGGTCAGAAAAAAAAGGTGACAACATCAACAGATAAGCAGTAAGATGGTGCTGCTTCTGTGGCGTGTCATCAAGCCAGTCACAAGTTCACCATGTCCAAACTGTTCATATGAACTATAAAGTTCAGAAGCATGCACAACAATTGCAATCTCTCAAAAAAGTTCTTTGCAGATTTGCTCCTGGAATCAAGAGAAATACGATCGCTACTGAGGCAAAGTGCAAAAAAGCAAACAAACAAACAAAACAACAACAACAAAAAACCTATAAGGCAGTTTCCCATTGCGCACAAACCAGTAACATAAGTGAGGATACAACGTTGATGTTTCATTCATTAATACCAGCGATGTGGGTGCATCAGAGATGCACAAGATGATGCAGCATGCGCGCGCGCGGGGCGCGCGTGTGTGTGTGTGTGTGTGTGTGCCACAGGTTTAACCACACTACACCACTACACCAATCAGGATATAGATGGGGCCCTAGCTCTGCTCACGTTATCGTCATGTCCTTGGTATCAAACCAGTTGTTGTTTGCGTGCGATTGCGAGGAAATTCGCCGAATCTGTGGTATTGCAAAGCCCCCCCCCCCCCCCCTTTCACACACACACACACACACACACACACACAGAGGAAAAAGTACGAAAGTGGGGGGAATGCGTCCAGTGAATACAGTGTGAAGACTGGGCTGTGTGCTGTATGGAATGCGTGGGTCTCGCGAAAAGCCAGGTCTACATTTGTCACAAATTGCCGCTCTGTCATAGACGCTGTTGACACACAGGAAGTCCTACAAAAAGTGTGTATGTGTGTGTGTGTGCGCGGGGGGGGGGGGGGGGGGGGGGGGGGGGGGGGGGGGGGGCACGTGCGTGTGTGTGTGTGTGGTGTGCATTTTTTTCTTTTCATGCAGCGCCGAATATGCGCCTATATTTTATTCAGAGTGTAGATCATTATCAGCGAAAAGCCTGGTCTAATTGTCACAAATTGCCGCCTTTTCTGTCTAATAGCGCAGTGCTTGAAAAGGAGCCTGCATGTGTGTTGTGTGTTGGTGTGTGTGGTGGCGGCAGTGCGTGTGTGTGTGTGTGTGTGATTTTCTTTCATGCAGCGCCGATATGCGCCTATATTTTATTCAGAGTGTAGATCATTATTCGAGGTGTCTGATGAATCGTTATGTGGACTGTGTCGCCCGTTTCATCGCCTTTTCTTTCTTTTTTTTTTTTAATAGTCGCAGTGCCTGATGAAGCCAGCATGTTGTTTTCCATTTTTTGTTTGTCTGATCACGTATCCGTCACAAGGAAACAGCGAAGATCGTTCTATCATAGCTATAGTTTACGAAAATGTAATGAATTGTTGAACTCTTTTTCTTTTCTTTTCTTTTTTCAAACTGTGCCTACGGAAGGAGCGCCAAATAACGTTGCACCCTGTACAAAGTTTTGACACTGACTTTACTTGAATTGCAAATGATGTTTGCTTTCTGGGTTCTTTTCTTCGGACATAAAGATGTATACAAACTGCACTGCTCAGTGTTCTTGTAAATCGTTTTCGCTTAGGCCCACTATTGAACATGAGCGGCCGACACCCCACAGACCGACCGTCAGCTAGCTTACCCCCAACACAGAGCTAGCTAGTCACCGTCACACGAAGCCAACAACCCTGTGAGTTATATTAGCGTAGTTTTGCCATGTATTCATTTTTTTTTTTTAATATCATAAATGTCGGCAAAATACTGACCTTTTGCTTTAAAACATGAACTGTTCCTCTAACTCCTGTAAAATATTCCACTGACTGCTTTAGGTGCCAGAACAGCCGCACAGCCACCGTCTCTTTAGCTGCTCACCAAGCCAAAGAAATGTGCTCTTACATTTTCCTCATAATGAATTTCAACGTCTGTGGTTATCTTCATGAAAGTAGAGAATCGCATAAAAAGGTCTAAAACCAAGCGCAATAGACTGCTCGCCGTTACATGTTTTAAATTGAAATCACTAAGAGGTAGCTGTGTTGACATATTATGGGGCAAAACCTCGGATTATCATAAAGTGCCATTCCGCATAAATTATAAACTGCGCACAGTAAGCAAGGGAAATAACATCTTGGCAAGAAAGAAACACTTGAGATTTGACCTCTCTGTACAATTATAAATTGTATCCCGGCGGCTCTGCATCAGGCGCTGTCTAATTGTTTTCACATCAGAAAGCGTTCATTTGCCTGTTGTGAAGAAGTAGGGTGACGTTCACAGGGACATACCTGAACGTCAGATCAGTGGAGTGAAGGGCGACAGTACGACTGGAGCGCCTGTAGCTCTGAAGTGTGGAGAACAACGGTGATTGGCTGCTTTGCTGTTGACATGTGGCCTTGACTGGACACGCGCTGTGATTGGTGCGTGTTGAAAGAGAGGACGGCTGTGATAGGCATTGGCAGAAGAGAGAAGACGGGCGCCATTGGTGCGCGTGCGCGTGCCTGTCTGTCAAACGATCCCTGCCCTCTGTGATTGTGAAGTTATCGACATGTTGCTGTTTGCTATCGGTGAATCAACAGCGGAAGCCTGCCTGTGGATGCGTCGACCTTTCCTTCCTCGGGGACAGAGCGGACGTGGTACAGCCTAGCGAATGGAGCACGCCGCTCTCATGTCAAAAGAACGCCTCTTCTTTCTGTTAGCCTTTGGATGTTGGAACAGGGGGGGGGGGGGGGGGGGGGGAGAGAGAGAGGGAGAGAGGAGCAGCCAAACATGTTGTGAAGTGTTCAAAGCATGTCCATGTTTACTTTGCCGTGGAGAGGTCGGGCTGATAAGTGTGTTTAGGTCTGTGACAAACTGCGTTAATGAGCGGGCACAAACAGCACGCCGTCCACCCACCAACACTAGCGGCCAGTCACTGGCCACATCTCTTGGAGGCATCCTGGACATGGGAACGCGAAGTTCGTTTGGAACTGACCCGAACCAGAGCATGCAGCAGATCCATGTTTGAATGATATGGCGTTGTGACACCCATTTTGTAAGGAATCGTGTTTCATACCGACCGTCTTTGGTATAGAGTGGAGAGGAGAGGGTTGGGAAAGGAGAGAGAGAGAGAGAGAGAGAGAGAGAGAGGGAGGTTCTGTTGTGTTGGATGATTTTCTCTTTCTTTCAGCCCCTGAACAACTATCGCCCCTACTTCCATCATCCCTCACGCACCCCCAATCTCCACGCCCCTTACCATACCCCCTCACCCCCACCTTAGGTGTTTCTCGTCTTTCCTCCATGAGGACAACAGATTCCTCTCTCTCTGTTCCCTTCTCTCTCTCTCTCCCGATTCTGTTCTTTCCCTCTCTTCTCTCAATCCCTTTTCTTTCCTCCCGTCTCCCCGCAGTCTGCCGACATCTCTCCGTCTGTTTACTTCTCTTCATTGTTTACTTCTCTCCATCTGTTTTCTTTCACTGTTTTCTAATCTCCCTGTGATATTTTCTCTCCATCTATTCTCTCTCTACTTCTGTTTTCTATTCTCTCATCTTCCACTTTCTTCTCTCTTTACCTATTTTCTCCATTTGTTTTCTTCTTCTTCTCTCCCTCGGTTCTCTACTCGTCCTCTATTCTCTTCTGCTTTCCGTCAAAGTTCTCCACTTGAACACGTCATTGTGAATGTGACGAGGTAAACGACAGGTGCAATAGCTTGGAACATTCACGACTGTCCACTGCCATTTCAGACTGACGTCACAAACTATTTATGGAAAACGAGCGAACAAAGGGAGACAACACAGACAACGTCAAAGTGAGAGGAACATTCTGCTTGGAGAAATTGAAGACTTGCTTCCAGAAATTGAAGACTTGGATCGGTTAGAGGAGTTCTCACACAGAGACAGTCTTCGGCCATCTTTGGCATTTCACATTAATGTCCACGTGAAGATGACGATCAGTGAGCAGAAGCTGTGGTCGAAGCTCTCAACTGTGGTAAAGGACAACAGACGTGGACTGATCAGGACAGAATCAGAGCACATCGAGTAAGTCTTGGAGCCTCCAAACCAATGATAATAAAGTTTAGTAATAGGAGAGACAGCTGGACCTCATTACAAAAAATACAGGGCGCAATATCAAGGCATGCGTGTCGCGAACGATTTGACCAGACGACAAGCAGCGATGGTGGCACATGCCAAACGTGACAGGATGTCCGCCTACTTCCTACGAGGCGTTATGAGGATCGGGCCCAAACGAGTACTGAGACTTCCCTGGACGGTGTTGACGGACAACGCACACAGATCAACACGGGATACGGGCAGACGGATCAGAACCGGGCAGCGAACAACAAACGTAAGACAAGGGATCCGGAATTGTGAAGAGCACAAGGCGACAATCCAGCCGTGAAGGACAACGGGAATTCCCTGCATCACGTGATGTTGGATGTCGCTCACCCAGCAAATTTCCAGCGTGCCAGTGAGGACAGAGAAGATGGAGATGGGGAGAGGGCCAGCAGTTGTGTGAACACTCCCAACACGGGACAGCAGGAACACGGTGGGTGAGAAGGGGAGGGGTGGTAGACAGCCTGCACGTGCAAACCGTGGTGATACAGGGAGAGGCAGGCGGCACACAAACGAATGGAAAAACTGTCAGTCAGTGACAACACACCTGCAGCTCGTGACTGTAACAGGCCGGCACTGCGCTCTGGGTCAAATTCTGGTGAAACAGGACAGGGAGGGCCACCCGCCAACACGCTAACATTTTTGAAATTGTAAGTCTGAAAACCTTTTAAGTAATGTTTCGTTTCCCCAGTGTTCCATTCACAAATGACGTGTTTTCCTTTAGTGTCGTGTACTTTACACAGAACTCCACTGACAGACATCGCATGATTTCATTCGTGTCTGCAAGAAAATGGTGGTGCACTATTACGTATGAAGAACGGCATTTTTTGTCCCGTTAAACAAACTGAAGTAAAGTTTGATAACACTGTTGCAGTAATGCTTTACAGAAGTGTAGCTGAAGTTGAAAAAGATGTTTTGTTCAATTGCTGTCAATGTTCCACTACCAGAAGTTAGTCCTTCCAATACAATCACACGGAAACAAAAGATGGCATACTTATTTTAGAAGAAAATTAGTTGCACTTAACTGAAAAAGAAAACACATGTATATACGTTGTGGTGATCTAAACGCAAGGACAGAAACAGAACAACCAATAATTCAAAATATGACAAATTGTTTCCCCCATTTCATGATTTTGATTTTGAAGAAGAGACTTTTCCTGATGCTCCAAACATGAAACTGTAAACGAATTCTATAAATCACTGTCGGATTTGTGTTTTATGTATGGATGAGTAACAATGAATGGATGTTGTACAGGAGACCCAGAAGGTGTCTTCACGTTCATTTCACCATACGGAAGCAGTGTTATTGACTATTTTCTTGTGTCCGAAGAACTGAAAACGGAATTGTGGAAGAACTATCGGGGGAAATGTTGTTTTCCTGGCAACAACCAGTATTAAGATGGAATGAAGGGGAGGCTAAAGGGGGAGGAAAGGAAACTGATTGAAACAGAGAAGACAGAAGTGTGTGGTGTAAGGAGAACGTACGTAAATAAAGAGAGGAGCTTGAGTATGTTATGTTTATAGAATGTCTGGAACGAGTGAACCATGCTTTATTCTTTGGTATGAATTAATGCTTCGAGCTTGTCTCAGCAATATTTTACGGTACCGCCGCATGTATGGTCCGCATGGAGGAAAGAAAGTCGGGGGAACAAAGCGAATGGTTTGATATGGAGTGTGAAGCTGAGAAAAGACGCGTCAAGGGGCTTGTCATAAGATACCAGCGCTCAAAAATCGTTTGAATAAACGCAAAGAGGCCTATGTAAAGGCAAGAACAGATGACAATAAACTGAAAAGAGAGAGAGAGAGAGAGAGAGAGAGAGAGAGAGAGAGAGAAGCACACGATATCAGCAGACTGAACACCGTAAAAGAATCGCCTAAAAGATCCAAAACTTTTCTAGTCAACAATAAGATCAGTTCATAAGAAGTCTGTGATTTATAATTCTATTTCAGTATGGTATTGATTTGACCATTTTCAGCTTGTTTTTAACTCATATGTAAATGCTGACAGTCAAAACACTCATGTCGAAGAGGATGACGAAAACTCACAGGAACGCTTGTTCAATTATTTAATAACAAAAACTGTAGTTGTGAATAGCATTAAATGTTTAAAATGTGGTAAGAATACTGATCCACAATGAATCGTAAAAGAAATGCTGAAAATTTCAAATGAATCAGTAATTTTCTACTTTAAAAAAAAAAATAGCATCCTGATCGAATTGTCAAAATCATTATTGATCCTTTGCACAAAACGATGACTACAACAACCCTGATAATTACAGAGGTGTGACGCTGTCCAGTGTGTTAGGTACTCATGCACCAGACAAATGTCACCTGAAAATCAAACGAAATAGATTATTTGGTGTCACCAGTAATAGCCGTAAAGATACCGACTGGCATCGTACCTGCATTTCTTCTCCGAGGACACACACACACACGCACACACACGCGCGCGCGCGCGCGCACACACACACACACACACACACACATATATATATATATATATATATATATATATATATATATATATATATATGTAGAGAGAGAGATGTATACATACATATACAGAGAGAGAGAGAGAGAGAGAGAGAGGAGCGAACGAACGAAATGTTATTTCACCAGGGTAATGAGATAAGCAAATATGAATGCTTTTTTCCACCCAGCCCTGGGCAAAATGACAAAAAAAAAAAAAAAAAAAAAAAAAAAAAAAAACCCATAAAGTAACAATCAAGGTAAATGCATATAAAGGAACAAACACACAAGAAAATCTTACATAATGCAACACAGATTACTGTGAACTCTGCTGATCATGAACGCAGTGGAAAACATTCACAGATAAAGGAGTAAGGCAAGGTGAGAAATGGGGCGAAAGGGTGGACTGGGAGTAGAGGGAGAGGGTAGCGCATATATCACGAGGGAAATACCGAAAAAAGAAAGAACACACACACACACACACACACACACACACACACACACACACACACACACTAATGTTGCTTGATAAGATTAAAAAAAAATGTAGATGACGTTAATATATTATTGATTTAGTGTCTGAAATAGTGAATTTTATACGCTGCTTTAAAAGAACCAACGATGCATTTTTGTGTAATATCTGTTGGTAGAGAGTTCCAAAACGTTCCTCCTGCGTAAACAAGACTAATTTTGAATAGGTCAATTCTGGATTTTCGGATAAGTGTATCTTGACTGATTTAAGGGAAAATTTGCAGTTAATGTAGAGGGTGCAAAACCGTTCATAATTCCATACATCATTATTGCTTTATTGTACTGAAATGTGTATGTTAAAGGTAGTATATTTAGCTTGATATAGTCCTGTGGTGTTAAAGAAGATTTCATAAGTACAACTTTCAGAGCTGGCTTATGGACTCTATAGGTTTCAACGTATTAACACTACAAGAATCATAAAGAGTTGAGACATAATCAATAGATGACTGGATATATGCGTGGTAAAAATGTTTATGCGCGTTCATAACGAGAAAATGTTTTATTTTTGAAAGCTGGGAGATTTTTTTTTAGATACACATTTGCTTATTAAACCAGTAATATGAGGTGACCAAGAGAGATTCTTGTCCATGGTGACTCCCAAAACTTTATGAGTGCTGACTTCTTCCAGTTGCTTGTCATCTTTGTATATAGAGGGCATACCAGAAATTAAATTTTGTTCTTTTTTTTACGCTAAGTTATGATCATATACTTTGTTTTCTGTTCATTAAGGAACATGTGATTGAGTTCAGACCAGTTAACCAATTGATCAATATTCTCTTGTAATCTATAGATAGTTGATTTAGGTCAGAATGGTTTGAGTGGATAGAAGTATCACCCGCGAAGAGTTCACACAAGCCTTTGATATGAAGGGGGAGGTCATTAACATGGAGTAAAAAAAAAAGAAGACCGAGAACCGATCCTTGTGGCACACCAGACTTTTGTGGTGCAAGTTTGGACCATTTGTTGCTGAGGAAAACAGACTGTTGACGATTAGTAAGGAACGAGTTTATAATGGAAAGGACTTGACTGGAAATTCTGTAGCTACCAATTTTTTCAGAAGGAATTTGTGATCAATAACATCAGATGCCCTTGCGAAGTCAATGAAAAGAACACTAGTGAATTTAAAATCATCTATGTTTACTAACCATTGGTCTACGAGATTTGTTAGTGTTGTGTGGCAAGAGTAGTTGGCTTTAAACCCAGACTGGTTGGGATTAAGCAGGTCGTGTTTTAAAATATGTGATACGAGGTGTTTATTGATACGCTTTTCTAGTTGCTTGGATGGAATAGATATAATTGAAATGGGTCTATGATTTGAAGGATCAGTTTTATCCCCAGATATAAAAAAGTGATATTACTTTGGCTTGTTAGAGAATGTTAAGAAAATAACATTTATCAGTGCAAAGATTATATAAATAGGTCAACGTGTCAGTAATGAGAGGAGCACTAAGTTTCAGAATTTTTCCATCCAAATCGTCAAGATCACGTGTACCTGTATGTTTCATATGTACAAATATATGTACAAGATGAAAATAAACGTCATAAATTGTCATTGGAGGAATGATTAATTCAGACGTGGAAGTTTTAGACTCACAAAATTTTTTCAGCAGTTTTCTCATTCGTATGTGATGTCTTTTTTTTAATTATTTGATCGGTAATGTTAGATAAATTATGATTTAAACCATCACAAGAAATATCATGCAGAACTGCAGATGTTTTGTCGGAGTTCTTACGTGTAAGAATATCTATGGCCTTCCAAACTGGTTTTGAATTATTTTTTTATGGCAGTTACAAAAATAAATCTCTAAAATATTTCTTCTTTGAACTACGCAACATTGAAGTAACTTTATTCCTTTGCTTCTTGAACTTTTCAAATTGTTTACTTTTAAGCAGGCTGTCTCGACCGCATTGCGTCTTGAATTTCATCAGTTAACCAAAGAGGTTTAGGCGAGTAATTGACCCTCGTACATTTAAATGGAGCATGTTTGTTGTATATATCTATGAACGTTTTATACCAACATTCAAAAGTTTGATCACGATCAGTGTACTAATAAACATATGAGAGAGAGAGAGAGAGAGAGAGAGAGAGAGAGAGAGAATAAGTTCAGTCTTGGATTAAAATTTAGTTAAATTTAATTGACTGATGTAACGTGCAGAAAATAATCTATACAGGAAAACGTAATCACCTCTTTAAGCAGACACTGGCAGTTCATCATAACAAACCAGTTAATCACTAGGCAATTTTGGAAGGACTTAGAAAACACACACACACACACACACACACACACACACACACACACACACACACACACAGAAAGAAACGGAAAAAAATCTAAACTTTCATTTCATCAATAATCTTCCAGAAATCGCCAGTACACCCATGCGAACAAAATGCCCCCCCCTCTCTCTCTCCTCTCTCTCTCTCTCTCTCTCTCTCTCTGTCTCTCCCGTGTCTCTCTATCATCAAAGTGCCATCAAAGACATGGAAACATGACGTGATGGAGGTGTGCATGACGTCACTGGTGGTCAGACGTTATCTGTAAGGCCCTGTGTGCACAGACACACCTGACAGCTCACCTCCGCCGTCCATCTTGAAGTGACTGGACTCGGCCATTAGTTCATGTCCACCATAGTGATGAAGTCAGTGAGCAGGTGGGGGGAGGGGGGGGGGAAGCTGGAGGGATGGGGGGGGGGGGGATGTCTGACGTGGTGCACGGCATCATGTTGTTGGCGGGGTGTTTGCACCGTACAGTCACTGGCCCACACACAGCAGTCTGGTTGTTGGTCACTCCGGTCGCTACAGTCTTGTCCCGGAGAAGGTAGAGCATTCCAGTGGCCTTGTCGGCGTGTTCAGAAACAGCATCACTTGGTTCGGCTTTTCAGAGCAGCCTGAGACACAGCATGTTTCCTCTGTCTGTCTGTCTGTCTGTCTGTCTGTCTCTCTCTCTCTCTCTCTCTCTCTCTCTCTCTCTCCACACACACACACACACACACACACACACACACACAATTAAAAACAGACACTCAACAAACACAAACACACGTGCTCGTGCGCACACCCACACACTTGCAAACCACACACACACACACACCACCACACCACCACACACACACACACACACCGCACGCACCACGCACGCACGCACGCACCACACGATACACACACGCACGCACGCTCGCACGCAAAACACATAATTTAATGCGCGCGCACACACACACACACACACACACACACACACACACACACACACACACACACACACACACACATTCATTCATTCATTTATTCGTTCACTCAGTTGACGAATGGTTAATTTTTTTTCTTTACATAATATTTTTGAAATATTTTGTCTATTTTGTAATACTACACAGAAACAGAGGATACTTCACCCCCCCCCCCTCCTTCTTCCTCTCTGCCTCCTCCTATCTCCCTCCTCCCTCCTCTTCTCCTCATCTCCTCTCTCCTCTCTCTCTCTCTCTCTCTCTGCTTCCCACCCACCGCTCCTCCCCCTTCTATATGTTGCCGAACGTATTGTAAAATCAGAAAATTTTGTACAGCTAAAAGAAGTATTTCAATCTTCCATCAGCTTTCAAAATTTGACTTTTCCTTTGCAAAAGTCATAGATATGAACAATTAAGAACATATGTTTACAAAACGTATGAGATCAGAATTAGGCGAATCGTTCCAATGAGATTTTCTTGTATTGAACGTAACTCTGACTGGTATAAAACGGAAATAAGGTTTCATGGTCAAGTTGCCATTTCATGATATGTAAGATGTTTAGCCATGACAGCACTTGCAAGTCAAATGGAAATCCATCTAGATAGTTGTCAAAAAGACCCTTCAAAGTTGTTTTAAAGATATGTTCGTTTCATTTAGATATTTGTCAAAAAGACCCTTCAAAAATTGGTTTTAAAAGATATTGTTGGTTTCACTTTTACACCATGTAGATATTTGTCAAAAAGATACCTACAAAAATTGTTTCAAAGGTATGTTCGTTTCACTTTTACGTAACTTTCACAAGACACACCACCGTAGAAATGTGGTTATCAACATACGTCGGTGTGTTCACCAGGAGGATGGCCACATCAGGCAGAGTCCACGTGGAAAACACCGCTTCAGCTCTTAGCAGGAAACGTCAAGTCAACTCTAAGGGTTACGTCACACAACAGTCGCTGAACAGCATGTTGCGCTGAACAGCGTGAGAGTGTAGCTGGGCTTTTTATGTGACTGCCATATCTTCTTCTTCTTCTTCTGCGTACGCAGGCTGATACTCCTGCGGACACCCCCTGATAGGGGAGTGGAGTTTTGTGTGTATGACCGTTTTTTATCCTGCCATTAAGGCAGCCATACTCCAACTTCGGGGAATGTGCATGCTATATGTAACGTGTCATCCATACCAACGGCCAAACTGGCCTCTTCCGAAAGTTGATGATGAGATTTTACGTGTGTGCAAGATATTATGCGTACGTTCACACACGGAACCTCGGTTTACAGTCTCATTCGAAGGACTGTATGGGAAATGGAGTCAGAACCAATGTTAAGTCCGTGGGAAAATCCCCCTGTACCGAAACGGCCCGGCGGAGATTCGAACCCGCAACCTCAAGATTATGTGTCCGGCGCTCTACCACTGAGCTATTCCGGCCCCCTGACTGCCATATGTCTTTTGCAGCAGCGAAAATACTGCTGCTCTAAACAGTGAGGGCTTCTTTGAACTGGGAAACAGTGTCTTGTGACGTAGGCCTAAGTTCCACAAATCAGTTTTCAGTGGAAACATCAGTTCGACACACAGGGGAAGGTATCAGTTTAACTCATGGAACGAGACATCAGTTCGACACACAGGGGAAGGTATCAGTTAACTCATGGAACGAGACATCAGTTCGACACACAGGGGAAGGTATCAGTTTAACTCATGGAACGAGACATCAGTTCGACACACAGGGGAAGGTATCAGTTTAACTCATGGAACGAGACATCAGTTCGACTCACAGGGGAAGGTATCAGTTTAACTCATGGAACGAGACATCAGTTCGACTCACAGGGGAAGGTATCAGTTTAACTCATGGAACGAGACATCAGTTCGACACACAGGGGAAGGTATCGGTTTAACTCATGGAACGAGACATCAGTTCGACACACAGGGGAAGGTATCAGTTTAACTCATGGAACGAGACATCAGTTCGACTCACAGGGGAAGGTATCAGTTTAACTCATGGAACGAGACATCAGTTCGACTCACTGTTGGAAACAGTGCAGCTTACAGTGGGAAATATCAGTTCCGCTCCCAGTGAGAAACATTAGTTCAGGTCTGGTGGAAAACGTCAGCTCAATTCTCGCTGAGAAATACTAGATTCAATCTTGTGGAAAACATCAGTTCAGCTCTCAGTGTAAAACACCAGATCAAGTCTCATTGAGAAATACCGGTTCATTTCTCACTGGGAAATTATCAGTTCAATCTCAGTGAGAAGCACCGTTTAAATCTCAGTGGAGAACATCAGTTCAGTTCTCGGTGGAAAACAGCAGTTCATTATTAGTGGGAAGTATCAGTTCACGTCACTGCATTACAGAGGTGGTCAAGTGGTCAGCAGTCAGTCATCCGTTACAGAGGTAACAACAATAACAATAACAACACTGATAATAACAATAATGATTATGATGATGATAACGATGATAATGATAATAATAAAAATGAGAAGAAGAAGAATTATAATCATCGTTATTATTATTATCATTATATTTACTAACATCATCATCACCATCATTCATTATTATCATTATCATTGTTATCAGTAGTAGTAGTAGTAGTAGTACGATGTCAGCTCAACTCCAGGACCGTTGATAACTTCCTAAGAAAAAGCCGTAAAGAGGGAAATACTGAAAAGAACAAGGCATCAATTGTAACAAACTGAAAGAAATATCTGATGCATACCCATCCCTCGGCAAGATGGGTTCTGTGGTTATTTCGCTTCAAGACCAGCCCTTCTCCTGCCCTTACTGTCCCAGGTACACAGGCTGGCAGGGCACATTCATGGTGTGTGTGTCCACGGTCGGTCTGCTGGGGATGTTTTGGAAACTGATGCTTCAGTGATTGCAAAATAACTAATCACTGCCGAAGAGGAATCAGACCTGTGGCGTGAAGAATGCGTAATACCGGTGGATCACTGATATGAGAGCACTGTTATACCTCTGATGTGTGTGTGTGTGTGTGTGTGTGTGTGTGTGTGTGTGTGTGTGTGTGTGTGTGTGTGTGCGTGCGCGCGCGCAAGTTTCCTCTTCGATCTTTGTCATTTGTGTGCAGTTGACTGAAGTGTAGACAAAGATGTCGCTTATTTCAACGTTCAGTTTCTTTGTGTCCGTTGTGAAAGGCCAAGACGAAGTTAGGCCCAGAAACCGAATTGCCTGGAATAAGTCCACTTGAGGCAAACTGCCCCACTATTAACACACTGACCCCCGACGACCCCCAACAACCCCCCCCCCCCCCGACCCCCTCTCTCTCTCTCTCTCCTCTCTCTCTCTCTCTCTCGCTCTCTCTTGCTCTTTCTCTCTGTCTCTCTCTCTCCCTCTCTCTCTGTCTTTCGTCTCTCTCTCTCTCTCTCCCTCCACCCCTCCTCCCCTCTCTCTCTCTCTCTCTCTCTCTCTCTTTCCCTCCCTCCCTCCCTCCCCCCCCTCTCTCTCTCTCTCTCTCTCTCTCTCTCTCTCTCTCTCAAAGAGCACCAACAAAAGCAATCGGGTTGATCCAAGTCCCCTTCCGAACGTCATCCATCTTCATCACTTTGCAGTGGGCTGCCTGCGTCACCTGGCAGGGCGGGCGGTGGCCCAGTGGCCGCTGTCCCCCTTCTCTTTGAACAGCCCCCGCGGTCAGATTGCCCCCAACAGCTTCGGCCTCCAGGGGAGATAACTGCCCGCTGCCCGCTAATGGCTACGGGTGTGGAAAACGGAAGTCAGCGGCACCTCGGGTGGCGGGGACAGGGGCGATAAGAGGCCGGACAGGACGGCGGACGGGAAGGAGGTGGTGCCGGCAGCTGATGGAGAGGAGCACGTGCAGGAAGCAGGGAGATGCCACGCCCAGGGCTGGCACGTGAGGGTCTGATCACCGCTCAACTGCCATGCCACGACCTTGGTGTGGGGGATGGGGATGGTGATGGTGATGGTGTGTCCTGATGAAGATGGTGACGGAAATGGTGATGGCAGTGGCGTGATGGTGATGGTGATGGTGATGACGGTCGCACAATGGTGATGCGAGGGGTATGATAGTGATGGCAGTAGAGAGAACTGTCAGCCCTCTCTCTAGCTCTCTTCTCTCTCTCTCTCTCTCTCTAGCTCTCTCTCTCTCTCTCTCTCTCTCTCTCTCTCTCTCTCTCTCGCTCTCCCTCTCGCGCTGATGGTGATGGTGATAGCACTGGATTTATGGTGATGGTGATGGCAGTGGTGTGATGGTGATGGCAGTGGTGTGATGGTGATGGCAGTGGTGTGATGGTGATGGCAGCGGTGTGATGGTGATGGTGATGGCAGTGGTGTGATGGTGATGGCAGTGGTGTGATGGTGATGGCAGTGGTATAATGGTGATGACAGCGGTGTGATGGTGATGGCAGCGGTGTGATGGTGATGACAGCGGTGTGATGGTGATGACAGTGGTGTGATGGTGATGACAGCGGTGTGATGGTGATGACAGTGGTGTGATGGTGATGACAGTGGTGTGATGGTGATGGCAGCGGTGTGATGGTGATGGCAGTGGTGTGATGGTGATGGCAGTGGTGTGATGGTGATGGCAGTGGTGTGATGGTGATGGCAGTGGTGTGATGGTGATGGCAGTGGTATGATGGTGATGACAGCGGTGTGATGGTGATGACAGCGGTGTGATGGTGATGACAGCGGTGTGATGGTGATGGTGATGACAGCGGTGTGATGGTGATGGCAGTGGTGTGATGGTGATGACAGCGGTGTGATGGTGATGGCAGTGGTGTGATGGTGATGGCAGTGATGTGATGGTGATGGCAGTGGTGTGATGGTGATGGCAGTGGTGTGATGGTGATGGCAGTGGTGTGTGGTGATGGCAGTGGTGTGTGGTGATGGCAGTGGTGTGTGGTGATGGCAGTGGTGTGATGGTGATGGCAGTGGTGTGATGGTGATGGCAGTGGTGTGATGGTGATGGCAGTGGTGTGATGGTGATGGCAGTGGTGTGTGGTGATGGCAGTGGTGTGTGGTGATGGCAGTGGTGTGTGGTGATGGCAGTGGTGTGTGGTGATGGCAGTGGTGTGATGGTGATGGCAGTGGTGTGATGGTGATGACAGCGGTGTGATGGTGATGGCAGCGGTGTGATGGTGATGGCAGTGGTGTGATGGTGATGGCAGTAGTGTGATGGCAGTGGTGTGATGGTGATGGCAGTGGTGTGATGGTATTGGCAGTGGTGTGATGGTGATGGCAGTGGTGTGATGGTGATGGCAGTGGTGTGATGGTGATGGCAGTGGTGTGATGGTGATGGCAGTGGTGTGATGGTGATGGCAGTGGTATGATGGTGATGGCAGTGGTGTGATGGTGATGGCAGTGGTGTGATGGTGATGGCAGTGGTGTGATGGTGATGGCAGTGGTGTGATGGTGATGGCAGTGGTATGATGGTGATGGCAGTGGTGTGATGGCAGCGGTGTGATGGTGATGGCAGTGGTGTGATGGTGATGGCAGTGGTGTGATGGTAATGGCAGTGGTATGATGGTGATGGCAGTGGTGTGATGGTGATGGCAGTGGTGTGTGGTGATGGCAGTGGTGTGATGGTGATGGCAGTGGTGTGATGGTGATGGCAGCGGTGTGATGGTGATGGTGATGGCAGTGGTGTGATGGTGATGGCAGTGGTGTGATGGTGATGGCAGTGGTGTGATGGTGATGGCAGTGGTGTGATGGTGATGGCAGTGGTGTGATGGTGATGGTGATGGCAGTGGTGTGATGGTGATGGCAGTGGTGTGATGGTGATGGCAGTGGTGTGATGGTGATGGCAGTGGTGTGTGGTGATGGCAGTGGTGTGATGGTAATGGCAGTGGTATGATGGTGATGGCAGTGTGTGATGGTGATGGCAGTGGTGTGATGGTAATGGCAGTGGTATGATGGTGATGGCAGTGGTGTGATGGTGATGGCAGTGGTGTGATGGTGATGTCAGTGATATGATGGCGATGGCAGTGGTGTGATGGTGATGGCAGTGGTGTGATGGTGATGGCAGTTGTATGATACTGATGGCAGTGGTTGTGACCGCAGTGGCAATAGTCACGGCAGTTTTGTGTTAGAGTAGCACGCCACTGTCTGTGTCAAAGTGATCCAACCACCAGACACACTGCTCAACCTGTATGTGTTAGAATGACCAAACTACAGGACATAATCTTCAGACTGCATGTGTTAGAATGACCAAACTACAGGACATAGTCTTCAGGTTGTATGTGTTAGAATGACCAAACTACAGGACATCATCTTCAGGTCGTATGTGTTAGAATGACTAAACTACAGGACATAATCTTCAGACTGCATGTGTTAAAATGACCAAACTACAGGACATAATCTTCAGGCTACATGTATAAGTGTGACCTAGCCACTGGAATCAACCTTCAGGATCTCTGTAGGAGTTGCCCAACTACTGAACAAAAACTTCAATAAGAAAGTGATGGACTAGGTGCGTATGAATATGAATTTATCATTACAGAACTATTTCATTTTCTTTTCTTCATATTGCAAAAGAGAAGTTGAAAACCATATACTTTTTATGCTCTTGGTGGTATTTACACGTACGGTATTGATTCTCTTTTTCTTTTCTTTTTTTTTGGGGGGGGGGGGGGGGGTCGAAGTTTTTGTTTTTTTGTTTGTTGATTGTTTGTTTGCTGTTATTAAGATATGTATTTCTTTGGTAGACAACTGTTTGAAGCTGTTTGAGATGCGGTTTTGATGACATTTTTTGGTTTGGTTTCAGTAAATCGACCCACGAATTCCCTAAATATTTAGAAGAGAGGGTGTTAGTTACCGCCAATGACATTGACAAACAAAGCACATGACAAGACACGATGCATTTCAACCACTTGGGTCTTCTTCAGGCGAAAAAATAAATCACATTTAACATTTAAGACAGTACAAACAAAGAACGAAAATGACTCATCTGTTGTTAGTCCACATGGACTAACAACAGATGAGTCATTTTCGTTCTTTGTTTGTACTGTCTTAAATGTTAAATGTGATTTATTTTTTCGCCTGAAGAAGACCCAAGTGGTTGAAATGCATCGTGTCTTGTCATGTGCTTTGTTTGTCAATGTCATTGGCGGTAACTAACACCCTCTCTTTCTAAATTTTGCTTCGTTCTCCGCCGTCAGTCACTCCATTTTGAATCCCTAAATATTGTCAAAAGTTAGCATTGTCGCTTCATCCACCAGGGCATAGAATATGTTGGTGTATAGTTACCGATGACGTTTAATTTTTTTTTTTTTAATCTAACAAGGAATACCATTCTCTCAAAAATTGACGATGGTGAACAATATAATTCGTCCTCTCATAAAGCGTTCGTGCAAAATACACACACAAGCACACACAGACACGCGCGCGCGTACGCACGCATCCACGCAAGTACATACACTCGCACAAACACATTGTCGACTTACATGCACTCAAGCACACAAGCACATACACACAGACCAGCGGGAGTGCGCGCGCGCGCGCGCGCACACACACACACACACACACACACACACACACACACACGTGCGCACGCACGCACGCACGCACACACACTTACACACAGACAAACAGACATACAAACACAACAGACACACACACACGCACACATGCGCGCACACACACGCATATCCACTCTCTCTCTCTCTCTCTCTCTCTCTCTCTCTTTCATGCGCGCGTGTCAGTTCAAGTACAGGCAAAGTGAGAATCGTGCAGACTGAGGGAAGAACCATCCGGTGTCCTTATCTGTGCTGATAGCAAGTTAGCTTTTGTGTTTGATGTGTGCACACAGATTTGGGGGGGGGGGGGTTGGGGGTGGAGGGCAGCCTGACTGGAAGTGTGATTAGATGATTGGCAGGCGAGGATCACATCATTTGGGGGAGGGCGGAAGGGAGGGGAGGGGGGAGGGGAGGGGGTGCAAAAATGCTTCTAGAAGCTGACTGACGACGCCAAACGTCCAGCTGACAGCGGACAGCGCCGTTACAAGGCAAGCCAAATTTCCTGCGGATGGATGTAGAGGGGGGTGGGGGGGGGGGGGAGGCATGTCAATTTACCCATTATTTAGTGTTCTCAACGTTCTTTACAGACCGGTCAGGGACCACGCTTCGCTATGCTGTTTCACGGCTTTCTTGGAATATCTTTTTGTTGTTTGTTTTTTGTTTCAGAGCATTGACATCGGTTTTGGCGGATTGAGAATATGCACGCACGCACGCACGCTCGCTTGCACGAGCACGCTTGCACGCGCGCGTACACACACACCCATACCCACACCCACACCCACACACACACAGAGAGAGAGAGAGAGAGAGAGAGAGAGAACCCATGTATCGTGGAAATTCTACAAAAATAACGAATTACTGAACCGAATAATGACTGTCAGTCTGTCTGTCTGTCCGTTTCTCTGTCTGTCTCTCTCTCTGCCTCTCTCTGTCTCTGTCTGTCTGTCTATCTGTCTGTCTGTCTCTCTCTCTCTCTCTCTCTCTCTCTCTCTCTCTCTCTCTCTCTCTCACAGAGAAAGCAAGAAAGGATGCACAAGTAAATCATATCATTTAAATTCCGGTTACTTTGGGAGACAGTTAACAGTGACTGACCGAAAAAAGACAACTCACCTTCGCCCCTCCCCCCTATATATATATATATATATATATATATAAGAAATCGGTTTACCAGAATTTTTTTTCATCGGTGGGGTGAGTAAAATTTGGTTCTCAACCTAGCTTTAGATTATAAACATAAATAACGTCAAACCCAGGGCGGAAGAAACTAATATGACAGTCCAGAACTTGAGCTAGTAGACGTACAAAGAGAACTGAACGCACAAGTTCTCGGGTATAAGCTGACTTGACGAAGGTCCAATCCACTCCAGCAAAGCCGCTTAAACTATTCTGTTGCTTCAGAAACATCAATCGCCAAAATAAGCAACTCTGGTATTCTTTTTGCATACCGCTGTGACCGTTCGCCTATATGAACGAAGTCACCTTAAAAGCTGAACGGAAGTCTTTAGACATTCAGTTCCGTTTTATTAAAAGATCATACATATGGTGCAGTCTGTAAATAACACAACAGAAGAAGATCAACGTCAGCTGTAACATTTGAAAGAGGAAACGTGGACACCTTTCGACCACATTCGATGTCTTGATATCAAATCAGCTATATCTGGATTCGCTGTCAATGGAAATTTGAGCCTAACCAATTACATGTAGAACAAAGAAAATAAAAATGAAAATAAAGACCTTGTAAAGACTTAGCGAACTGTAGAACAAGAACAATAATCCTTTAAAAACAGTTCGCGTCTGAACCAAGCACACAGAAGAGTACTCAACCAAAATAAGGCCCAGTCAACAGAAATGAGAAAATAACAGAGAAAACTGGAATAATTTGATATGTAAGATGTCACTACAAGGGGAGGAAATGAATTAATCCGTGTATTCCCCTGAAAAGGGACACTGATGAGGAAGAGGATGTTAACACCGGTGGCAACAGACGGCCGTGAATGATTAAAAGCCAGTGAAATGTTACAAGAGACTGTATTTTTTTTTTTAATGAACTAATTCAAAGAACACGTTTTACAAGATATTGATGCATATACGTGTACAAAAGCATTTCCAAAATTAAACGAATTTTGGTACAGGGGGATTTTTCCCTCGGAGTTAACATTGGTTCTGACTCCATTTCCCATACAGTCCTTCGAATGAGACTATAAACCGAGGTTCCGTGTGTGAACGCACGCACAACATCTTGCACATATGTAAAATCCCATCACCAACTTTCGGAAGAGAAGGCCAGTTTGGCCGTTGGTATGGATGACACGTTACACATAGCATGCACCTTCCCCGAAGATGGAGTATGGCTGATTTAATGGCGGGATGAAAAACGGTCATACGCACAAGACTCCACTGCCTGTGTATACAGGCAGTGTCCGCAGGAGTATCAGCCTGCGTACGCAGAAAGAAAGAAAGACAAGAGAAAACTGATCACTTCCACCCCTCTCCCTACTCTCCCTCAAACACATGTACGCTCACTCATGCTTTCTCTCTTCCTTTATCTCTGAAGACACACACACACACACACACACACACACACACACACACACACACACACAACAACACACACAACAATACGCACACACGCACACATACAAATACGCACACACACACACACACACACACACACACACACACACAGACGGACACACACACACACGGAACACACACACACACACACACACACCACACACACACACACACAGACGGACACACAGACAGACAGACACACACGCACACAGACGGACACACCGACACACAGACAGCCACACACACCACACACACACACACACACATACACACACACACACACACACACACACACACACACACACACACACACACACACACACTCTTTAACCATTCCTTTTCGGCTTACAATATTCAGATCTCTTTTTACCCTCCTCCTATCCACCCCCTTCCAGTTCTGTCTCCCTCCCCACCCCTACTCTGGTTTTTTTTTTTTTCAACTGTACTCACAATTCCACTCATCTGTCATTCTGTGTCATTTTCACGCCGAATATTCTCTGCTCTCAAACCCACGCCGAATATTCTCTGCTCTCAAACCCAACGCCGAATATTCTCTGCTCTCAAACCCACGCCGAATATTCTCTGCTCTCAAACCCAGCCAGACCACGATGTTAGTCTTTCAGCGCTCTACTCTCAATATTGCTTGCAGGCTTGAAATGCATATGTCGTGTTGTTGTTGACAGTCAGGATACAAGACATTCACCAGCCTTTCAAGCTGCCACGTGTGCGGGTGCTCTAACCCTCGGCGTCACACCTTCTGGGACAAGGAGCGTCCTCTTGTCTTCTGCGGCATGATCAAACGATTGGGGGACCAGGGAAATGACCCCCCCCCCCCCTTATCTACCCACCTCTCGTCCCCATCCTCCAGCTCCTCCCCCATCGCTGCCTGTCAGTGCCTTCCCCGCCCCCTGACATATAAAAGCTGGGGGGTGTTACGTAGCCGGGATGTGCGACAGACGAAGAACTAGGGCCCATGCTGTTTCATTGAAGTGGGTAATGCCAGAGCGGCAGCCACGAACCAAGACGTCTCCATTCCCTGGAGATTGGATGAACAGCAGAGGCTGCTGAAGAGAGCTCCAGAGGTTGCCGCTTAGCTCACAGTAAGCTTCACATCGTTCAGTGAGTGATGATCTCAGGCATGTGTGTCTGCCAGTGCATATCTTTCACAGTTTTTTTGTTGTGTGTGTTCTTTTTATCATTATGAACTTTCTTTTTTTTTTTGTGAATCTTTGTTGGTAGTTTAAGTTTTGTCGGTAAAAAGAAGCAGGTACAATTTGATCACTCTGTCCAATCCAGAACTATTAACATCAGTTAAATTGACTGATTTTATATGATTCATGTACATGTTTGATTATCTATCTTATCTATCTATCTATCTATCTATCTATCTATCTATCTATATAGATATATATGCGTAGCCACCTACCTACTTATCTACCTACCTGGCCACTTAAGGCTTTCTCCCTCTCTCTATTAAGTACACACACTGCACATGATTTTGTGTATTCATATTTACACACTCATTCACTTACAAACATACACGCGCACAAGCACACGTACATGCTCCCGCGTACACACAACACACACACACACACACACACACAACACACACACACACGCACGCACGCACGCACGCACGCACGCACGCACGCACGCGCGCACGCACGCACACACACGATTACGAGTGTGATATAATGATGATGATGATAATGATGTTTCTTTTTGTGTTATGATGATGATGTGATGATGATAATAATGAGATGATGATGGTGGTGGTGTTTTTGTCTTATTGATAATGGTGATGATGATGATGATGATGATGACATTGACATTGATGTTCCTTTCTTCGATAATCCGAGATTCCTTACTGATGACGGTTTTGTGTATGTCACCGTGTTGAATTGCAGCATTAAGGCAGCCACATTCTGTCCTCAGGAATGATGTATGACAGCAGTGTGCACGTGTTTTAGTTTCGGTCATCATCTCACTGCACACTGCGGTGTACTGAAATGGGATTTCACCAACTTGCAACCTAACTTACGCACGCTTTCAGGCATCGGACCAGGGTTTAGTCTTTTCCTTTGGAGTAGGGAGCTTGAGAATGCCGTGATCTCCAATCACCAGTCAGAGAACGGTACTATTTTTTATGCATAGAAACAAAATTAAGGGCAACGCATAAGTCGGAAAGATTTCCATTTTGACCTCTGGCCTTTTAAGTTAACATTTATCTGGTTCGTCTGGAAGATGAAGTGAATTTTATGCGGAAAGAAGGTGCAGCAAACTCTGTCACTTTTATTGGTAAATAATATTACATACTGCTTTATTTATTCAATTCTGTTAACTCATTGCTGATTGGGAGACGGAGACCTTGGCATTCCCCAGTTGTGAGAGGGGGCAGAAGACTGCACAGATGTTAACACCGAAGAGAACGTCTCTCCCAGCCTGGCTGTGCCGGGTGGAAATCACAGGTGTGAACACCGAAGAGAACATCTCTCTCAGTCTGGCTATGTCTGCACAGATGTGAACACCGAAGAGAACATCTCTCTCAGCCTGGCTGTGTCTGCACAGATGTGAACACCGAAGAGAACATCTCTCCCAGCCTGGCTGTGTCTGCACAGATGTGAACACCGAAGAGAACATCTCTCCCAGCCTGGCTGTGCCGGGTGGAAATCACAGATGTGAACACCGAAGAGAACATCTCTCCCAGCCTGGCTGTGTCTGCACAGATGTGAACACGAAGAGAACATCTCTCCCAGCTGCTGTGCCGGGTGGAAATCACAGATGTGAACACCGAAGAAACATCTCTCCCAGCCTGGCTGTGCCGGTGGAAATCACAGATGTGAACACCGAAGAGAACATCTCTCCAGCCTGGCTGTGTCTGCACAGATGTGAACACCGAAGAGAACATCTCTCCCAGCCTGGCTGTGCCGGGTGGAAATCACAGATGTGAACACCGAAGAAAACATCTCTCCCAGCCTGGCTGTGTCTGCACAGATGTGAACACCGAAGAGAACATCTCTCCCAGCCTGGCTGTGCCGGGTGGAAATCACAGATGTGAACACCGAAGAGAACATCTCTCCCAGCCTGGCTGTGTCTGCACAGATGTGAACACCGAAGAGAACATCTCTCCCAGCTGGCTGTGCGGGTGGAAATCACAGATGTGAACACCGAAGAAAACATCTCTCCCAGCCTGGCTGTGCCGGGTGGAACATCTCTCCCAGCCTGGCTGTGCCGGGTGGAACATCTCTCCCAGCCTGGCTGTGCCGGGTGGAACATCTCTCCCAGCCTGGCTGTGCCGGGTGGAACATCTCTCCCAGCCTGGCTGTGCCGGGTGGAACATCTCTCCCAGCCTGGCTGTGCCGGGTGGAACATCTCTCCAGCTGGCTGTGCGGGTGGAACATCTCTCCCAGCCTGGTTGTGCGGGTGGAAATCACAGATGTTAACACCGAAGAGAACGTCTCTCCCAACCTGGCTGTGTCGGGTGGAAGTCAAACCCAGGACTTTGGGCATGACTGACGCCTTACCCGCTAAGCCTGCCACGCTCCGATGACATTGATGTTGTTGTTGCAGTGAACATTGGCGATGTCAGCATGGTAGATCTATGAGAGAGAGAGAGAGAGAGAGGAGAGAGAGAGAGAGAGAGAGAGAGGAGAGAGAGAGAGAGAGAGCTTGAAATAGAAACTAGTGCGGTGCTCATCAGTGCAATGCCGTGGTGCCTTCGGAACCGCTGGCCAGTGATTTAAAAAGAAGTGTTGCCAAGCACAAAGGAATAACTATATCAGAGTAAAATACAGAACACTAAATATTCAGAACAAATATGTGTTGTTTCGCTTTCCTTTTTTCCCCCAATGAAACGGAATGTTATATTCCAAAGAGTAAACATCCAGTGAATCGTGCATGATAAATCAGTAGTTTTCAACGCACTGTTTTGCGCTATTTTTTAAAATTTTTTTATGAATTAGTACATACAGCACATGAACTCACTTTCAGGTGAAATTCTCTACGCTAAATAGAGAGATTATTGGACAATGTTTACAGTGGGCTTTTAATATGGAATATTACCTTACATAAATCCCCTTTCACTTCCGATCTTTATACGGAATAGAATTACTCTTGGGCAGGGTATGGATAAATACATCGTCGATGGAGATATATACAGCATTTTATAGGGTAAGTTGAATTCAAAGCAATTTTTATAGTGTACTTTTGTTGTGAAAATATTAACTATAGTATACAGATCCATGTCTATTTTAAACCTTTATCAATATTTGAACTCTTATAAAGCAATCTTTTGGCGCAATTTTAGTAGAAAAAATAACAGCAATTTTTGAATCTGTTTTCATTTTTAAACCTTTATACTAAACGACAAATTTGTAAATCAATGTTTGCAATGCACTTAATCACTTCATTATATTTAGAAGAAAAAAAAGCAACAACTTTGTTTTTGTTCAAGTGTCAACATGTCATCTTCCTGTCTCCCTACCCCTCTAATTTTTTTAGAGAGTTGGGTGAGGAGTGGAAAGATTGGGGGGGGGGGGGGGGGGAGGGGGCAGGGATCAGAAGTTGGAGGTTGTAAACTGTTTTAACTGATCTTTAAATTCAATCGTTAATTTTGGTCATGAGCTTGGCTTAAGTTTATGAATGCAGTCATCACTTTTCTACGTAGTAGGAAGAAACTCCAGGGAGAGCTTGACAGCAGAAGGTCTTCCGGGAAGACCCCCCCCCCCTCCCCTCCCCTCCCCCTCAGGCAAATGTCTGCCCTGAACTCTTTACACTCTAGGGGGACGGGCCGCTACAGAATGTCCACCAGTACCAGAACATAACAGATGTGCATGGTGAATGAGAGTCGATGAAGAAAAAAAGGAAAAATAGCTGGATGGAGCTCTAACTTAAACAACAGCAACAACAACACAACAACAACAACAACAAAAGAACAACCACAACTATACCAACCCAACAACACAACAACAAACCAAAAGATAAAAATTTAAAAAAAGAAGAAAGAAGTAGAAAACTAGAAGGTTGGAGGGGATTAAAAAAACAAACAAACAAACAAGCAAACAAACAACGAGCGAATGAATAAATGAAAGAAAGAGTGACAAGAGTAAACAAATGAACGAAAAGAACGGAAAAGAAAGTAAAGGAAAGGGAAGAAAAAGAAAGAGATAGCAGTCTTGCTGCCGATATGCTGACGAATGCAGACGCTTGGACGTGGTCTCGGACACCACAGACGTCTCTTTATTCCTGTCTGTCGCAGCGTGATGGTGGGGGGCGGTGTGTTTGTCAGCTGGTTGACGCCAACACCACACCAACGACATTACCCACCCTTGGTGACAAGATGACAGTTTCCCAGGCATTAACCCACTATATTCTGGCGTGCATCTGTGGCCAGAATCTGGATCTCAGGGAAGACTCAGGGTCCGTTTTGGAAGATAACGCAAGAAGTTACTCGATCAGGTTTAACGACTTTAGGTGGAGAATGAGATGTGGCTCAGGGGTGCAGCCATGACATGTTGTTGCCGATCCTTCAAGCGGATTGGCTTGACATGATTGAGGTCGGCACTCACCTGAGCTACAGGTGTCTGGCATTTTTCTTCTCTTGCCCTTTCTCTTTTCAGTTGTAACACCTGGTGTCTTGATGATTAATCAAAATGAATTTTCTTTTCCATTTGGATTTTCTTAATACTTATTTTGTACTTTTTCTCTATTGTCAGCCACGCATATCAGATATACTAAAACACACACACGGAGAGACATGGTAGCGGAGGAGTTGAAGAAAGAAGAAGATGCCAGGAGAATCCAGGAGGCAGTCAAACAAGGCCAGCACGGGCAGTGGACTACAGTGGAAAGCGCACTCCAAAGAAGTCTTCGCTGGAATGACACATGGCACATGGCGCCTCTCAGAGTCAGCTTCATTCCAGATTTGTACGTGACCTCCTGCCCTTGAATTCAGACCTGGGGAAATGGGAAAATGAGATGATTTTACGTGTGCACTCTGTCACGGCAAACAATTAGTGGGACATGTCTTGAGTTCATGCAAAGCAGCGCTAACCCAGGGGAGGTTCACATGGAGGCACTGCCAGGTGCTCAAGGAGATCGCACATGCAGTTAGCACTGCCGGGGTGAGCACTACGCCACCAGAAGCTCCAGCCACGACGTTCTGCACGGCAGGAGGCCACATTGTCCTGCACGGCAGGAGGCCACATTGTTCTGCACGACAGGAGGCCACATTGTCCTGCACGGCAGGAGGCCACATTGTTCTGCACGGCAGGAGGCCACATTGTTCTGCGCGGCAGGAGGCCACATTGTTCTGCACTGCAGGAGGCCACATTGTTCTACACGGCAGGAGGCCACATTGTTCTACACGACAGGAGGCCACATTGTTCTGCACGACAGGAGGCCACATTGTTCTGCACGGCAGGAGGCCACATTGTTCTGGCGTGGTCTTCTGATACGGAGCATGTTTGTTCTGCTTCAATCTTCCGTTTAGGACAAGTTTTGTTTGGGTTCCCTGGAAGTGGATGGTGACAGGTTGAATGTTTAGCTCCTGTGGACGAAATGATCACCAGCCATTGTTCAGGCCGTGCTCTGTGACACCTAGGAAACTGATTCCCCACGGAGTCTTGTCAAGACAGTCCTTAGCAGCTGCATCAGCTACGGAGTTATAAGGAGAAAAAGTACGAATCTGACGCGGGATGTTCTGTATGAAGATGTATGTCAAAGATCTGTCTCTGCCCATCTGCATGCACTATGTTGAGTATCATCTCAGTCACAATTGTTAGTTTTGATACAGCCCTGCCGACAAAACAAGGACGGCACAGTAAC
>CM065733.1:24039885-24052385 GCA_033310375.1 Conus canariensis | reverse complement strand
ATCATAGCCGTAGCGTGAAGGTAATACATCATAGCCGTCGCGTGAAGGTAATACATCATAGCCGTAGCGTGAAGGTAATACATCATAGCCGTTGCGTGAAGGTAATGCATCGTAGCCGTTGCGTGAAGGTAATACATCATAGCCGTCGCGTGAAGGTAATACATCATAGCCGTGGCGTGAAGGTAATACATCATAGCCGTAGCGTGCATCATAGCCGTAGCGTGAAGGTAATACGTCATAGCCGTAGCGTGAAGGTAATACGTCATAGCCGTAGCGTGAAGGTAATACGTCATAGCCGTAGCGTGAAGGTAAGTTGCACGTCCGCTTCTTCAGCCTCTCCAGGTCGAATGGCCGCAGAGGGGAGGGGGGGGGGGGGACCGAAAGGATCTCCTTCCACAGGGAGAAATAACAACCCTCCGCCCTTTTTTTTGTTTGTTCAAAGATCGGAGGGAAGGGGAGGTCAGGATCGGTTGACTGAAAATATTTTAAGATTTTTTTTTTTGTGATGACAAACGATTTGACAATTTGGAAAAGAACGGATCAAAAATACAAAATGACGCAGAAATTTTGAAATCTTTAAAAAAAAAATAAAGAAGAAGCAACTGCATGCCATTCCCCCACTCACCACCCTTTTACCTGGACCCTCCTGACAGGTAGGAGATGACAGCAGGGGATTATGGGTACTAGGCCCTCGAGCAGCTCACACACAACTGTGCCAGGGCTGAGAGTCACCAGTAGGGGCGTGTGACCCACTGGTGACCCACAACTGTGCCAGGGCAGACAGTCACCAATAGGGGCGTGTGACCCACTGGTGACACACAACTGTGCCAGGGCAGACAGTCACCAATACGAGCGTGTGACCCACTGGTGACACACAACTGTGCAAGGGCTGAGAGTCACCAATAGGTGCGTGTGACCCACTGGTGACACACAACTGTGCCAGGGCAGACAGTCACCAATACGGGCGTGTGACCCACTGGTGACACACAACTCTGCCAGGGCTGAGAGTCACCAATAGGTGCGTGTGACCCACTGGTGACACACAACTGTGCCAGGGCAGACAGTCACCAATAGGGGCGTGTGACCCACTGATGACACACAACTGTGCCAGGGCTGAGAGTCACCAATAGGTGCGTGTGACCCACTGGTGACACACAACTGTGCCAGGACAGACAGTCACCAATAGGGGCGTGTGACCCACTGATGACACACAACTGTGCCAGGGCTGAGAGTCACCAATAGGGGCGTGTGACCCACTGGTAACCCACAACTGTGCCAGGGCAGACAGTCACCAATAGGGGCGTGTGACCCACTGATGACTCACAACTGTGCCAGGGCAGACAGTCACCAATAGGGGCGTGTGACCCACTGATGACCCACAACTGTGTCAGGGCAAACAGTCACCAACAGGGGTGTGTGACCCACTGATGACCCACAACTGTGTCAGGGCAAACAGTCACCAACAGGGGTATGTGACCCAGTGATGACTCATAACTGTGTCAGGGCAGACAGTCACCAATAGGGGTGTGTGACCCAGTGATGACTCATAACTGTGTCAGGGCAGACAGTCACCAATAGAGGCGTGTGACCCACTGATGAAGCACAACTGTGTCAGGGCTGACAGCCACCAATAGAGGTGTGACCCACAGATGACCCACAACTGTATCAGGGCACTCACCAATAGAGGTGTATGACCCACTGATGACCCACAGCTGTGTCAGGGCACTCGCCAATAGAGGTGTGTGACCCACTGATGACCCACAACTGTGTCATGGCAGACAGTCACCAATAGGGGCGTTTGACCCCCTGATGACCCACAACTGTGCCGGGGCAGTCACCAACAGGGGTGTGTGACCCACTGATGACCACAACTGTGTGAGGGCAGACACTCACCAATAGGGGTGTGTGACCCAATGAACCCTTCTCACCGATCAAGAGGGGTCACAGCCCTCTCGGCACGACTTCAAGAAGAAACTTAGCGACAAACAACAGGAAGTGGTCCAAAGAGGAGCAGACAACTGATGCCTGGCAGTGTGTGTGTGAGCCCTAATGTGACCTTCTGGACCCGGAACGAAGTGAGGCAAGCAGCATGACTTGAGCATACACCTGTATACAGGCATGCCTGCATGTGTGTCAGAATGCGCACAGACCTTATAGATAATGGATTGGTGTAAGTGAGGTGTTTGACTAACTGTGTGGCCTGATCCAAAGATATGGGGGTGGGGGTGGGGGGGTGAGGTGAAGGTTCCCTCTATCTCCATCCCTTCTTCCTGAGGGAGCTTTCCTTTCTGGGTTTATGCTGTTCATTGTAGTTGATATCAACTTTCACCTCCCGTGGTGACCCCACCCCTTCTGCATCCCGCCTCCTCCCCGACCCCTCACTCCCACCCAACCTCCTCATAAATTTAGTGTTGGAGGAGTAGTCTTATCGGTGTAGTATTCCTAGGGTTCAGCGTTTTCTTCCACTTTTGCCGCTCCCATGATGATGATAATAATGATGATGATGATGATGATGATGATGATGATGTGGTGATGTTGTCGTCATCACTGTGGTGGTTGTTGTTGTTGTTGTGCCAGGCTGTCCAGACAGGATGGAGATCGCCGTAGTGGCGGACCTGTCGGACAGTATGACACAGGACGATGCCAAAAACCTGCAGACGTCTCTCACCGACCTGGTGAAGCAGATGCGGCTCGCCCCCAGGGACGACGCCTGTCGCTGATGGCCTACAGCGACCACATGCTGCTGGAGACCGCCCTCACCGGCCACCCCGATCTCCTCAACAGCCGGATCCAGGCTCTGAAACCCCAGGGGGCACCTGCAGACACTGCTCTGGCCCTGAGAGAGATGACGGATCTGATGGGCAGGCAGGCCAGAGCCGGGGTTTATAAGGTGGGTCATTCTGGAAGATGGGGAAAATGGGGATTTTAAAGTGGGTAACACCTTGTTTGTAAGGTGGGTAAACTGGGTTCACATGGAGTATGTAAGATGGCAAACCTGTATTGGTAAGGTGCATAGATCCGAGGAACGCTTATCAAACTGTTTGCAAAGCAGGTAACTCTGAGTAATATGGATGAAACTGTTTGTAGAGTATGTCACTCTGAGTAATATGGATGAAACTGTTTGTAAAGTAGGTAACACTGAGTAATATGAATGAAATTGTTCGTAAAGTAGGTCACTCTGAGTAATATGGATGAAACTGTTTGTAAAGTAGGTCACACTGAGTAATATGGATGAAACTGTTCGTTAAGTAGGTCACACTGAGTAATATGGATGAAACTGTTTGTAAAGTAGGTCACACTGAGTAATATGGAGGTAACTGTAATGTAGATCACACTGAGTAATATGGATGAAACTGTAAAATAGGTAACACTGAGTGATATGGATGTACCTAATTTGTAAAATAGATAACACTGAGTAATATGGATGAAACTGTAATGTAGGTAACATTGAGTAATATGGATGAAACTGTAATGTAGGTAACACTCAGTAATATGGATGAAACTGTAACATAGGTAACACTCAGTAATACGGATGAAACTGTTTGTAATGAAGGTAACACCGAGTAATATGGATGAAACTGTAATGTAGGTAACACTGAGTAATATGGATGAAACTGTAATGTAGGTAACACTGAGTAATATGGATGAAACTGTAATGAAGGTAACACTGAGTAATATGGATGAAACTAATGTAGGTAACACTGAGTATATGGATGAAACTGTAAAATAGGTAACACTCAGTAACATGGATGAAACTGTATGTAATTTAGGTAATACTTAGTGACACGAATGAAACTGTGTTTATCAGGTGAGTAAATCTTGTTTGTAAGGTGGGTGAAACTGGGTGCTTTTGATGCAATTGTGTTTGTACTGTGGGTAAATCTGTGTCTAAGAGGCACGACAAACTGTAAAACTGATAAAACTGTGTTTGGAAGGTAGACGAATTGTGTTTGTAAGATTTAATACATCTGTGTTTTTAAGGTACGCAAACGCGTCTTCGTAAGGCTGGTAAACTGTATTTTTTTTAATGGGTAAAAACGTGGTTATGAGGAAGGTAAAAATGCGTAAGATAGGTTAAAACTGTGTTTGTAAGCGTGTGTTTGTAAGATAGACCAAACGTGTTGGTAAGGTGGATAAATCTGAGTAAAATGGATGAAACTGTGATAGTAAGGGAGACAAATCTGTTCGGGAGGTAGGTAAGCGTGTCTGTGTAAGATGTGTAAAACTGAGTAGGGTGGGAGGTGCAACATTGTGAGTTTTCTGTCTACGGGCAGAGGAAAAAACTGTCCAGGTTCATACCACTCCTAGAGCCAAGCCAATTGGGAGTGGCTGAGGAAGGCGATGAAGATGTGACAGCCGAGCTGGGAAAGGAATTGACCGGTGAGAATACACAGCAGGTGTGCATCAACTGCAACACAAGCTTCAAGGGGGGTCAGATAGCTATTCTCCACAACGCGGCTCCAGAAAGCAAACTCTGGATCATCCCAGAACTATGCACAGTCATAAACATGTGAGACAGTCCACAAGAAGATGAGAGAACAGGAACAGAAGAGCTCGATGAAGAGGTCAAAGCTCTGGAGGGATATCCAGAGGCACTGCGTAGCACATACTGGGCTTACTTAAATAACATCTTCACAGGTGAGGATGCGGACAAAGCGTCAACCAACAAGCAATTCTCATGACACAAGTTGTACAAGGCAGGAGTGGTCCCGCTTAAGACTAAGGAATGCTTAATACCAGAACCAAAGAAATAGGTTGAAGCTTTCAACAAGCAAATCCACTCAGTCTTCAACGGAGGAAGAAAATGCATTGCCAAAGAGTTCGTCCAGAAATGCGACATGAACCCAACAGGTTTCCCTGTCATTAGGAGCAGAGGGAGTTTTGAAAGAGTTGTCTTCTGCCAGTAAGCCAGAGACCATCAGCCTGTGAGTACAGAAAACATTAGCACCAGAAGTCACCCCAGTTCTACTGCAATAGGCCAGCCGTCCGTTACACCCGGGACAGTACCATCTGACTGCAAGGATGCTAACGTGACACCACCACTTAAGAAATAAGAACAGTACGAGCGAGGAAACTACCGACCACGATCCCTCACCAGCCTTCCATGTAAGATCATGGAACACATTGTCACCTAAGCCATCATGCGCCACTTTGAAAACCAGATAATACTGTGTGAACAACAACACAGATGTAGGAAGAATTCCTGTGAAACACAACTTCTGAAATTTGTTAACGAACCGTGGAAAGCATGGAGCAAGGGAAGCAGACGTATACCTTGATTATGAACTTCTCAAATGCTTTTGATAACGTAAACCACAGCTTACCTCCTGCGCATGCTACACCACTTCAGTTTTCGTGGTAACATAAAGAGTTTGGTATAATAAAGTAGTCGTTACCAATGAAGCAAGCTCCACCAACGCAGAAGTTCGCTATGGAGTGCCTATGGGGTCAGTCTTTGGACCTTGCCTTTTTTTTTTTTTTTTTTTTTTTTTTTAGTTTACATTAATGACCGGCCTGAGAAGTTAACATTACTAGCTTGTCTTTTGGCAGATAACACTGTCATGTACAGAGTGGGTACGGTGAATTAGGACCATTAACAGCTGCACGGCCTGTGTGCAGTTAAAGAGATATGGTTGTAACCAAAGTTTTGGTGTATGTATTAGCGTGGCCTGTGTACAGTTTTGATCAAGTTTGAAACAAACTGATTTAGTGATGTAAATCTTTTATGTATAGGCATGTTTGGAAACGATTCTTAGAATGTAATAGGCTGATCTGCCCCCAACCCCCCCTCAAGAGGTCGGCTGGATAGTAAAAAGAAAAATGAACTAAATGGAGTATAGAGCTACAGAGGTCGCCCTGTGTGCAGACGTGTGTCCTGCTGGTGGACGGCAGATCCGCGGACAGTGGTGAGGCACTGAGGCAGGCGGCCCTGGCCCGGGCAAGGGGCATCCAGGTGATGGTGGTGGCCGTGTCCACTGACCACGACACCCTGCAGGAGGCACGACAGCTGGCCGGAGACAAGGACCACGTGCTGACGGCCAAGAGCTACCAGGACCTGGCCGGCGTCCTGGACTATGCCGGTAGTCTGCTCCTGACCTGTCCCGGTGAGAGTCACCACACCTGTCTCCTTACACTGCCCCGCCAGTGGGAGTTCCTTCCCTTGAGTTTGTCATGATCTGGAATTGTTTGAGGATAAGGGAGAAATCGATAACAGTTGACAGTACGGATACCTTGTTGATACATTGATGGTTTCAAGAGCCTATATTGTAATTCATGCGTGTGAGTACTGAATTGATGCCTTGGGTTTTATAAGCTCAAAGGAAAGTTGGCTACATGTTGTCCAGCTATGTCCACGTACTGTATGCTTTATCACATGGTGCGCACGTAGATCACCTTTCTATAGATTTCACTCTTTTTTTCTTTTTTCATATGAATAAAATGAATCGAAACAAGTTTTGACGATATATTTTATTATTTCTTGAAAACAAACATTAAAGTCTTTCTAGATTTCTGATGAAGGAAGCTGCGTTACGAAAATCAAAATACTGTATGAATCCTCAACCTATTTCTTCACAGACAGACACTTAACTGCCAGTTTCAAAGTAAAACGTGCTGTGCATTCTTTCGTAAATTAGGAACTTAGAGATATGAATATTGTGATAAATGAAATTAATGCACACAATGTATTCAGATTTTCTTTCACCTTGACATCAAAAGAGGATTAAAGGGAGAGCACTCCAAGTAAATGTGGAGGCGACAATGCTTGCAATTGTTTGCCAGTCTTCTAAATGTGTTGTCTTCTGCCAGTAAGCCAGAGACCATCAGCCTGTGAGTACAGAAAACAATTGTTTGCCAGTCTTGCTGACTGGGCTACTCCAGAAGTGTTCAGTGAATATTTTGGTGATAGTTCCCGACCTGTGTGTAGTAAAACACATACACACACTCGCGAGCGCGCGCGCATACACACACACACGCGCGCGCGCGCATTCTCGCACGCAAGCACGCACACACACACACACACACACACACACACATACACACACACACACACACACACACACACACACACACACACACACACACGCATGCTCGCACGCAAGCACGCACGTGCACACACACGCACGCACACACACACACACACACACACACACACACACACACACACACACACACACACACACACACACACACACAGAGGAAGGGGAGAATAGGTGAGATTTGCGAAATACAGACAGTACGGTAATATGCATGTTTAATTTCGACTTTCTACAATGTTCATGTTACAGTACCACGCATTTCTACCCCTGACTGTCATGGTTTTACAGGAAGACGAAGAGGATGGTAGTAAGAACGATAGAGATGGTGCTTTGGATATCCAATCTTGTTCTGAAACAACATTAGTGTCTGGTATCGTTTCGTTCCCGTCAGATACCTTGGTGCTATAGTCAGAAAACGATATTCGACATTTGTCATTGCGAACAAGTCTCCCAGTCAGCTCCATGCTGGGTAGGAGCCGGGGCAAAAATCGTACAGCCATGTATGCTTGTGTTCTGATGAGACTGGTTCCGTTCGTCAGTCCTTGACGATGATCGATCCTCTGTCTGTGTCTCTGTCTGTCTGTCTGTCTGTCCGTCTCTCTCTCCCTCCCTCCCTCCCTCCCTCCCTCTCTCTCTCTAATTCTGTCTGTCTCCCTCCCTCTCTCCCTCTAATTCTGCCTGCCTCTCTGTCTCTGTCTGTCTGTCTTTCTCTCTGTCGCTGTCTCTCTCTCTCTCTCTCTCTCTCTCTCTCTCTCTCTCTCTCTCTCTCTGTCTCTCCGCCTATCTGTCCCTCTCTGTGTCTGTCTGTCTGTCTCTCTTTCCCTCTCCTTCCCCCTCACTCTCTTCTCTTTCTTTCTATCATAAGGTGTAACAGTGTACTGGGGATCTTGATAGATGTATTAGGATTATTTAAGATCTGTTTGGCATATTCCAGAAACAGACCCAGCCTCTTCAACTCGTCCACCTCTTCTCTCTCCTACCCAAAAGGAAACGATTCCACCTTCTAGAACCACAAAAAAGGGAGACAATACTCCACCGAGTACCACAAAAAAGGGAGACAATTTTCCACCGAGAACCACGACGACGGAGAAAACCGTGCCAACGTCCACACCCACAGTGACAGAAAAGACTGTCCCACCAACCACAACCACTGTGAAAGAAAAGACTGTTCCGTCATCCACACCCACAGTGAAAAAGGAAACTGTTCCGTCATCCACACCCACAGTGAAAAAGGAAACTGTTCCGTCATCCACACCCACAGTGAAAAAAGAAACTGTTCCGTCATCCACACCCACAGTGAAAAAGGAAACTGTTCCACCATCAACAACCACAGTGACAGAAAGAACTCCACCATCAAGAACAGCAGCAACAAACTCGTACCCAACGCCAAACAAACACACTACCGAATCACACAAAACACCAGCGACGCCACAACTGGTACATACCACGCCAACACAACGCACCCCAAAATTAAACACGAATCCGCCCATTCCGGACACCACCTTATCTTCTGATTCCAGCTCATATCCAACACCCTCTAAGCATGTCACTGCCCCTAGCAAGATACCGATGACCACCAAATTGATTTCACCTTCATACACTACGCCAGCACAACGCACGCCCAAATTAAACACCCATCCCCAGTTTCCAGACACCACTGCAACTTCTTCTGTCTCCACGTCGTACCCAACACCCTCAAAGAATACAAACGCATCATATAAAAAACCGGTAACTAAAAATTTGATTTCACCACCGCTCGCCACCCCGACCCAACGTACCCCAAGACTGAACACCACTCCACAAGTTCCAGAGACCAGCACATCCCCTGCTGACTCCACATCGTATCCAACACCCCCTAAACATGGCGTTGCTTCTCACTCTTACAAAATACCAGTGACCCAGAATCTGGTTTCGCCGACATATGGTACCCCGACACAACGCACCCCTAAAATACATACTGGCACTGGAACTCAAAGCATCACCACGACTGCTACTGACTCTACCTCATATCCAACACCCTCTAAAAGTGTCATTGTCTCTGACAAAACACCCACGACTAAAAAATTAATTTCACCGACATATGGTACACCAACTCAACGCACACCCAGAATAAATACCAGTCCACAAATTCCAGATACCACAACAACCGCTTCTGACAGTTCGTATCCAACACCTTCTAAGAATTCCGTTGCCTCTCACAAAATACCAGCGACACAGAAATTAATAACGCCGCCGTATGCTACACCGTCACAACGCACGCCAGGACGGAAGATTACACCACAGAATCCACTTACTACCCCATCCCCTACCGAGTCCAGTTCGTATCCAACACCCTCAAAACATGTCACTGACTCTCAAAAAATGCCAACTACCAAAAAAATAATTTCACCACAATACACAACTCCAACTCAACGCACCCCGAGAATAAACACTAGTCGACGAATTCCAGACATCACAACAACGCCGTCTAATTCCAACTCGTACCCAACACCCTCTAGACATGTCACCTCCTCTCACAAAATGCCAACGACCAGAAAATTCATATCGCCGCCATATGCAACCCCAAGACAACGCACCCCAAAAATAGACACTAGTCATCGAACTACAGTTATCACAACCACCTCTCCTGACACCAGTTCGTATCCAACACCCTCAAAACATGTTACTGACTCTCAAAAAATGCCAACTACCAAAAAAATAATTTCACCACAATACACAACTCCAACTCAACGCACCCCGAGAATAAACACTAGTCGACGAATTCCAGACATCACAACAACGCTGTCTGACACCGGTTCGTACCCAACACCCTCTAAACATGCCACCACATCTCACAAAATGCCAACTACTAAAAAAATAATTTCACCACCATATGCAACCCCAAGACAACGCACGCCCCAAATAAAAACCACTCCACAAATTCCAGATACAACAACAACCCCTCCTGGCTCCAGTTCGTATCCAACACCTTCTAAACATGTCACTGCCTCTCACAAAATGCCAACTACTAAAAAAATAATTTCACCACCATATGCAACCCCAAGACAACGCACGCCCCGAATAAAAACCACTCCACAAATTCCAGATACAACAACAACCCCTCCTGGCTCCAGTTCGTATCCAACACCTTCTAAACATGTCACTGCCTCTCACAAAATGCCGACAACTAAAAAAGTAATTTCACCACCATATGCAACCCCAAGACAACGCACGCCCCAAATAAAAACCACTCCACAAATTCCAGATACAACAACAACCCCTCCTGGCTCCAGTTCGTATCCAACACCTTCTAAACATGTCACTGCCTCTCACAAAATGCCAACTACCAGAAAATTTGTATCGCCGCCATATGCAACCCCAAGACAACGTACGCCCAAAATAAAAACCACTCCACAAATTCCAGATACAACAACCTCTCCTGAATCCAGTTCATACCCAACACCCTCTAAACATGTCACCTCCTCTCACAAAATGCCAACTACTAGAAAATTCATATCGCCGCCATATGCAACCCCAAGACAACGCACCCCAAGAATAAACACTAGTCATCAAACTCCAGACATCACCACGACGACAACAGACTCTACATCATATCCAACACCCTCTAAAAGTGTCATTACCTCTGACAAAACACCAAAGATAATTTCGCCGCCTTATGCCACACCAACACAACGCACGCCAAGAATAAGAATTACTCCACAAACTCCAGATAGCACAACCATCTCTTCTGACTCCAGTTCCTATCCAACACCTAAGAATTCCGTTGCCTCTCACAAAATACCAGCTACACAGAAATTGGCAACACCACCGTATGCTACACCATCACAACGCACCCCGAAACTAAGGACAACTGCACAAAGTCCACATACCACCCCAACCTCTACTGACACCAGCTCGCATCTCACACCTACTAAAAATGTCATTGCCTCTCAGAAAATACCTACTACCAAAAAACTCATCACACCGTCATATGCCACACCAGCACAACGCACACCAAGAATAAAAACTAGTCCTCAAATTCCAGATACCACAACAAGGTCTCCCAGCTCCAAGCCGTACCCAACACCCTCTAAGAATGTCATTGCTACATACAAAGTACCAGTGACCCACAAACTGGTTTCGCCTACCTATGCAAGCCCAACTCAACGCACTCCAAAAATCATTCCTATTTCTTCTGATCCAGATACAACCACTCCTACAAACCCTGTGTCACATTCGAATTCCACACCTGCTAAACACGTCACTGACTTGTACAAAACACCACCCACACGAAAACGTATCACACCAACGTATGCTACGCCAATTCAACGCACTCCCAAACCACACGTGACCCCTCACAAACCAGACCTGGCCACGCCGTCAACACAGTCTTCGAACTCGTTCCAGACCCCCGCAAAGCACATCCACACGTACAGGACACCAGCCACACAGAAGGTGGTCGTTCCTCCTCATGTAACTCCCCAACAACTGACCCCTAGCCTGAGAGTCCACCTGACATCACTGTCCACGCCTGTCTCTGAACCGTACAAATCACCATCTACACACAAACTGGTTTCTTCTGGCGTCACCCCCTCTCCAAGTGTACATCTGACCTCCAGCCAAGCGCCCAGTACATCTGCCACCCGTACATCTACCAAACACGTGACATCTTCTCACAGAACGCCCGTCACCCAGAAAGTTGTGACTCCTCCATATACTCTCCCAACCCAACGAACTCCCAGCAAAGTCACTGACCGAGTCACCACACCTGATCGGGTTTCCTACACACATCCAACCCACAGCACACACAAGATGGCTACCCCTCCCGTTATCTTCCCGACAGGGCATGGCCCCAGTGTAGACGTTAAAACCACACCCGCCTCCATCATCTTTGAACCATACAAAACACCAACGGTCAAAACGTTCGTATCTCCTCCTTACCTTACTCCAAGACAACGGACTCCCAGAATACAATTCTCTGGAACACCGAGTTCTGGCAGAACGACATCCACGGCTCCCACAGTTGGCCACAGCAGTCCTCTTCATGAAACGTCGGCCAGCACACAGCCGACCGCCTCCCTGTCCACAGCTACTCGGGTTTCTGACTCATACCACACACCTGGCTCACACAAGACTGTAACTCCTCCTGTGCATTTCCCGACTGGGCGTACTCCCCATTCCAACGTCAAATCCACACCTGGCCCAATCCTCTTCCAACCATACAAGACACCCACGGTCAGACAGTTCGTATCTCCTCCCTTTCTCACCCCAAGACAGCGAACTCCCAGAATACAGTCGTTCTCTTCTCCCCAGAGACCTGGCGCCACACAGACCCCCATCACCGCCACACCGGAATCGCCACGCCCCTTCTCTCTGACACCATCGCTCTGGCCTACTTCTTCAAGGCAGACCGCACCTGCCATGTCTGCCAGCACGGCCACCAGGACTTCCAGCAGAACCCCCACTGTGGTCACAAAGTATCCA
>CM065733.1:23932385-24029885 GCA_033310375.1 Conus canariensis | reverse complement strand
GCTGTGTGGTGTCAGGGCTGTGTGGTGACAGTGTGAAGGGGCTGTGTGGTGACAGTGTGAAGGGGCTGTGTGGTGACAGTGTGAAGGGGCTGTGTGGTGACAGTGTGAAGGGGCTGTGTGTGGTGACAGTGTGAAGGGGCTGTGTGGTGACTGTGTGGTGACAGTGTGAAGGGGCTGTGTGGTGACAGTGTGAAGGGAGATGTGTGGTGACAGTGTGAAGGGGCTGTGTGGTGACAGGGCTGTGTGGTGACAGTGTGAAGGGGCTGTGTGGTGACAGTGTGAAGGGGCTGTGTGGTGACAGTGTGAAGGGGCTGTGTGTGGTGACAGTGTGAAGGGGCTGTGTGTGGTGACAGTGTGAAGGGAATGTGTAGTGACAGTGTGAAGGGGCTGTGTGTGGTGACAGTGTGAAGGGAATGTGTGGTGACAGTGTGAAGGGGCTGTGTGTGGTGACAATGTGAAGGGGCTGTGTGTGGTGACAGTGTGAAGGGAATGTGTGGTGACAGTGTGAAGGGGCTGTGTGTGGTGACAATGTGAAGGGGCTGTGTGTGGTGACAGTGTGAAGGGAATGTGTGGTGACAGTGTGAAGAGGCTGTGTGGTGACAGTGTGAAGAGGCTGTGTTGCGAGAGTGTGAAGAGGTTCTGTGTGGTTGGCTGGGATGTAAAGTGATACAACCGCTACCACTAGAACAGACAACTGCTACAGAGTGCTACTAGTACCACCATCATTGTTGTTTCTGTTGCTGTTGTAGTTGTTGTTGTTGATGATGATATCACTATTATCAGTACTGCTGCAACTGCTACTGCTATTATTACAACTACAAAGTGCTACTAATATCTCTACTGGTTGCTATATCTTGTTTCTTTGTGTTTGTTGTTGTTGCCTCCCTTACAGCTGCTGCTGTTGTTGGTATTATTATCAGACTGCTGCCTTTCGTTCCTTGTGTTCTGCAGCCTGCCGACCCGAGCTCTACCTGCCCTTCAAAAGCGACGTCAAGGACGAATCCGGCAACAACAACTTCGTCCAAAACGAAGGGGTCAAGGTCATCAATGGCGCCGGCTATTTTGACGGCAAGTCCGTGCTCCGTGTGCCCCGTTTTGCCAACGCGCACTACGGGGACTATGTTCTCATTCGCCTGCGCTACAAGCAGGACCCAGCGGCAGGGCAGAACCCGGAGGCAGGGCAGGATCAGGCGCTGGTGGCCAATGGAGACTGTCTGAAGCCCAGCTCCCTCTACATGGCGGCCGGTCAGAGGGCTGTGACCTTCGGTTCTCTGACGACCAAGGGAGGCAACGCTGTTGTCAACGTGCCCAGCGTGGTGAGGACATTGGACGCTGTGAATGACGCAATGGATGGACATCACCAATCACAGAATGTTATTAGTTGTGGTGCGAGGGTAAAAAAAAAATAGTGGTACAGAATCATTTCGACCATAGCGTTTATGTTTTCACCTGTGTCTATTTGGTTGTCTCCTGTAAAATTACGCAAAGACAATGGGAAACGTTTTACTGAAACTTAGAGGAAAATCGGAATTCGGCCAATACATTAATGAAAGCGAATAAATAAACAGACACATATCCATCAAATATTGGTGTGGCTCCATAGCGCGGAGCAGCGCGCTCTCCCCGGTGCTCTTGCAGTTAAGAAAGATTTCCTTTCTGACCAATCCTGGAAGACGCTGTGTGCCATAGATGTATATATTACATGGATTATAAGCGGATTACAAATGGAGAGAACTCAGTCAGAGGTTGTTCATGAAGTTTTCCTTATCATCTTTGTCTGTTTTTTTACGTTCAGGTTGAATGTCACTGCTGACTTTAGGTGATGTGATCAGCGCGCTGGGCCAGAGCATAGTCCAGACATCTGCTACGTCGTCTCCATGAGACCTTCGTCTTAAATTCTCTCATCTCACGTCACCAATTCATTTATCAATCAGCTGTCAATCATGCGCAGCGCAGTGTGGTCTCGGCACTTAGCAGATGTGGTGTGGCGTGTATGGACGAGACCGCACGCAGTGCCACCTCCTTGATGAAACTGAAAGTGATGCTGATGCGTCAGACTGGGGATACCCATCTCAGAAGAGTGGGGAGGAGGAGGAGGAAGGAGGAAGGGGGGGGGGGGGGGGAGGGGAGGAGGGTCTGTACTGACACCTTTGAGGTTACCATGGTTACCCCAAAAATCGTCTTTTATGTTGGCGCCAACGGGGTTTAGAATCACTACGTGTAACTGTGAGCGTTAAGAACTACCACTGCACTTTCCTGGCACTTACTGATTGGATGATGCCTTACTTTAGATTGGTCGTAATTTGGCATTCGTTGACTGATAACATGTTTTGCGTCGCAATCATTTTAAAACGAATCGCTTGTCTTCCTCTAATATTACAGAAGAGTTTTCGTAATAGAGCACATTCTTTAAAATGTCGGTTTTTTTTTCTTTTATGTTATTTATTAGGATTTCAATAACCTGTGTTAATTTAACAAAAAAACATGGTGATTATGAGTTTGCATGTGCAGTAGTAAGTGTGTGTGTGTGTGTGTGTGTGTGTGGGCGTGTGCGTGTGTGTGTGTGTGTGTGTCTGCGTGTGTGTGTGTGTGTCTGCGTGTGTGTGTGTGTGTGTGTGTGTGTGTGTGTGTGTGTGTGTGTGTGTGTGCAGGCAGGGGGGTGGAAGGAAGCGGTGATGTATGTGGACGGACACACACTGACCGGAAGTGTCAACAACTTCTCCAAGCAGACTCTCTTCACAGGTCAGACTTGTATGACGTCATTCTAATCCACACACCGGGTGTCCAACAAACCTCTCTGAATATAAAAAAAAATCCCATACTGATTTTGAACAGCTATAACAACTCTGAAAACATATTGCACCGCTCGGATTTAATCATGGTGCCATTGTACAGTTAGATAGCAGGCAACATTCATGTTGGAAATTAGCTGTGAACTGAACTTGGATATATCTTCTTCTCATGTTCATATACCCCTTCCTCCCACCTTGTTCCCTTACACCTTTTCATTTGCAACAGGGATGGAGGATGGCGTTCTAATACCACAACTGTGAATGCACGTACAATAACAGATGTACACGTGCACATCTCAGTCACTTCAGCAAGTAATTTGATGCTCTCTGTGAATAAAAGAAGTCGCATCTGTTCTACTTTCTTTTATACTTTATCCTTTTATTACCTCTGAGACTGACCTTCGTGGTTTTTTTTTTACATACTGAAAGACCTTTGTGGATGGAAAAAGGGCATGACAGTTGTTCTGACGTTATTGAAATGGCTCGGCAGAGATTCCTGACAAATGACCAACAAGTGAGCAAAAGGGAAGAGGTGGGGACCGGCTGAAGAAGATGTGCATAAAACAAAGTACCAAGACTCGCTGAATTTAGTATCGAGTACAGAACAGTTTATGACACCTGGCTAAGTCACTTTTTAGTGTCCGGGGCAAGGCCCTTCGGGAAACCTGGTTTAAAGTGATGGTCCCCCATCTATAACTCTGTGGTATTATTTCACTGATTGTGACCCGCCCCCCCCCCCCCCCCCCCCCCCCCCCCGGTGTCTCACAGACATGTGGCAGTGATCCTGTTGTGTTCTCTTCACCAACGGCAGTGATGCCCTCCCCCCCTCCCCCCCCCCCCGACCCTCCCCAGAGTCTAACAGCCATACCGCCTATAATTTTCTTCACCAATAACAATGACCCCCCCCCCCCCTCTCCAGCGCCTAACAGCCATACCACCTATGATTCTCTTCACCAATGGCAGTGATCCCCCTCGCCCCCCCCCCCCCCCCCCCCATACCCTCCCCAGAGTCTAACAGCCATACCGCCTATAATTTTCTTCACCAATAACAGTGACCCCCCCCCCCCCCCCTCTCCAGCGCCTAACAGCCATACCACCTATGATTCTCTTCACCAATGGCAGTGATCCCCCTCGCCCCCTCCCCCCCCCCCCCCTTCCCAGTGTCTAACAGCCATACCACCTATGATTCTCTTCACCAATGGCAGTGATCCCCCCCCCCCTCCCTCGCCCCTCACCCTGTGGATGTCCTTGACTGTCCCTTAGTTTGTCCTGACTGAGGACAGACCAGTCGATACCCCACACTACTTCAGCGTTGATGATTCCATTGGTGAGGATAATTTGTTGATGATGACGATGGTAATGATGATGGTGATCATGATGATGATGATAGCGATGGTGATTTTAGTGATTGTTGATGACGACAGTATGATGATAATGCTGTCAGTTTGAAATGAATTGAAAATCACCAGTTACATAATACTTGTATTGTGCAGGCTCTTTAGCAACAAGCCAGTGCGCGTTACAGTTCGGAACGGGGACCAATTTCAGTCACTTCAAAGGTTTCATGGATGACGTGAGTTAGCTACAGATCACGCACAGTCACACATCCATACAATGATTCTGTTTATATAACTATAATGCAATGTGTATGTCATGGCGTAGATGAGAATCCAGTGCGATTAACAATCACCCAGTCGTAAATGGCAATTGTGATTTGCACCGGGGTGAATAAGAGTTGAGCATTGCACCGGAGCAATTTGAAATTGACAATTGTGATTTCTTCCGGTGTGATTGCCAGTCACACCGAAGGCGTTCAAGCGGAACCAGTCATGTATGTTGACAACGAAACTACCACTCTGAGCTTTACCGGTCATTTTGATCACTGCTCTTTAATACTGTTGATGGTATACCGACATAAAGAACTTTTTCTGAGCAGTGGTACTACTTTTTGACAGTGGACGTTGAGTGCAATGTGTTTATTCTATTGACCAAACTTTGTGCCATGTGTGTTTACAATATTACCGGACACTTTCTGAGCATGGTGGCTATCTGTTAAATCCTTCAATAGAGAAAGTTTTGAGATTTGTGCGTTTTAGTTCGTCGTTCGTCTATTTTTTTTTCTCCTGCAATTAAGCGTTTGTACTTTGCTTATTGGGAAATAGATATCTATCACACATGCCCCCCCCCCCCCCCCCCTTACATACATTTCTGATTTTAACACCTCTGCTTCCCTCAAACGAAATCTGTTTTTTTTTTTCATAATTGCAGCACTATCATTTTCTCAGGCATTCCAGTACTATGAAGCTGAGGGTCCTGTTGAACACTCGTAGAAAAAAACACTGGAAATCCCTACAGGGGAAGAGATGCGAGACAGGCTGAAAAGCCTCTGAAAAGACCTGAACAGATCAAAGAAGACCTCTTCACCACATACGTAATCTCGAACTAATTCATGTTGCTTTTAGCCCAGCCGACCGCAAAGCACATGTCAGTAAAGATCAGAAACAGCAGTCTGTTTGTTCTCTACTCCCCCCCCCCCCCCCCTTCTCTAAGATTTTTCGGACCAGGTCTATTAATGTTCAACTGTGTTTGTCCATCTCTTCTGCAGTTAGTATTATCGGCAAGTGTCAGTTTGGGGTATATGGATAAGCTTATAGCTTCCTTTTTTTTTTTACTTGTTTGTTCTGTGGGCCCTGTGACTGCCTGTGTGCTGGGCGAATGAATACCACAGGCTGCATTAGTGTTGCGTACCTAGAGGCGCTCGCAGTCCAAGGCTCGGAGAGTTCGGGTGTGGTGATGACGGTCGTGGGTCCGAATCATTCGTGAAGTTAGATTTTCACGGCTTTAAAAACCTCTCTGTCCATCCAACAGTGAAAGGTTACCTGATTCATGTCAAGGAAGGTAAAGGGGGCGGAAGGAGAGAGAGGGGTTCCATCTTTCGGTAACGTGTCACAGACACGGTGGAGATGTGCCAGTTCAATGCCCGTTCGACCATTTGAATATGAGACTTAAACCTTTTTTGTTTAACCGAAATGTACATACTGTTTTATTAAGGGATTAAACGTTATTTCATTTATTGCTTACCTCTTTTCGTCTCACGTAAGATCTTGCGTGAACGAAAATAAGAGATAATTGTTTTTAAATATAAAAAAGTGATTATGACTGTCATTATATACATCGATTCATTGAAATTAAATCATTTAGTGTCTTTACATAAATCAGGATCGACATGTTCAAGGTACATTTTTCCGTATGTAAGCCCTCAAACAGTCAAGGTACATTTTTCTTTGCCGTATGTAAGCCCTCAAACAGAATGGTGGTGTAGGGATTGTCGGTACCACGGGAGACGGGGACAAATGCTAGTGACAGTGCTGTGTTGCTGTGTGCAGATTGCCGTCTACCTTTGCCGACCTGCCACCTTCTGACCTCTCACCACAGCCCTGCGCCACACTCTGTACAAAATGTTCAATAAAACTGCTGCCTTGTGTAAAGCTTCTTGCCATCTGGGTTTATTTATGTGAGGAAACTTTTCAAAAGAACGAGAGATTGTTGATTTCTTGGCTCTGGTGGGTACGCGCTGGTGTGTGTGTGTGTGTGTGTGTGTGTGTGTGTGTGTGTGTGTGTGCGTGCGTGCGCGTGCGTGCGTGCGTGCGTGTGTGTGAGTGAGTGTTGTGAGTGTGTTGTTGTTAATCTGTTTAACGTCTGTTCACTTAAAGTGTAATTAGACGGTGGGAGAGAATGGGGAAGAGGGGAACGGTTAGGGAGTGTGTGTGTGTGTGTGTGTGTGTGTGTGTGTGTGTGTGTGTGTGTGTGTGGTGCGCGCGCGCGCGCGTGTGTGTGTGTGTGAATGAGACTCTGGATTGTTTGTATGAGAAAACCAACAAATTTGCACATTTTGCATAATTGACTTGTACATAGGCTGGAAGATTAGGATTTTGTACTTTACAAAAAAACAACAACTAAGAAACATCCACATGTTTAGATCCGGTACTATTCATATCAACCAAAGTGCCAGTATCCGTCGGGGTCTACTATGCACGCTTCCAAGGACCCGGACAACGGATGGGGTACTACCGCCTTGTCGTGCTGTGCACGGAGTTCACGTCTCCTTACACTAACGGAGTAGCTTTTCATGGTGTTTTGCCTTGGAGAATAATCGATCGTCTCTGCTACAGAGAAGGCCTTCCAGCCTCCTATTTGCATGGAGTTCACCATTCCTTTCAAAACAACAGCAAATTTTGATCGCGTTTACCGTAACCTTGTTTAAAGTAATCAAGTCAGAAATTCTGTTCAATGACTACAAAAAAAAAAAAAATGAAATCATCCAAGTGACTTGATGACCTTACACGAAGCAGCGACATCTTGAGTCTGATGGCTTCTAGAATCACCAAGACTAAAGGCTCAGGTAGCCATGCAGCTAAAGGCCAACTATGGGTCAGCACAGTGGACACTGCTGCTTTCTTGGCACATGTAATGAAACTGGGACCGAAGAAGTCTAGGATGTGTTATCACACGTTTCGTCTCTGCTACAACACGTTGGCGAGGTTGACATACTTGGGAAAATGGAGCTGTCACGGTTTTCTTGCAGACTTGCCTTCCGTGCACCCACCCTACTACACTCCCTGCTCTCCCCCTTGTCCCCGCCTACACCCCCCCCCCCCCCCCCCCTTCACCACCTTTTCCTTTCTTCGAGCCTTAGTGGCAAAGCTTCAACTAGAACAAGCGGAAGAAAGGTGAAGGCCAACTCAGCGGCGCGCGCGCGCTTTCTGTGTCAGCAGAGTGTGCGTGGGGCAGGTAAGCATGTTCCGCTTTGTGGCAGACGAGTAATGACTGACTCAGGGAGTTACACATCGCCAATATTTTCTGTGTGATTGCTGTTTCTATTTTGAACAACATTTTGTGTCATTACTGTTTGTATTTTGAACCAACATTTTCTGGGTTATTGCTAGCAGTTTGTATTTCGAACCAACATTTTATGTCGTTGCTGTTTGTATTTTGAACCAACATTTTCTGCCCTTGCTGTTTGTATTTTGAACCAACATTTTCTGTCATTGCTGTTTGTATGTTGAACGAACATTTTCTGCCATTGCTGTTTGTATTTTGAACTAACATTTTCTGGGTCATTACTGTTTGTATGTTGAACCAACATTTTCTGTCATTACTGTTTGTATTTTGAACCAACATTTTCTGTCATTATGTTTATATTTTGAACCAACATTTTCTGTCATTACTGTTTATATTTTGAACCAACATTTTCTGGGTCACCACTGTATTTCGAACCAACATTTTCTGCCATTGCTGTTTGTATTTTGAACCAACATTTTCTGGGTCACCACTGTTCATATTTTGAACCAACGTTTTCTGGGTCACCACTGTTCGTATTTTGAACCAACATTTTCTGGGTCACCAGTTTATATTTTGAACCTACGTTTTCTGGGTCACCACTGTTTGTATTTTGACCCAGCATTTTCTGGGGTCATCACTGCTTGTATTTTGAACCAACATTTTCTGTCATTGCTATTTGTATTTTGAGCCATCCAGCCATTGTCTAAATACGATCATTAGTCAGATGTCTATGGTAATGAATGGTAATGTTTATGACAATTTGGCAATAACCAGACCTTTTTGACGGAAAACGGACTTCCCTGAATGTCTCCTAAATGTTTCTGTAAGAAGAAGCAAAGCAGAGATGACCTGTCTCTGGGTTTTTGTGTTGACGTTGTACATTCATTACTGTTTTTTTTTTTTCAATTTCTCTTGATCTCTTTCCTTACACACGCACACACACACACACACACACGCACACACACACACACACGCACACACACACACACACACACACACGCACACACACACACACACGCACACACACACACACACACACACACACACACGTTATAAACACCGGAAACATTGTCCATTGAAGTCGCTAAGAATGTATAATGTTAGTACACACACACACACACACACACACACACACACACACACACACACACACACACACACAACACGTTATAAAACACCGGAAACATTGTCCATTGAAGTCGCTAAGAATGTACAATGTTAGCACACACACACACACACACACACACACACACACACACACACACACACACACACACGTTATAAACACCGGAAACATTGTCCATTGAAGTCGCTAAGAATGTGCAATGTTAGCACACACACACACAACACACACACACACACCACACACAACACACACACGTTATAAACACCGGAAACATTGTCCATTGAAGTCGCTAAGAATGTACAATGTTAGCACACACACACACACACACACACACGCACACACACACACACACACACACACACACACGCACACACACACACAACACACACACACACAACACACACACACACACACACACACACACACACACACACCACACACACACACACACGTTATAAACACCGGAAACATTGTCCATTGAAGTCGCTAAGAATGTACGATGTTAGCAGTCACGTGCAAAAATCCTTTTCTGTTTCTGCTAAGATATCCAGTGTCAAATAAACAGTCGTTCGAGCGTCGGAACGAACGTTTTCTCCCATGTCCACAAACCATTGGCTCATGTGACATGTCGTGTTGGGGGCGAACGTTTTAAACTGTATTATCAACTTGAATGCGGCTCGTAGTTTTAAGAAGGGGTATTGAACATTGTTCATGAGCACTCAAAAAGTCGACTATGGACAATGCGTGTTGGTCTAATTTTATATCATCACATTTGAAGTGATGTACGTGTAATTCTTTGGGGATGAAAAATTGAAGAACTATTTACACAGAGGAGTGGAGATCACGTTGAGGGCAACAACCAAGATAGCGGTCCATAGAAGCTACACTCCCTCATATGGTGCAGACAGTCGATGACCAGGAAATCCTCACTCATCAAGCTTGCAGCTGTGAGGCCCAGGCCCTGAAAACCTGCCCCCTACCTGCTGGCATGGACAACCACAGGAAGCTCCCGGTCCTGCATGCTCACAGGCGCGGTATGGGCGTCTCAGGGGAAACCCCCACCAAACAGAGGCAGGTCAAGCGTGGTCGTGGTCTACAACGACGTGGACAGTCGCTGACCTTCCTGCTTTGGGCGGCGGGTCAAGGCGCCCTTCTCCATGGTGTTCAGGTTCCACGGGGAGGCAGGCGGCAGGGAGAACACGTGCCAGATGTAGTCCTGCACGAAGCTGGGCTGGATGGACAGCAGGCCGGGCTGTGCGAGCTGACGTGGCCCAGAACACACACGGCCACCGCCAGCGCCGAGCTGAGTAGAAGGAGGCCGCCCATCAGAGGTTCGGTTCTCAAGGCATGTCTGGGCTGGAGGCTGGCCCACACCGCGCGGTTATGAGCCACGTGCCCCGCGACCGTCAGCATGATGCCTGCCCCAACACGTCAATCATACGTCATGACACACAGCCTGCCCCGACACGTCAACCATACATCATGACACACAAGCCTGCACCAACACGTCAATCATACATGACACACAGCCTGCACCAACACGTCAATCACAGGTCATGACACACAGCCTGCACGAACACGTCAACCATACGTCATGACACACAGCCTGAACCAACACGTCAATCATACATGACACACAGCCTGCACCAACACGTCAGTCACAGGACATGACACACAGCCTGCCCCAACACATCAGTCACAGGTCATATACACAGCCTGCCCAAACACATCAGTCACAGGTCGTGACACACAGCCTGCCCCAACACATCAGTCACAGGTCATATACACAGCCTGCACCATCACGTCAGTCACAGGTCATGACACACAGCCTGCATCAACACGTCAGTCACAGGTCATGGTACACAGCCTGCACCAACACGTCAATCACAGGTCATGACACACAGCCTGCACGAACACGTCAACCAACGGTCATGACACACAGCCTGAACCAACACGTCAATCATACGTCATGACCACAGCCTACCCCAACACGTCATTCATCATGACACACAGCCTGCACCAACACGTCAGTCACAGGACATGACACACAGCCTGCCCCAACACATCAGTCACAGGTCATATACACAGCCTGCCCAAACACATCAGTCACAGGTCGTGACACACAGCCTGCCCCAACACATCAGTCACAGGTCATATACACAGCCTGCACCATCACGTCAGTCACAGGTCATGACACACAGCCTGCATCAACACGTCAGTCACAGGTCATGGTACACAGCCTGCACCAACACATCAGTCACAGGTCATATACACAGCCTGCATCAACACGTCAGTCACAGGTCATGGTACACAGCCTGCACCAACACATCAGTCACAGGTCATATACACAGCCTGCATCAACACATCAGTCACAGGTCATTACACAGCCTGCATCAACACGTCAGTCACAGGTCATGGTACACAGCCTGTACCAACACATCAGTCACAGGTCATATACACAGCCTGCCCCAACACATCAGTCACAGGTCTGTACACAGCCTGCATCAACACGTCAGTCCAGGTCATATACACAGCCTGCCCCAACACATCAGTCACAGGTCATATACACAGCCTGCATCAACACATCAGTCACAGGTCATATACACAGCCTGCCCAACACATCAGTCACAGGTCATATACACAGCCTGCATCACACGTCAGTCACAGGTCATGGTACACAGCCTGCATCAACACGTCAGTCACAGGTCATGGTACACAGCCTGCCCCAACACATCAGTCACAGGTCATGGTACACAGCCTGCCCCAACACATCAGTCACAGGTCATATACACAGCCTGCCCCAACACATCAGTCACAGGTCATATACACAGCCTGCCCCAACACATCAGTCACAGGTCATATACACAGCCTGCACCAACACGTCATCACAGTCATGACATCAAGTCTGCACCAACACGTCAGTCACAGGTCATATACACAGCCTGCATCAACACGTCAGTCACAGGTCATGGTACACAGCCTGCCCCAACACATCAGTCACATGTCATGGTACACAGCCTGCCCATAACATCAGTCACAGGTCATATACACAGCCTGCCCAACACATCAGTCACAGGTCATATACACAGCCTGCACCAACACGTCAGTCACAGGTCATATACACAGCCTGCCCCAACACATCAGTCACAGGTCATGACACACAGCCTGCCCCAAGACATCAGTCACAGGTCATATACACAGCCTGCCCCAACACATCAGTCACAGGTCATATACACAGCCTGTATCAACACGTCAGTCACAGGTCATATACACAGCCTGTACAACACGTCAGTCACAGGTCATATACACAGCCTGCATCAACACATCAGTCACAGGTCATGACAGACAGCCTGAGCCAACACGTCAGTCACAGGTCATATACACAGCCTGCATCAACATCAGTCACAGGTCATGGACACCCAAAGCCTCGCCCAACTGTCAGTCACAGGTCATGACACACAGCCTGCACCAACATGTCAGTCACAGGTCATGACACACAGCCTGCCCCAACATGTCAAAGGTCATGACACACAGCCTGCACCAACATGTCAGTCACAGGTTATATCCACAGCCTGCATCAACACGTCAGTCACATGGTCATATACACAGCCTGCACCAACACGTCAATCACAGGTCATGACACACAGCCTGTCCCAACACGTCAACCGCAGGTCATATACACAGCCTGCACTAACACGTCAGTCACAGATCATGACACACAGCACACACATATTGTAACACGTCAGTCATAGGTCATGACACACAGCCCACACATATTGTAACACGTCAGTCACATGTTATGATACACAGCACACACGTATTGTAACACGTCAGGCACATGTCATGACACACAGCACACACATATTGTAACACGTCAGGCACATGTCATGACACACAGCACACACATATTGTAACACGTCAGTCATAGGTCATGACACATAGCCCACACATATTGTAACACGTCAGTCATAGGTCATGACACACAGCACACACATATTGTAACACGTCAGTCACAGGTCCTAACACACAGCCCACACATATTGTAACACGTCAGTCACAGGTGATGATACACAGCCTACACATATCGTAACATGTAACACTATTTACATCATGATTTTAAAGAAATCTTTAAACGAGGCAGGGAACAGTAAACAGTAATTAACGAACAAGTAGAGTAACTCTTGCTCCCTTGAAGAAACAAATTTGATGTGTGCTCTCTTTTGTCAATTGTGCTAGGCGATTGGGTGTCGCTAGCAGAATTCGTTTCTAGTTATGAGCGTCTATTCATTCCATCAAAGGAGCAAGAGTTACCCTACAAGTTCTTCAATAATGATCTTATGTTTTCAGCAACCTATTTCCTTAAAGCACTTCCTTTTCGTTTTATTCTTCTACCCTTCACTAGCTGCTTTGCGGTGCTGTTGGATTCTGTATTTTTACCCTCATGGTAAGAATACCACAGAATACTAGCCGCCGTGGCGAAGTGATTAGCGTCGCGGACTCCCGGCTGGGAGGTCGTGGGTTCGATTCCCATCAGGGTCATGTGGGATTTTTCTTTCCCGACCGGCTCCTACCCAGAGTTGAGTTTGCCACGGGCTCAGTTGGGAAGACTGGGACCACACAGTCGAGTTTCATCCACTTAATGGATGTGTCTCTGAGAGTGCTGCTCAAATTTCCTGACAACACTACGTCTGTATCTCTCGGGCCCGGTTGACGCCGGGATATATTATGAAAGGAAGCGTAGATTACAGCCCTGTCATGCAGTCTCGGACCGGAATGGAAATCCGTAGCATCATCTTCATCATCCTCATTCTCATCAATCAGCATAAAATAGTCTCAAATTCTGTGGCCCTTCATGCTCAGCTCTCATGGTGACCTCAGTTTCGATGTCCTCTCCGCGTCTGTGCCCTTGGTTTGGTTCCGTCGGGGTCACCGGTATCGGCGAGTCCATGAGGGGGGGGGGGGGGGGGGCTGTCGTTGGACGGACGTGGTGGCGCCCTCCGGAGGGAAAGCTCACTGACGCCGGCTCCGCAGCATAGCAGTTATTGTCGTCAGATGGGGGCTTAGTAGGTGATGTCCTGCGTATGTTGGATCAAAACAGGCGCCACTGAACACCCCCGAAGTGACACGGCAGCCGTGCAGTGCCTCCTCCGGTAGATTGCCTCTTGACGATTTGATATTGACAGCTCCCTGTGGAATGCCGGTATCGGGGCTGCAGCTTGTCTGACCGGACTGTGGCTGTGGACGGGGTGTCGGATTGAGCGGCGTGGGTGCACTGCATCTGAAGTGGCACAGAAGATGGGACAGCAAAAAAAAAAAAAAAAAAAAAAAAAAAAAGGAATACCACAGAATTATAGAATGTGGTATGTCTGCATTTGATGCCAATGGAACACAATCAGCCATGTCTCCTTGACCAGTCGAATCAGCGGACGAAAGACCTCGCAGCAGGCGATATGAATGGTTTGTATTCAAGATAGATTACGATGACCCCCATATGCTGCTAGTGACAGATTTTATGATTATGATGTATTTCCCTAATTTTTCATTTCTATTTTCTTTCTCCCCCGCCCCATTTTTCCCAATTCTTTTTTTTAAATTTGCCAAGTCATTAAGGTAATGGACGGAGGAATTATTAGCCAGCACTTGTTTCCCCCACTACCAAATTGTTTCACATATTGCAACACATGTCCAAAATCCATGGCTGTGCCTGGACTGCCCACTCCCTGAACTCAAAATACAATCATCCCGGGCTCAATGAGTAGTTTGACAGCAAAACGTGTGATTTGGAGCAACAATATTTTTGACTGACTAATGAAGACTATGTCAGAATGCTGCCTCGGTGACTAGCATTAAATGTTATTTTGTGCTAATACACTGGACACTAACTAGTCTGTCACGGACATTTGCACAGACTCAAATGAATGTGCAGACACAAGTGGGTCTGTGAGTGTTACTGCTACAGCTTTCGTCTGAGAATCGTGTCCTTTGTGTTATGCCCACTGTCTAGACAATGAACACGGCTGTGTTCAACGCTGTCGTTACATAATGCGGTCCGCCCGCCCAGACTATATTAAAGCTACAGCAGTAGAAGAATGGAGAGCACACACGTGGGCATGCTTTCTTCTGAACACTCGTGGGCCGGAAAAGTGAATCGGACTTCTGTCACTCAGTTTGGAGCGCTGCTTTGTCAACTGTTTATCAGTTTAAGCATTTCGGAGTCAAGTGAATCAAAGTTACGTAACTGAAGTGTGTACCTGTAACGCTTTGCAAAAAATGCATAATTTTATATGGACGAAAGGCCTCGGAGCAGGCAATACAAATATATCTGCCTTCAAAGGGGATTGCAATGGTTCCCTTATGCAGCTAGTGAAGAGTTTTCATATCTGTAACATATTTTCTTAATTTCATGTTCCCAGTTTCTCCATCTTCAAACTCCTCCCCCCCCCCCCCCCCCCCTTAAGTCCAAATCTTTGCCAAGTCATTACTATGAAGATAGTTCAGTTGTTGGCCTGCGCTTGTTTTTTCCCCCCACTATTAGATTGTTCGTCTATGTATTTGTCTGACTTTATTCAAGTTTAAAAGGCTGTGCCAGTTTTGAATAAAAGTTACTCTGTGTTAGGTTTTCTTATGGGAGCAAAAAATACCCCACTTGTTTACTGTTTAATTTTATATGGTTAACACGTTCTGTAGGCATCGTACTGTACACAACCATAGTACAATGCAACAAGTGTCAGTCATCATCGCTGTACACATCCTACTTGCAACGCAAAATTCATCCACTGTGCATTGCAGCGGGCATCCAATACACAGTGGAACACACATGCACTGCGTAAGGCCCTCTTGATCCAACTTGTATCATACATTGTTGTGCATAATCATACACTGCTGTGTATATCCAGCATTGTTGTGCATAATCATACATTGCTGTGTATATCCAGCATTGTTGTGCATAATCATACATTGCTGTGTATATCCAGCATCCATCATTAAACATCCATTATATACTTTGTAAATAGATCCACCTTACACTGCTGTACACATCCATCATGCATTGCTTGACAATCAACACACATTGCTGTACATGTTCATCACACATTCCTATACACATCTATAATACATTGTTCTATATCCATCGCACATTGCTGAACGTATCCATCATATATTGGTGTGTACATCCATCTTACATTGCCATATATCCAACGTACATCACTGTACACGTTCATCACACATTTCTAGACACATCTAATAAACGTTGCTTTACATCCACCATACATTGTCATATATTTTTTTATACGTCCACCATACATTGCCATACCTCCATCATACATTTTTTATACGCCCACTATACATTGCTATACCTCCATCATATACAGTTTTATACGTCCACCATACATTGCTATACCTCCATCATACATTGTTTTATACCTCCCATCACACATTGTTCTATACCTCCCATCACACATTGTTTTATACACCCATCTCACATTGCTATACATCGATTACACACAGCTGTACACATTCATTACATATTGCTGTACACATCTATCATAAATATCTCAGCATCCATCATACATTGCTACACATCCATCAAACACTGATGAATACACCCATTATACATTACTATGTATTCATCACACATTGCTGAAAAAAATCCACCATATGATGTTTTACACATTCATCATACACTGCTATACGAATCGATTATATTTTGCTATACACTCCATCACACATTGTTATGCACATCCGTCAAGCATTGCTTACATCAGTAATGAATCGAATTGTTATACACATCCATTATACAATACAACACAAATCCATGATATACTGGTGAAGACGTTCACTACACATTACTACAGTCATCCTACATTACTATACTCATCCGTGTATGCACTGCTATACACATCTATTACACATTGCCTTACACATTCATAGTACTTGGCTATACTCACCCATCATGCATCGCCATTTACATTCAGTACGCGTTGTTATGCATACATTTATCATACGTTGCTATACACATCCATCATACATTAATGTACACATCCATCATACATTAATGTACACATCCATCATACATTAATGTACACATCCATTATGCATTGCTGTACCTACCCATCATGCATTGCTGTACACAAATACATCATGCAGTACTGTACACATCCGTCATACACCGCTATACACATCCACCATGCACTACTATACACACCTATCATTTATTCCTATACACATTAATTATATATTGCTAAACACATCTATCATGCATTGGTATACACATCCGCCATAGACTGTTTTACAACACACATCATACATTGCTAGGCGCATTCGTATCTACATTGCTGTACATATTCATCATACAATTCTATGCATAATTCACCACAGATTAATGTACACATCCACGTAAATATTACTATAAATGTTCGTAACAGATTACTTCACTCGTCCATACACACACAATATAATATTACTCTCACTCAACAGAACACACTTAAGCAAGCGCGCGTGCGAAAACACACACACACTCACACATACACACACACACACACGCGCGCGCGCGCACGCATGCACATACACACGCACACACATACACACAGGCACGGGCGCGCGCACGCGCTTATACGCACGCACGCACATGCACGCAAATACACACAAGTGTTTAGTGTCCTTTGACTCCTAAAGGTTCCCGTGACAAAAAAAAATTCTTTGTTTGAATTTGAACTTTGGTCTGAGTCTTTAAACACACACACACTGACTGAAACCATTTCTTGTCAATTAACCATCGGTTGTACTGACACTTCAGACAAAACAAATAAACAAATTCAGAAAAGTAAATCAAAAACAAATAAATGAAAAAAGACAGAAAATAAGACACTGTCAATAACTTTTTTCAGAGATGAGGAAATTGTAAAGAAATGATTTACGATACTTTTGTAGAATTGTAAGGTGACCAAAGTCTAGTGAACATACAAATTTCACTCTCTTCCTCTCTCTCATACTCCTACTTACCCCCATCCCGACAACCCATCTTACACCATAATAAGATAATAAGGAATTATCATTACTCTCTCTCTCTCTCTCTCTCTCTCTCTCTCTCTCTCTCTCTTCCCCTCATCTGGGCGAGTACTCAGGAAACACACACACACACGCACACACACACACACACACACACACACACACACACACACACACACACACACACACACCCAGAGAGAGATAGAGAGAGGGAGAGAGAGACCGATTGACCGACAGACAGACAGACAGACAGACAGACAGACAAACCTGTAGCGCCCATGAAGCCGATGGAGCAGAAATGCACGAAGGCGTTGCGGGATGACCACATGAAGTTGCTGAGCTGCAGCACCAGACTGGTGACGCCCAGGACCAGAGCTGCAGGTGTCAGAACCTGCAGAGCCTGCAGCCACCGTGCTGCAAGCACAGGACGGGGCCCATCACCTCCTCAGAGTCTGCTGTACATTCCTAGCCTCATTCCGTCAGTTTTTTTTTTTTCACAAGCATTTTCAGTAAATAACCACCAGGTAGGGTTATTTGTTGTTTACTGTTTACTGTTTCCCTCCCTCATTTTTAAGACTTCCTTGCGTACCAGTCAAACCGAGGTTACCTGTATTTGTTGCTGTCTGTCCCTGTGTCTATTGGACTAGATTCAAGATAAATATAGGCTGTGCCAGTGTTGAACAAAAGTCAATTCGTGTCTGTTTATTTCTCTTGTTGTTCTTGCTGTGTACATGTGTCTGGTACAGGGTATATAGGCAAGCTTGGAACATCCTTTTGGGGGGGAGGGGGGGATGTCTCCTTGTTTGTTCTGTGTGCTCTGTGTTGTCATTTCTGCTAGTCGATTCAGTGTCGAAAGCAGCATTCGTTTGGAGTTATGGGCATGTCTTTATTTCATCATGGGAGCAAGGGTCACCGTACTTCTTTGCTATTCACTGTTTACTGTTCTCTGCCTTATTTCAGATTTCCTTGCAAGGATTTCCGTTCTAACCTTTCTCAGCAAGCTACGTACACCATGTTTTGCATTTCTAGTTGATGAAACCTATCGTGCAACGTTACCTTTGCTAGGGGGTCCGAGTCAAAGGAAAGATCCAGGTAGAAGGGGGAAGGGGGGGGGGGGGTTCAGCTGTATATATGTATGTCATCATGTCTGTATGCCATCGTGTCTATGTGTCAGTGTCTATATGTCACCGTGTCTATATGTCACAATGTCGATATGTCGTCGTGTCTATGTGTCACAGTGTTTATACGTCACCATGTCCATATGTCATTGTGTCTATGTGTCATCGTGTCTCTATATCACCGTGTCTACGTGTCACAGTGTCTATATGTCAACATGTCTTTATGTCATCGTGTCTATGTGTCACAGTGTCTATATGTCACAGTGTCTGTATGTCACCATGTCTATATATCATCGTGTCTATGTGTCACAGTGTCTATATGTCACAGTGTAAAAATAGAGGTATGTATAGATTCTAGAAAAAAAAATCACAGACATAATTTCAAGCATCTGAAACGTGTGTGTAATCACCTGAGACGCAATTACCAAAGACTATGGCATTACAGACATATATCTGCACATGTGCAGATTTTTTTTTTGTGATATGAGTATGAATTTATCATATGAATTTTACACACAGTCTACAGGAGCATCTCTGTAATGTACCACTTGTGTCGTTGACAATATGATCAAAGTTGTGATCAATGTTATTTACTGCTTCTTAAAACGAAATGTTGGATGTCCTTGCTCTCATTTTACATCATAGGTAACTAAGATCAACTAAAACAAGAAAATATCCGAAGAGACAACGGCGGAAGGGGGGGGGGGGGGAGGACGGGGAGGGAAAGATGGGAGGGAGGAAGAGAGGGTGAGCGGCTGGAAGAGAAACCAAGAGGGGTGGGGAGAAGAGGTAGGGAGGAGGTGGAAAGAAACGGGAGGGAAAGTTGGGGTGCTCACCAAAGCCGTCTTGCAAGTCGATACACACGTATTCAACACCGGCTCCTTCCGTGGGACGGCTTTCACACTTAGCACCGTCATATAAAGAGAAAGATATCTTCTACACACACGCACACGCACGCACGCACGCGCACATGATCATTAGGCATGAGAAAGGGATCTCTCTCTCTCTCTCTCACATACTCGCACACGATCATTAGGCATAGTAAAGGTATCACACACGCGCGCGCGCGCACACACACACACACACTACACATACTCGCAGGCACACACGATCATTAGGCATAATAAAGGGATCACACACACACACACACACCACACACGCACGCACGCACGCACGCACACACACACACACACACACACACACACACACACACACTATATATATATATATATAATAATAATAATATATATATATATTGTGTGTGTGTGTGTGTGTGTATGCAACACATATGTATACATATATACCACGGAATTGTAGACTGTGGTATACCTCTATCTGATGCTAAGGGAACACAGACACAATTAGCCGTGCCTCCCTGACGAGTCCGATCCAGCAGACGAAAGGCCTCGGAGCAGGCAATATAAATGGTTCTGTCTTCAAGATGAGTTACGATGGTCCCCATAGGCTGCTAGTGAAGGATTTTAATGTTTATAATCTATTTCACTGGCTTTTCATTCTCATTTCCCTTTATTCCCTCCCACCCCTTAAAAAAAAAATTTCGAATCGTTGCCAAGTCATTGACCAGCCACCGTGGCGAAGTGGTTAGCGTTGCGGACTCCCGGCTGGGAGGTCGTGGGCTCGAATCCCATCAGGGTCATGTGGGTTTTTTTCTGCCCCGACCGGCTCCTACCCAGAGTTGAGTTTGCTGCGGACTCAGTTGGGAAGACTGGGACCACACAGTCGAGTTTCATCCACTTAATGGATGCGTTTCTGAGAGTGTTGCTCAAATTTCCTGACCAACATTGCAGGTGCCTGTATCTCTCGGGCCTGGTTGACGCCGGGATATATTATGAAAGGAAGCCTAGAGTACAGCCCTGTCATATAGTCTCAGACCGAAATGGAAATCCGTAGCATCATCTTAATCATCCTTATTCTCACTGATCAGCATTAAAAAAAAACTCCAATTCTGTGGCCCTTCATGCCCTGCTCTCATGGTGACCTCAATTTTGATGTCCTCTCCACGTCTGTGGTCTTGGTTTGGTTCCGTCGGGGTCACCGGTATCGGCGAGTCCATGGGGGCTATTGTTGGACGGACGTGGTGGCGCCCTCCGGAGGGAGAGCTCACTCACGCCGGCTCCGCGACTAAGCAGTTATTGTCGTCAGTAGGGGTGTCGTTATTAAGTGGTGTCCTGCGTATGTTAGATCAGAACAGGCGCCACTGAACACCGCCGAAGTGACTCGGCAGCAGTGCAGTGTCTCCTCCGGTGGGTTGCCCCTTGACGACTTGACATTGACTGCTCCCTGTGGATTGCTGGTGCCTGGGCTGCGGCGGGGCCGATCGGGCTGTGGCTGTGGACGGGGTGTCGGAATGAGCGGCGTGGGTGCACTGCCTCTGAGGTGGCGCAGAGGTTGGGACAGCAAAAAAAAAAAAAAAAAAAAAAAAGAAAAAGTCATTAATGTAATGATGGAGCTATTGTTAGCCTGCACTTGTTTTCCCCCACTACTTAAGTGTTACACACACACACACACACACACACACACACACACACACACACACACACACACATTATATATATATATATATATATAGAGAGAGAGAGAGAGAGAGAGAGAGAGAGAGAAGACAGACAGACAGACAGACAGACAGATAGACAGACAGACACAGACACAGACAGAGATCTGAGCTCGTAACATCTTTTGGCAAGCACTTTTTTTTTTTTTTTTTTGCTCCAACGCTGCATTCCATAATCGGGACATAGACACCGAGAGCTTTCTATGTGTTGGTTGCAACGTGAAGCGACAAAACAAATCTTAAAATTTTAAGTACTATAACCGCCAAACATGAACAGACGAATCACAAAACCTTGAACGAAAACGCCCATCTTTTGCCGAATTTGATGAGATGATAGATTGTTCGTTCTTCATTTTTGTTGTACTGAGTGTTTTTTTTTAATTTTTTATCTTGCCTGAAGAAGACTTAAGAGGTCGAAGCGCGTCGTGTTTTGTCTTGTGATTCGTTTGTTCAAGTTTGGCGGATATAGTACTTAAAACGTTTTAAAATTTCTACGGGTATTTTCATGATAACCTCTGTACCATAACATGATGACTACTGCCAGGGAGAAGTGATTCTGGGTTCCAAAAATGCGTAGACTGCATGACCAAGTCTCCCTGAAATGGACGATAAAGCCAACCCTAGTCTCCCTGGATCAGATGAAATAGCCAGTTTCATACTCTCAGGATAGGATGACAAAGTAGTCCCAGTCTCCTTGTAGAAGATGACAAAGCCAAACCCAGTCAGATGACCATGCAAACCCCTGTCTTCCTGCATAGGACGACCACTCCAACCCTTTGAGGAATAGGATGACAAGCCAACCCCAGTCTCTCTGGATCAGGGCAAAGACAACCTCAAGCTTCCCGAACAGGATGACAGAGCTAACGACATTGTCCCCTGGACCGGACCTCAAAGTTAAACCTCGGCCTCTCTGGATAGAATGACAAAGCCACCAAACCCAGTCTTATGGATAGGAAAACAAAGCCGACTCTGTCCTCCTAAAACGGAAGTCAAAGCCAACCTCAACATCCCCCATCCCCTCACTCTCCGCCCCCGAATCAGATGACAAAGCCATCGCATGGACCGAATGAAAAACTCCCTGGCTAGAATATAGCCTCAGTCCCCTGGATAGCATGGTAAATCCAGCCCCAGTCTCCCTGAAACGTACGGCAAAGCCAACCCCTGTCACCCTGAATAGTATGACAAAGTCAAACCCTGTCACCCTGAATTGTTATGACAAAATCAACCCCTGTCACCCTGAATTGTGTGACAGAGCCAGCAACTGTCACATAGAATTGTATGACAAAGTCAACCCCAGTCTCTCTGAATGGTATGACAAAGCCAACTCCGTCTCCTAGAATTGTATGACAAAGTCGACCCCAGTCTCTCTGAATGGTATGACAAAGTCAACTCCGTCTCCTAGAATTGTATGACAAAGTCGACCCCAGTCTCTCTGAATGGTATGACAAAGTCAACTCCGTCTCCTAGAATTGTATGACAAAGTCAACGCCTGTCAACATGAATTGTATGACAAAGTCAACCCCAGTCACCCTGAATAGTATGACAAAGTCAGCCCCTGTCACCCAGAATTGTATGACAAAGTCAACCCCAGTTTTTCTGAATAGTGTGACAAAGTCAACCCCACTCTCTCTGAATAGTATGACAAAGTCAACTCCGTCTCCTAGAATTGTATGACAAAATCAAACCCTGTCACCCTGAATAGTATGACAAAGTCAACCCCTGTCACCCTGAATAGTATGACTAAGTCAACCCCAGTCTCCCTGAATAATATGACAAAGTCAACCCCAGTCTCCCTGAATAGTATGACAAAGCCAACTCCGTCTCCCTGAATAGTACGACAAAACCAACCCCAGTCTCACTGAAATGTATAACAAAGCCAACTCTGTCTTCCTAAAATGTATGACAAAGCCATCTCTGTCTTTCTAAAATGTATGACAAAGCCAACTCTGTCTTTCTAAAATGTAGGACAAAGCCAACTCTGTCTTTCTAAAATGTATGACAAAGCCAACCCCAGTGTCACTGAAATGTATGACAAAGCCAACACCGTTTTCCTAAAATGTATGACAAATCCAACCCTAGTCTCACTGAAATGTATGACAAAGCCAACTCTGTCTTCCTGAAATGTATGACAAAGTCAACCCGTCTCACTGAAACGTTTGACACAACCAACCCCAGTCTCATTGAAACGTGTGACAAACGCCACCCCCCGTCTTACTGAAACGTATGACAAAGCCAACCCCAGTCTCACCGAAACGTATGACAAAGCCAACCCCAGTCTCACTGAAACGTATGACAAAGCCAACCCCAGTCTCACTGAAACGTATGACAAAGCCAACCCCAGTCTCACTGAAACGTATGACAAAGCCAACCCCCAGTCTCACTGAAACGTATGACAAAGCCAACCCCAGTCTCACTGAAACGTATGACAAAACCAACCGCAGTCCTCACGAAGAGAAAGACAAAAACCAGCCCTGGTTTCCTTGGATAATATGGCGAAGCCAACCACAGTGTCTCTGGATCGGATAACAAAGCCAGTATCAGTCTCCCTCCCTCTCTCTCTCTCTCTCTCTCTCTCTCTCCTCTCTCTGTGCTTACCTGTTCCAGATAATTCAATGGGGATTTCATCTCAGGAGATTGAAATAAAGGCTATGTCATGCATTCTTAGGATTCTTTGCCGTTGCCAGCACTTATGTGAGTGGCAGTGCTTTGGCTAGTCAACAGTAGAGCTGACCGCTCGGACAGTAGCACATTTTGGCCTCTCTTGCGTCTTTTTTTGGATCCTCAAGCAGGGACATTTCATAGTGATTATCCGCTGTCGTTTAGATATGTACTTCTGCAGAACGCTTTCCTTCAGGTTTTTTTTCTTGACACAACACCTAAAAAGTAGCTGGACTGCGAATGTCTATCTGTGTTAAATCATTGAATTAATAGAAACACAGGTGGTGTTCTATGTTAGATACCATGGTAAATGACACAACCAGGCCGGCTTCTACCGAGGAGTGTCACTCAGAAGATGAACGTGGAGTCCAGACAGGCCTGACCAATGGTTCTGTTCACAAGACAGAATTCAACCGTCCTCCCATGCTGTCAGCACAGGGTTTAATATTTACGTTTTAACCTCTCTTTCTTTATCCCTGACCCCTCCCTCCCTCGTCTCTCCTATCGTCATCATTCTTTGTTGAATCATTTTTTTTAACATGGTGAGGAAATTGCTTGTCTGCTTTGCTTCAGTCTTTACCAGAAGACAGCTGAATGACTGCTTTACCTGTCCGGCTGGCAGAGTGGTCAAGGTGAACCAAGGGAGCCCAAAGATGACCATAGAAACGGCCACCAGTATGATGACTGACAGGAGGGCCATGACTGCATACAGCCAGTCCCATTCCTGCATCGGACCCGCCTTCTTAATGGGTGGGGAAGCCTCAGAGGTCAGTGCCACTGGAACACATAGAACGTATCCCTTGAACACTGTCAATGGACACTGGCAGGCAGGACAGCCTGGATTGGATCAGGCCACTCTGTCGTTGCAGTATGAATCAACATGCCTTGAAGGCTAAGCCTAACAATAGTACAGCTGCCTCTATACGGCTCGAAATCTATGAAATCAGCAGTATTTCGTGTTTCATGAAATCTGTGGGCATTCTACTTGATCACTATGACAGTTAGCTGTTACACAGCACGCCTATTGATTTCAGCTATGGTAAAGATTACTTCAATTTTTTTTAATGAATGAGAAAACTCAAACTCACCCTCGCGCATTTCTAAACGGTGAATATATTTTCAGTTCGGAAATTATCCTGGATTTCTCTGATAAATGAATAAATTTCAGGTTTGATTTGGTAAATTCTGCATTTATGAACAAAATATTTAGCCTATAGTAGTATCAAATCAAATATTAAGTCAGGTTTTTCTTTGTCATCAAATACAAACAAAACTATTTCAGCGCTAAAGGACAGTCTTGTGCAGTTTTTGTTGGAATATTTCGTTCACTGACAAAACAACTTCCTGTAGCACAAAGAAACAGTGCCCTTCAACATGAAACTGGTTTTTTCAGAGTCAAACTGGATTCTTCAGTTTAAAACACTGTTTTTCCAGTGTGAAAAGGGATTCTTCAGTGTGAAATAGTGCTCTTCAATGTGAAACTGGGTTTTTCAGTGTGAAACTGGATTCTTCAGTTTAAAACAGTGCTCTTTAAATTGAAACAAGATTCGGTACGGTGTATGATGATCAGAAATGCGGTCAGAGCCATTCACGGTATTTAGTTGTTGGAGAGAAGGTAGCTAAGTTTGAATTGCCACGTGTTCTGTTCTTCATGTCTGAATTATCATAATGCATACGCACTGGCAGCGATCACGATCTTGTCCTGGCAACCTTCAAGCTCAAGCTGAAGTGTAAGCGTTGTCCAAAGAACCCCCGCATTCGCTTTGACCTAGAGAAGTTGAAGGACCCCGAAATTGCAGAGGTGTTCCAGGCTCAAGTAGGCGGGAAGTTTGCTGCCCTCAACTTAGTGGACAGCGACGTAGACACCCTCGCTAATAACATCAAACAGGTGCTAACTACAACAGCTGAAGAAGTTGTGGGAAAGAAGCGAAAGAAGATCCAGCCTTGGGTTACAAACGAGGTCTTAGATCTATGTGACAAGAGGCAGGAACTAAGAGGAAAGAAACACTCCACCAACGAAGCCAGGATGCAGTACCAACAGGTGAACAGAGAAGTCAGGAAGAAGATGAAGACAGCTGAGGAAAATTGGATAGAGGAGCAGTGCGAAGCAATCGAGAAAGGCATGGAAGCAGGGAACAGCAAAGAAGCCTACAACACACTCAAGACCTTCAGTAAGACCAACCAGACAAGATCAGCGGTCATCGAAGATAAGGATGGCAAGCTACTGACAGAGAATGAAGAAGTCCTGAAGAGGTGGACAGAATACTGTGAGGGCCTCTACAATTACCAGCTCAACCCAGACACATCCATTTTGCAGGACAACCAACGACCCGCAGACAGCGAGAACAGTCTCCAAGTACAGAAGGAGGAGGTTGAGGCTGCAATACAGAGTCTGAAGCCATGGAAATCCCCAGGAGTGGACAATGTCCCAGCTGAGCTTTTGAAATACGGAGGGAAAGAGACCACAGAGGCACTAACAATGCTATGTCAGAAGATCTGGACAGAAAAGAAGTGGCCAACAGAGTGGACCCAGTCATTGGTGATTCCCTTACCCAAGAAGGGCAACCTCAACACAATGCCAAAATTACAGGACTATAAGTCTGATCAGCCGCACCAGCAAAGCCATGCTTCGCATCATCCTCAACCGACTGAAATCCAAGGCTGAGGAACTGCTATCGGAAGAACAAGCAGGTTTTAGAAGAGGGCGGAGCACTGTGGAACAAATTTTTAACTGCCGAGTCCTGATTGAAAAGCATCTACAACACCAAAAGGACCTCTTCCACAACTTCATCGACTTTAAGAAGGTATTTGACCGGGTGTGGCACAATGGCCTATGGCAGGTTCTCAGAGACTTCAACATTGATGAAAGGCTCGTCCAAGTCATCCAGGCCCTCTACGAACACTCCAGCAGCACAGTACTCCTCAACAGCCAGCAGGGCCAGTTCTTCCTGACCACAGTCAGAGTCAGACAAGGGTGCCTACTATCTCCAGTACTTTTTAACATCTTTCTGGAGAGAATCATGCAAGAGACCCTCGAAGAACATCACATCTCCATCACTATTGGCGGCAGGCCGGTCTACAACCTTCGTTTTGCAGACGATATTGACCTCATGGGGGGCAGCAACACCGAGCTCCAGGATCTGACAAACAGACTTGTCACAAGAGCAAGTGCCTACGGCATGGAGGTCAGCACAGAGAAGTCAAAGGTCATGGTCAAAAGCACGACTAACAGCAGTGCCAACATAACCATGAATGGTGAGCCCCTGGAAGAAGTGACCAGCTTCAGGTACTTGGGAGCAACCCTGTCGAAAGATGGCACCTGCACAGCAGAAATCCGAATCAGGATCAACTCCGCATCAGCAGCAATGGCCAGACTGAACAGGGTGTGGAAGAGCAACATTAAATTCCACACAAAATTCCGGCTCTGCAAGTCACTAGTGGTCTCCATCCTGTTATATGGTTGCGAGACATGGACACTGATGGCCGAAACAGAAAGAAAAATCCAGGCGTTTGAGACCAGGTGCCTGAGGAAACTACTCCGCATCTCCTACAAAGAACACAAGACCAATGATTATGTGCGGAACCTAGTCACCAACCTAGTCGGACCCCACGAACCACTTCTGGCAACCGTCAAACGACGGAAGATGGCATGGTTTGGCCACGTCATTCGTCACAACACCCTCTCCAAAACCATCCTTCAAGGTACCGTTGAAGGAGGGCGCAGACGAGGACGGCAGAGAAAGAGCTGGTCCGACAATATAAAGGACTGGACCAAAATGACCATGTCAGATCTCCTCACGACAGCTACAAACAGAAGAGCCTGGAGAGAAACGGCGGCTGCCTCATCACGCCGCCCCCAACGACCCCAGCGGTCAGGGGAATGACTGACTGACAGAGACGCGAAGAACAGAAAACATGACAATCCAAACTTGGCGACACGAAAAAAAAGAACATGACAATTCAAATTCGGCTGCCTTTACTAAAAAAAAAATGAAAAAAGAAAAAAAGAAAGAAAGAAAGAAAAGCAAAAAAAAAATTTTTTTTTTGTAAAACCGTGAATGGTTTTGGCCACAATTTTGTGATCACCATACACCTCAACATGCTTGTGAATAATGCGTGCTCCCTACGTACCGTGCCACGGCAGCAGCGGGCACTTTATTTGGGATGGGAAAGCCAGAACAGGCCAACAGACGTTCTCACATCTTTTCCACCGCATTCTCAGAGGACATTCAAGCCGTAAAATTCAGACCTAACGAAAACCTGGAATTCACGACTTACAACTCTACAGATCTGCTGACTGCTCTATCCCCTCTAAAGATCAGTTATAACGGCAATACTGGAAACTGAATCAAATGAGACAATGTGTGTGTTCAGCATTCTATACCCACAGGAGGGCCGAAAGGGAATCTGTGACTGGCGAGAGTCCTTGTGACGCTTCCCTCTCAGCAGATCGACTTCATCCTGCGCCACGACTGGGGGCGGGATTCCTGGCAGGTACTGGTCATTGTACCTGCATACCAATGACCGGTCACGTCCTCTGGTGGCTTCCCGTCCATCCTCACTCACCTGCACCGCTTGACCACCGCAGCGACCTGTGGAAAACAGGGACAGGCCCCATTGCCTCATATCTTCAACATTGTTTTGAATGTGGAAGTTTGATTTGGTAGAAAATTAATTTTAAAAGGAATTTGAAGTAACTCCGCCGGTTAACATGGACAAACAAACTACAAGACAAAACACGACGCGTTTCGACCATTTAGGTCTTCTTCAGGCAAGATAAACGACATTCAGGACAATGAAGACGAAGAACGAGCAATCACTTATCTTCTCGAATTCGGTGCAAGATCAAGCAGCCGCCTCACTTTGAAACTAGCTTGATTTGATCTCTTTGTTCACAATGGTACCCTAATGTTTTCAAGAGAAATAATACTCGAGTACAGCTGTATCATCTTTGCTTTCCGTATGCTTCCCGTACTTTGTATGGTCGACTGTGAATTTTTGTAAAGGTTCCATCGCTAAGAGGCAAAAAACGAGGAAAAAAGAAACAAATAAACAAAGAAAGAAAGACGTAAGCAGATATATCATTCAATCAATTAACCAATAATAAGCAAATAAATGAATACCAGACTAAAAATTTTTAAAAAGCTATTCATTCATACATAATCACATTAAGTGTACACAGCACTCTCTCTCTCTCTCTCTCTCTCTCTCTCTCTCTCTCCACACACACACACACACACACACACACACACACACCACACACACACACCAGTAACTGCACTACAAATTTTGCCGGCTGGTGCTGCACAGGAATATCACTGAATGTTCAAAAGACAACCGACAGCAGAAAACAACAACAATGGAAACGAACAAACAAAGCAGACTGTGGTTGCCTCCCTTCCCCTGCCCTGTGCATTTCCCATCACTCCTTTCTCTCGCCGTGTGCTTCCTGTTGTTCCATCAGCGCCAGGCTGGCTAATCCCCGCGCTGAATATTGTCAAACTGGAATTGGTAGACGGAAACTTTGCTGTCATTCTGACGCAATGTTAGGGATTTTATGCTTCGCTCACCTCAAATACAGTTGCTTGCATACTCTCTCTTTCTCCACACACACACACACACATACACACACACATGCGCGCATACACACACACACGCACGCACGCATACACACACACACGCGCGCGCGCGCGCGCACGCATGCACGAACAAGAGCACGCGCACGGCCACACGCGCACACTAACACACATGCACACACATACACATACACACACACGCCCGCGCGCGCGCGAACGAGAGAGAGAGAGAGAGAGAGAGAGAGAGAGAGAGAGAGAGAGAGAGAGAGAGAGAGCAGACTCATCATGGATGGGCTTACAACAATGTTGATGAAAGCTGTCATTACTTTTGCTGCTGTCGTTGTTATTCAGATGAATGAACCTCACTTGTTTTTGTCCCCGTAGTACCATGACACTGCGTCCTATAGATGTCCAAAGTATCCTATGGATTATTGCATAGCTAGAACATGTGTCCACCCCTGTCACGCTTTTTTTTTGTAACATCTGTAGAAGTTATGTTTCTCGAACAAGTTACTTTTACATTTTGTACTGAGTATGAGCCGAGCAGTGCTTTGCATCTTCTGTGTTCTATGACGTTTTGCCTCGTTTTCAGTGACGCTGCTGTCTGTTTTTTTTTTTTTTCTCTTCTGTATATTGTCACTACTTGAAGAGACCGGTCAAACCATATTAAGAGGACTTCATCTGTGAGTCCCTTAAATGTCTTTCTGGTGAAAAAAGTGTTATCTATACTGTTACGTTATCAGGTCTTTGTCAGTTTGGATGAGGTGTTCTGTAGCGTTCTGCTTTTAAGATTTATCACTGATGATGAAGATGCTTATCCAACCTCTCTCTCTCTCTCTCTCTCTCTCTCCACACACACACACACACACACACAACACACACACACACACGCACGCACGCATGCGCGCGCGTCCACACACCCACACACACACTGATCGACTGAAATCAGTTAAACCATATTAAGAGTACTTCATACACACACACACACACACACACACACACACACACACACACACACACACACTGATTGACAGAAAGCAGTTAATTGTCAGATTATACTTAGTTACTCTGACATCACACACACACACGTACACATGCACGAACGCGCTCACGTACGCGCGCACGCACGCGCGCGCGCGCGCACACACACACACACACGTATTGATCATCCGTAAAATCTACACTTATTGTATGGTCGAAATCAATTTATCTATCTAATTATCCCTCTATCTATCTGTCTGTCGATCTCTCTCTCTCTCTCCTCTCTCTCTCTCTCTATATACTATATATATATATCTTTCTATCTAAACCTCTACCTATCTTTCTATCTATTTTAACTTACATCTATCCATCTATCTGTCTGTCTGTCTATCTGTATATCTAAACCAATATCTATCCGTCTAGCTATCAGTCTGTCTGTCTGTGTGTCTATCTATCTATATCAGTGCTTGGAATTTGGGGGACCGTTTTCAACTCTAACTCAACCCTCATAGTCCAACAGGTCTTCTTCCCTCCAAAGATGATGAGAAAATGTTCTGAATGTTCTGAAGGGACGACACGGATGCTGTGCATATAGGCGAGCTCGTCGGAAGTGCGCCTCGCTTAAGAACTGTTCGCTGACGATCAGGCGAACGACCCGACGAACTGTTGCAGGTCTGCATCTAAGCTCATAAGGGCCAGGTTGGTTCATGAGCAACGTCGTGCTGAGAGTGTCAGTAACAAATTCGTTACAGGAGACAGGTTTGTCATAAGTTACTGTGACAGGACAGCTAAAGACAGGCACGACAGCATTGACAAGCACAGTGACTGACTCTGACCAGTGACTGACTCTACTGACCAAGACTGACGTCCAGTTCCTTTGAAGGAGTTGGCAAGAATCCAAACAAGACACCCCCTCCCCCCTCCATGCCAGGGTCTGGACTTGATCGAGTAAGGTAAAATGCATGTGCGTAAATGTGCAAGAGTGCTTACGCAAACACACCAAAGCGCAGGGTAATCACATCAAGTCCATAAATGCGAACACACACACACACACACACACACACACACACACACACACACACACACACACATTCAGAACTGCAAGTGTTTCAAACTAACTCGGCTACGATATTTGACGGAAAGAAGCTCTGTCAACGGGCATTACGGAAGTTTTCTCATATACTGAGTGGGCGGCGGGGAATGGATTGAAACCGGGCAATAGGCTGCAGAAACTTTGGTATCATTGTCAAAAATTTTCTGGACATATGAGCCACACTAGTATTAACATGCCAATATTTGGCATATGTAGATTTAATTTTTTTTTTTTTAAATTGAATTCCATCTGACGGGAAAAAACAAACAAACCACCAAGTAGCTAACAAGTCTGAAGGCGGGTGAATGGCGAACATTATGGGGTACTAGTTTACTGAACTTCAGTTTAAAACTTTATAGCACTCGACTTCCGGAGTTTTGTCCTTCCTTCACGATTGCTCCTTTTTCTACGTTATTTTACAGAGATGCTTCTCGTCAACACTAAATACTGGAACTGAACTTACGATTCCATCCAGCGCTTTTCCTTACGTCTGGTGGATATCACAGCTAGTTCCTCGCATTAAGCTTGAAAACGGCACTCAGCATAATCCGTACTGTTCACTTTCATATACACGATGCCAACACGGGCTTAATGTTTCTGAGGAAAAAAAAAAAAACGTCATCTGATGTTTGACGTAATATCTGAACTCGTCAATGGAGTTGCCGAGAGGAGCTGGTTTTCGAAAACATTGCAAACACTTGAAATTGTCACGGACGTAAGGGGCGTGCACGCCTTTTCAGATAGTTCTCCTTTCGTTTTAGAAACTTCTGTAATCTAGGTCACATTTTCTTTAAATGTTATGCTCATGAATTATTCCACATAAGTTGTAATTCTCGGAGAAAACTCAGGCTGTGTGTTCGAGGGTCAGAAATGAATCAGGAAGAGATTTGTTTCTTATAAAACTTTGTACTTTAATATGATTCACACTCCCTCCCCCCTCTAGCCGAGGATAGGCGCTATATAAGTATTCAATAATAATAATAATAATATGCCAAGACACCTGAAAAATTGTGATCGTCGTGTTTAATAGATCCGCCTTTGCCTCTAAACATGATTTTCTTTTTTTTTTTTTTTTTTTTTGAAATGAAATGAGGCAGGGAACAGTAAACGATAAACAGTAAACAAGTGGGGTATTTTTTGCTCCCATAAGAAAACCTAACACAGAGTAACTTTTATTCAAGACTGGCACAGCCTTTTAAACTTGAATAAAGTCAGACAAATACATAGACGAACAATCTAATAGTGGGGGAAAAACAGGCGCAGGCCAACAACTGAACTGTCTTCATAGTAATGACTTGGCAAAGATTTGGACTTAAAGGGGGGGGGGGGGGGGGGGGGGTTGAAGATGGAGAAACTGGGAACGTGAAATTAAGAAAGTATGTTACAGATATGAAAACTTTTCACTAGCTGCATAAAGGGAACCATCGCAATCCCTTTTGAAGGCAGATATATTTGTATTGCCTGCTCCGAGGCCTTTCGTCCGCTGGATCGGAACTCATCAGGGAGACACGGCTGGTTGTGTCTGCGCTCCTGGCGTCAAATAGAGACACACCACAGTCCATAATACTGTGGTGTTCTCACCACCAAGGGTGCAAAAAAGAATCCAATAGCACCCCCAAAGCAGCCAGCGAAGAGTAGTAAATGACACCAAACGAAAGTGTGGGGAGGAAAAAAGTTGCCGAAAAACTAAAGGCATTATGCAAACTCTTAAGTCCAAATCTTTGCCAAGTCATTACTATGAAGAAGTTCAGTTGCTGGCCTGCGCCTGTTTTTCCCCCCACTTTTAGATTGTTCGTCTATGTATTTGTCTGACTTTATTCAAGTTTAAAAGGCTGTGCCAGTCTTGAATAAAAGTTACTCTGTGTTAGGTTTTCTTATGGGAGCAAAAAATACCCCACTTGTTTACTGTTGTTGTGTTGTTGTTTTTGTATTGTTTATGCATGAGCACTGGGTGGTACAGGTATCATCAATGCGTCACAGACTATTGGTAAATTATTTGCAGATGTTAGTTTTATCAGATACTGGCTGTTTCATTTATAAGGCTGGGTAGGTTGATAAACAGGAAAATGAAACAGATTAAAACATTCACACACACACACACACACACACCACGCACGCACGCACGCACGCACGCACGCACGCAGCCGCACCACACACACACACACACACATGAAGACATTGAACAAGGTGCAAGGTAATGCTCATTTAATGCGCAGCATGAACAGACAAATGAATTTTCGACAAAATGTCATCTTTAGGCATTCTCAAGCTGACAGCCATCGGCGGAGGGTTTGTTTGTTCGCTTGCTTGCTTTTTCGCTTGCTTGTTTGCTTTCTGTTGTTTGTAATTTCTGAAGGAGACATGTTTGTCACCAGTCAATTCTTTTAAAAATAATTTATAAGACTCCACCGAAAAACGTATACAAACGAATCACAAGACCAAACACAACGTGTTTTGACCTCTTAGGTCTTCTTCAGGCAGGATACACAACACTCAGGACAACGAAAACGAACGACCAATCACTCATCTTCATCCAACTTGGCGCAAGACGGGCGTTGAATCCAAAACACCCATCTTTTGCCGAACTGGATGAAGATAAGTGATTGGTCGTTCATTTTCGTTGTCCTGAGTGTTGTGTCTCTTGCCTGAAGAAGACCTAAGAGGTCGAAACGCGTTGTGTTTTGTCTTGTGATTCGTTTGTCAACGTTTTTCGGCTGAGCTTTACGAATGATTTTTGAAATGTGTTTAGATTTCCGCCCGCCTTGCCTCACAGCAGCTGGAACAAATCAACCTGTCCGTTCTTTGTTGAATGTTTATTAATACCCGTTACTTGGCACCGTCTTCTCTGTGTTCATTTGACATTCGCCTTAGCACAAAACGAACAAAAGAAACACTTTGCTTATTTGACTCATTTGTGTTAAATACACACCACAGGAAAAGGGGTAAAAAGTGGGTGGGGCAAAATGGAGAGAGAGAGAGAGAAGATTGCATGTAGATTTTGCGTGAAAATGCAATGCATTCAAACGGCTACAGAATGCAAGCTATAACGTCAGTGTACATTGTCTTAGGAGGGAGTCGGGAAGGTTATGGGTGATGGTGGAGATGGAGGATGGTTGGTGGAGAAGTAGAGGCAGAGAGGGAAACAGAAGAAGTATGCACCGTGCTCTCAAAACGAATAGGAAACGTAAGCCTGCGGTGAACATACACAGAGGGAACGCAGACCTGCGGAAACACTTGGCAAGAGCATAGACATGGGAGGGAAGAAAAAAAGAGGCCTAGAGTTTCAAAGATTAGATAAGAGTTACGTCTCTTTGCCTTGCAAGCTGAGTTTATCTGTGCTCCTCTTCTGTGTGCAGTTGTTATACGGTTTGCTGTGCCGCATTCTGTGAGAGTTGTGTGGGCTTTTTCACGATGTCCTGATCGTCCTTCTGGATGGTATGTTCTCTGTCTCTTTACCTCCGGAATGACATATTTGGTGGATTGTTTGGGTGACCAGGCAGGCAAGTACTTTATGTTTTCATTAGCATGACGTATGTCCGCCTTTCCTGTCGTTGTTGCACGTACCTTCCGTCTGTCACCTCGGTTTCTCTTGTCTGTCACCTCGGTTTCTCTTTGTCTGTCACCTTTGTTTCTCTTTGTCTTCACCTTGTTCTCTTTGTCATGTTCTCTTTGTCTGTCACCTCGGTTTCTCTTTGTCTGTCACCTCGGTTTCTCTTTGTCTGTCACCTTGTTTCTCTTTGTCTTTCACCTGTTTCTCTTTGTCTGTTCACCTCGGTTTCTCTTTGTCTGTCACCTTGGTTTCTCTTTGTCTTCACCTGGTTTTCTTTGTTGGTCTGTCACATTGGTTTCACTTTGTCTGTACCTTTTCTCTTTGTTCCCATTTCTCCTTACTACTTCTGATTTTTTTTTTTACCACAGTTCAGCTTCTTATAACGATGTCCACTCATTCCCCTCTTTTTATCTTGAAAGTGATTTTTGCCGGGGGGGGGGGGGGGGGTAGAAGAAACCATTACCACTCCAGCCTTTGCGATGCAACCACCCTGCTCGTCCGCCTCCTCTTTTTCTCCATTAAATCGTCTTCATGTTTGTAGTGCACGCATGATGAACTGCTTACAGTGAAACCCTCCACCCTCAGCCCCTTCTCGAACTTGAAGTCGCAGAGTTTGGCGTCTCGGAGTCAACCTTCCACGTTGTTCGGGGAGGAAGGGGAGGGAGGAGAAAACGTCATCAGCCGTCTATTTCTTCTCCCTCCCCCCTCCCCCACACACACTCCTTGTACATCTCCAGTTAATGCCAGAGGTCTATACCACCTAAAAAATGTGCCACTTCCAAAATCTTCCATTAGTTGCTGCGATGCAAAAAAAAGATGACTAGTAGTATTCGACTCTCAGTCTGTTGGCCAAAAAAAAAAAGAAAAAAAAAAGAAATAAAATACAAATAACATGAATTGAAAATAAAGATAGCAAAAAAAAAAAAAAAAAAAAAAAAAAGAAACGGGCAGAAATCAACCATCTTTTCACAGGTAACAAAGCTGCAGCAGTGTGCGTCACAGAGTCGTGGCTTCTGCCCAGTGGTGATGAGACCTCGTGCAAGGATTTTGGTACCACTTGGATACATGACTCTTAGTTTTCAACGGTCTTCAGAGGCGGAATAGCTTTACTTGTGTCGAACATGTTTTTTTTTTTTTTTTTCTCTAATCGCTATAACCTTGGATTTATTTTTCAACGCTCTTGTTTTGAATTGCAACAGTTCACTGTGTCAACGCCTCAGATGTCACTCCGTTGTTTTTTGTTTTGTTTTGTTTTGTTTTTTTTCTCTACCGACCGACTGAATATTGCTGATCTTTTGGAATGCACGATCTATTTGAAAGGCTGCTGTTAGGCCTAGTGTCGCAGACTTAATTTTCACTGGGTCAGTCCTTCCAAAATCCACACTGCCCGTTTGGTGAGCCTGTTTGAGTCTTTTGGTCTCAGTCGGTCTGCGAACACACCAGCCTACAGATCTGGTCACATGGTTGACTGTCCTGCCAAACTTCAACAACAGAAACGCCAAATCTAGTTAGAACATAAATAAGCCAGCATAAATATTTATATAGAAAAAAAGCCACTCACTGCGTCGTGCCAAGAAAGTATATTATATTACAGGACAGGGCATTTACTAATTTATTCAGATGTTGTTTGTGTGGTGTGTGTGGTAGTGTGAGTGTGTGTGTGTGCTGCGTGTATGTTCTGTGGTGTGTGCTGTGTGTGTGTGTGTGTGTGTGTGTGTGTGTGTGTGTGTGTGTTTGTGTGTGTGTGTGTGTATGTGTGTGTTGTGTGAGAGAGAGAGAGAGACAGAGACAGAGACAGAGACAGAGAAGACAGACAGACAGGCAGGCAGGCAGACAGGAAGACAGAGACAGAAACAGAGAGACAGAGACTAAAAACTACACACTTTACTCGTCAGACTTGAGTATGAGGAGTGACGTTAGTTGATTTAATTTCACGAATCAATGTACAAATTTTCCTACTTCAACGGTATTTTGATTAAATGGAAATCATAACCAGACACACTTTTCTAACGGAATTACACAAAACGCCCAACATTTTTAAACGTACTACACAGATAGTCAGTTTCTTGGTAATTTTTTCCGATGGTAAATTGCAACTGTGAGGAAATGATATTCAATCTGTACTGTACAATACAATTAAATCACATTTAGTAACAGAAGTATGCTCACGTAAGTTCATCAAAGTCTCTGGTAGATGGATACAACAGTTTTGTCTAAAAAGCGCAAACAGACACCTTATCACACATGGTAAACTCTACGACTAGCTGCTTATGTCAAAATTAGTTAACATTGCACATTTTTTCTGCATCTTCAATCAGAAAAACGGCATTTCATAGTAATACGCACTTGATAGATACGAAACACTTGTTAAAAAAAATGTGCTGTTAGAACCGGTGTAATACGTTATGACTATCCTTCCCTGCCAAAAACACTGGCGATGGAAGTTGTCTAAAGGTGTGTTGAAATGTGTTCTTTTTCTCCCATAATTCTGTGCACATCATCAGGGCGCTGCACTGATGAACTGTTCTCAGGCTGCTTTAGTTCTGTCAGGCCAAGCTCTGCTTCTTTCTTTTGTCCATTCGCCAACGCTGTCAATCCATCTGTCTTTCGTTTGTTTTTGTCTTCCGCTCCGTCTCTCTTCCCTCAACAGTTCCTTTTGAAAGATTGTTTTAGCAAGGCTGTTGGATCTTGTCACGTGGCCAGTGGTGGGGGGGGGGGGGGGGGGGTGGCGGGCAAGGCGGGGGGGGGGGGGGGGGCGCTTTTCAAAACCCAGGAATAACTTCCCGACGAAAGTGAGATTTTTCTCTGTCTAATATCGAATCTGATTTGTTTAAGCAATGAATGTGCCAGCGTGTGTGTGTGTGTGTGTGTGTGTGTGTGTGTGTGTGTGTGTGTGTGTTAGCTGGCATTTATAAGATATCAAGGTGATTTCTAATTACACTCTTTTAGGTCTTAGACGGAGAGAAAGAGAGAAATCCTGTTTGAAGGAGAGTGAGCGGCAGCCGTGTTACACCGGCAATAGAGATGTGCAGATTAGCACGTTTAGCCAGCTCTTGCACATGTTATAAATTTGTCCAACAGTACATTCCCTTTTCGCAAAATACGTGTACGTGTCTTCAGGCCGCAGTTCAAGTGTCTTTAAAACGTTTTGGGTCTGCACAGGTACACGGTGATCTGAAACAGAGAGGAACACAGGATTGAAATAAGAACGGAAATATAACAAACGTTCAATCTTGAAGGTATCAAGAACAGTCAATAGGAACATTGATCATTCGTCCTAGTATGAAGACATCCATACTGTGGGATGAGAGAGAGAGAGAGAGAGAGAGGGTGGGAGAGAGAGAGAGAGAGAGAGAGAGAGAGAGAGAGAGAGAGAGAGAGAGAGAGAGACCATATTCTTTATTTAAAAAAAAAAAAGCCCAAGACCTATTTTCAGGATTACACAAAAGTGGAAACCAGTTTTACATATGAAACGTATGTCAGTATGCAGAAGCAGTGCATATGTATGCCCGATTCATATTTGAATTGCAATAACATCACATCATACTTCTAAATCTTCTTTTAAGCGACTACACACACACGCGCGCGCGCGCGCGCGCGCACGCACGCACGAGCACGCACGCACGACACACACACACACACTCTTACACACACACATACACACACACAGGTGCACGCGCGTACGAACGCGCGCGCGCGCGCACACACACACACACACACACACTCTTACACACACATACACACACACAGGTGCGCGCGCGTACGAACGCACGCAGACACATACACCCACACACACAAACAAAAGGAGAGAGAGAGAGAGAGAGAGAGGAGGAAGAGAGTGTGTATGTGTGTGTGTGTGCGCGCGCGCTCTGTGTGTGCATATGTGCGTGCGTGTGTGTGTGTGCGCGCGCGCGTGCGTGCGTGCGTGCGTGCATGCGTGTGTGTGTGTTGTGTTGTGTGTGTGTGTGTGTGTGGCGTGCGTGCGTGCGTGCGTGCGTGCGTGCGTCTGTGTGTGTGTGTGCCTATGTGTGGGCGCACGCCTGTGTGTACGTGTGCGGGCGCGTGTATGTATGTGTGTGCGTTGCGTGTGTGCGTGTGTGAGTGTTTCATGTGACTAGGTCTCATTCGGTTTTTTTTCTGGAAACAGAGTCAGAACGAATGCTAACTCCGAAGGAAAAATCCTCCCGAACCGAAACGGCCCAGCGGAGATTCGAACCGGCAACCCCAGAATCACTAGTCAGACGGTCAATACGCTGAAGTATTCGCCGTCTCCTCACGACAGTTGGTCACGCTGCAATTCTGCTGTTGGTCCAGATGTGCAACTGCACCTGCTCGGAATGACCATTCCATCTACCTCTCTATGACAGCAGAGTAAACGCGATGAGAATAAAACGGTGGCCGGACCTATGACTACGGAATGAAGCCGATTTCATCCCTGTCACAAAAACCAACAGAGGCGTCAATAGTAAATTCACTAACCGGGCTAAACTGAATGACCAGTTCATGAACACCGTTAGCGGCGAAGACCTGAATGGCATGAAAACACTTGGTGACACGCCACCACTGTCATTCCCAGCCATTGGATTACCCTGTCTCACAAACCACCACCACCAAGCCTGACGTTCTTTCATCTCTGTTCCACTGAAACCTCCCCCCCCCCCCATTCCTGGCTTCTCCTCTCATCCCCTGACATCCTTCTTCCATCCCCCACCCCCACCCAAACAACAACAACAACAAAAAGCAAACTTTTTTTTCCGATCAGTAAAATAACCTTCGCTCTCGAAAGCGAACTCTTAAAAGACGAGGAGGAGGGACATGCTGCCAATGCTCTTTGTGCAAGAAAGGTCCTTAAGCTCCTTGCAAACCTCAAAAAGAAGGCGGCAGGTCTGGGTCTCATACCGTCTGCTCAGGGAGATGGTAACAGAACAGCGGAAGCTGTTTTACTCTCCTGTAAGAAATTCTTGGCCTCCAGACTGATTCACCGCTTCTGGAAGCATGCTCTGGAACGGCCAGCTAGAAGCAACCCCCCCCCCCCCCTGACCCGACCCTGTGTCACACAAGCTTCGTGAACGCACCGTGGGGTGGAAATCACAAGCCCCCTGGTTCGCCACAACTCCATGTCTCATGTTCGGCACGGTCTCAGACAGCAGAGATCTTGCAAATCACATTTGACCTTCAGGGTGGCAGATGTCGCAGACGGGGTTCGAACAGCATGCCAGATTGAAATGATCCGGCTTCATTTTTTTCCAAGATGTTTACGAAGTCCCTACCAAGATTAAGCGCTGTGGTCTTTTTTGTTACCAAAGAACAAACCAGAAATGGGCCTAAAACTTCAGCACATTGAAGGTTAGACTTCGTAGAGTTCATGTGTTAGAACAATCGTCTCACAACTCCTAAAGATTTATGTACGTCCGTAGGTCAGGACAAAGGTGAGAGTTCGCACAGTTCATGTGTTGAAACATATCATTTCACGAGTCTCGAAAGATTTATGTATGTTCTTCGATCCGGTCAAAGGTGAGAGTTCCAGAGTTCATGTGTTGAACCAATCATCTCTCGAGTCCCTAAAGCGTCATAGATGTCCTTGGATCATTTTCCTGGTAACAGCCATCTTGAGAACATTGTTTTGTGCAGGTTTTCTTTCTGTCATTCGCAGCGTCCGGAGAAGACACATCTTATCTGTTATGTGTGGTGTGTCAAGGAAGATTACTTTGCACTCTGATCTGTGTGTTGGTGTCAATTTGGCCTGTCCCTGGACAAGCCTCACGAGGCAAAATCCGTGCCAAAGGTTAATTCTTTTGAATTTTTAGGACTTCGACATGGATTTGATCTCCAGAGGTGTTTAAGAACAAAAAAAGTGTCAGTAGGGTGCTCTTGTAGATAAAGGTTTCTCATGTAGTGTGAATGAATATTTATCTATCTAGATCTATATACGTAAATATACGCGTGCCTGACAGCGTGCGTGCGTGCGTGTGTGCGAGAGTGGGGGAGGGGAGGGAGGGGTTGAAAGGGAATTTTGGTGTGTCTGTGTTCACTTCTTTGTGTATGTGTATATACATATACATATATGGAGAGAGAGAGAGAGAGAGAGAGAGAGAGAGAGAGAGAGAGAGCTCTAAATTCTTAAATTCTTACATCGTCCATGTAGCCTGTAAAATGCTGCAGGCCAGTTCCTCTGCCGATCTGAAGCGCACACTTGCTGGTGGATAGTGACCCTGCACACCGTCACACGGTCACACACATGGCTCAGAGATGTGGAAACGCAAACTAGTTTTAACCAGAACCACACATTCCATAAAACAACAAGTCATTTTGTATTGATAATTCACGGTTTCTCAATACCGTTTCCTCGTTTCAATAAGACATAACTCAAAACCCTACATGTAATTATAGCCTACATCAGGGCATTATGTCAAACATAACTGATGACAGTTATCAAACAATGACAAAGAGTAACCTTATCTTCGTTGGATGTTTGTTCCGATGAAATAAGCTGCAGCTCGTCATAAATCGCTCTTCTTTCCTTCGTCCGGTGCATCTTGATGTAAAGGGGTGGGACTGAGGTTGGGGGATGGAGCTTCGTGTGTGTGTGTGTGTGTGTGTGTGTGTGTGTGTGTGTGTGTGTGTGTGTGGTGGTGCGTGCATGCGTGCGTGGTGCGTGTCGTGTGTGTGTGTGTGTGTGTGTGTGTGCGTGCGTGCGTGCGCGTGCGTGTGTGTGTGTATGCGTGTGTGTGTGTGTGTGTGCGTGTGTGTGTGTGTGTGTGTGTGTGTGTGTGTGTGTGGTGAGACAGCGAGTGTGTGCCGTGTGTGTGTGTGTGTATGCTTACGTTACTCATACAGTTCTGTAAAAATACGCGCAACAGCCCAGAAATGAAGGGGAGGGCGGGGATTTGCTTTTCAGCATTACCTTTTTTTGTCATCACTTTATTTTTACTGTCTTTCTTCATGAATACATATGTGTTTGTGTGTGTGTGTGTGTGTGTGTGTGTGTGTGTGTGTGTGTGTGTGTGTGTGTGTGTATATATATATATATCGGAAATAGTTGTATAATAACTCCGACCTTCTCAGTACTTGATCTAGAAAGAACTAGGGAATATTTCACAGGTAGATTTCTCTCAGAATGACTCTGAAAATGTCAAGAATAAATACATCAATGAATAAATCAACACAGTAAAACTTGAAAAACTCAGAGATCAGTATTATTTCATTCAAAGGAAGGGATTTTGTCCAACGTTGAACAATAAAGTGTTCTTTCTTTCCGTAAATAATCACCTGGTTAGGAACGCATTTGAATACCCCATATGGGAGTACGGGGATGATGTGGAGGGGGGGGGGGGGGAGGAAAAAGAATGGACGGGGAATGGACGGGTAAGGAGAGAGGAAAGAGTCGGTGTAAGTGAAATTATTAGTTTAGTTTAACGCTTTTTAACAGCAGCTCGGGTTATTACATAATGCTATCTTGTTTTAAATCAGGTGTATTCTAATGTTGAATGCGCGTACGATTTGTTTTCTTTTCAAACTACGCTTCGTAGCTACCACAAACGAAATTCCTCATTTTGAAATAAGTGACAAAGTATTCCTGACGTCTGATGTCAATGATGATGATAATGAGTACAATGACGTCAGGATGACATCACGGAGGTCTGACCTGTGAAGAGAGTCTGCTTGGAGAAGTTGTTGACACTTCCGGTCAGTGTGTGTCCGTCCACATACATCACCGCTTCCTTCCAGCCCCCTGCCTGCACACACACACACACACACACACACACACACACACACACACACACACACAGAGGCGAACCAGTCAGTGTACAATATATCCCACAGTAATCCCTCTGATTCTCTCTCCGCATTCTCCTCTTCTTCGTTCCATTCTTCCATGTTTCAAGTCAGTGAGGTACGGTTCCTCAACTTAGAAAACAGGTTGAAATTACACTGAGTGGTGTGTTTACAGAATTAAAAAAATTCCACTTCGTTATCCAACGTGTTCTGGTGTTACTTCAAAACGTAACTGGAAACTGGATATCTATCTATCAATCTACCTATATATCTACCACACACACACACACACACACACACACACACACACACACACACACACACACACACACACACGTCTGCTTGTTTCACATTAACAGGTCTATATCTCTATTTCTGTACATGCCTGTCTCTATAATTCTGTTCATACATCTGTACGTCTATGCATATTTCTCTTTTCATCTGTCATTATCTATCTAGCTACTCATCTATCTTTGCATTATCATCTATCTAGCTACTCATCTATCTTTGCATTATTATATATCTAGCTACTCATCTATCTTTGCATTCATCTGACTATGTGTTTATCACGGCTGGCCTGTAAACAAAAAGCACTGAATGGAATCTGCCTGTTTATCTGTCTTACCGTGCTGGGCACAATGACAGACGCGTTCTTTCCAGACGAGGTCTGTGCTCCGAAGCGGACGCTGTTTGGACCGGCCGCCATGTAGAGGGAGCTGGGCTTCAGACAGTCTCCATTGGCCACCAGGGCCTGATCCTGCCCTGCCCCCGGGTCCTGCCCTGCCCCCGGGTCCTGCTTGTAGCGCAGGCGAATGAGGAAGTAGCCGCCGTAGTGCGCGTTGGCAAAACGGGGCACACGGAGCACGGACTTGCCGTCAAAATAGCCGGCGCCATTGATGACCTTGACCCCTTCGTTCTGGACGAAGTTGTTGTTGCCGGATTCGTCTTTGACGTCGCCTTTGAAGGGCAGGTAGAGCTCGGGTCGGCAGGCTGTTGGATGCAGATTAATTCAGGCACATTCATTACGCTAAGACCTTGGTCTCTAACCCAGGATAGACGCTATACAAGTACTTTCAATACAAATAACAATAAGTATTGGATCCCACATTATGACATGTGATTGTCGCACCGCCATTCTATCAACCTTTCCCTTCCTCACGTTCGTCATAAGTGGAATACGACCTTAAAGGCCACGTGTTTCAGACCTGAAGTCCCCTGGAGGAAAGCTTTCCTCTTCTCTGTCAGAAGCTAAATGACATGCTGGAGGCCATTCTGCCTGAATAGACTTAAACAAAAATTAATACAACGCAACATCTTTAAGCTGACGTAAAATAACCAACTATATGTAAGTGTACATCTCTAAAGTGAAGTAAGGGATCCCATAATATGTATCAAAAACACGTTTAAGCTGGCGTTAAACAACCCACAATACATGTACACAACATATTTATGTAAACCAAAAACAGCCTCTAATACATACATGTAACGATTTTAAAAAGACGCAAAAGACCCCTACAGTATGCGTGAGCAGTATGTTTAAGATTTCGTAGAAAAATCTGCATTACGTATGCACGACATGACTAGGCTCTCTTAAACGAACCTATATATGTGCATGAAGATAGAGAATTCCACACTTCGTTTGTGCAACACGTTTAAGCTGACGTCATAGAGCCCACAGTGTGAATATGCAACATTTTAAAGCCAACGTGAAAAAGCTCACAATACATACGTTCACTAGTTTGATTTGCTAAGAAATCGGCAAGTGACCAGCTCTACTTCGCCTGCAACAACAGACTGCCAACAGAGCATGTCCGGGACCGTTGAAGAAAAAGGAGAAAAAGAAGACGACGAAGTGGACAACCAGGACAGAGCAACGGATAAACTCACCGTTGGGGTCTGTAAGGCCTCCGTTGAACTCGGTGCAGGCACAGCTGCTGTGGTTATAGGCAGTGCCCGGGGCACAGAACATCAGCTTCCATCCCGCCCCTGGCACGTACTGCTCGAAGGTCAGGGGCATTCCTGGCACCACCCGCTTGTCACAGGCAGCTGTGGACAAAGGGAGGGAGGGAGGGGGAGCAATGAAGCAACAGAAGAAACGTTTTTCATTTATTTATCCATTTAAATTGAAATCTGCTTTATTTCTGTTCGATTTTATATACATATGTTTTCTGAGGAAGCCTGTCGTAGTATTTCTTTCTAAGTTATGTTATGTTTCTAGGCCCATGCAGATTTTCTTCCTTTTAAAAAATATTTACGGAAGGGTTAAAAACAAACAAACAAACAAACACCATCCAATCGCGCTGTGTGCACTTGGGACCTCATGAAGTGTGTCCACGGGGCACACACCTCAATTGTGGAAAGGTTCCGATGAGGCGCAGATGTATGTGGACTTCCAAGAGGAACAGTCTCGCAAGGCCGGCTCTGTTTTCGCCTTGCAGGAACTGGGCCGCAGGTACGACGGTCGGATGAGTGCCTTAATTAAAGAGAGGGCTAACAGATTCAAAGTCGTAACTGGTTCGACATTTTTGCTTTGTTTCTGTGTTTTGGTTTTAGAAAATTCATCGAAATCTGTTGGAAAATGTAAAGATTAGCACAATATCCTTTGCCTGTCACCTCCTCCTCCGGGCTGCATACTTTCCAACCCCGTTGTTCCGCCTGTGGATAAAAAATTCTCCGATGGTCATGGTCATGAGCGAAAAGAATTTGTTTCCCTGGAAGTAAAAAATGACAGAACTTTAGTCATGTGAATAAAAGAATTTGTTTCCTTGGGAGTAAAAGGTAAGAGAACTTAGTCCTGTGAACAGAAGAATTTGTTTCCTTGGGAGTAAAAAAATGATGGAATTATAGCCCTGTGAACAAAGTGTGCAGAGCCACACAGCCATTTGTTGTTCGTGGTTCGTCTGCGCGCTGGATGCGGGATCCGTACACTTGCCTTGTGAATTTTCTGCTGCGTGTACTCCATCTGGAGAGTTGATCGACTGAAACAAAAACCTGACATTTGTTCGTGGTAAATATATAAACATGTTTGTTCTCCGCTGCGTTGGTGATTTTGATTATCTACGGTGTTAAAAGAGTCGTTCCATATCCGAACGATTTCCGTGTGGCACCGTCTTTGACACTTGCAGTTTAGCACCTGGAACGGTTGCCTAGTCAAAATCTTGGGCCCCATTCATCATTTTTGATTGCATGTGCTGATGAATAGGTAGCAAATCATCCATTTTTCAGTTACAAAAGAATTAATGTTGTTGGTAGAATGCATATCTGTTGTGCTGCTAGTCGGGTGGAATGTCTGTTCGTTTGTCTGAATGCGAGAAACATTGTGTTTTGTGTTTTGAACCTAATCTTTTTGCACAGGTCGCCTTATCATCGCATGCATGCACACACTCAGACTGTTCATGACACAATGATTTCTTTTCCCTAGTCATTTTTTTGTACTACCAGTTCTTATAGAACAGGGAGTACTTTACAATGGGAACGAAGAAATGCTGTCTGTGTGTCTGTCTGTCCGTGGTCAAAATGTGTTCACACTCGCTCCAGACAAAACTACTGGGCCGATCTTTCTGAAATTTTGTAGGTATGTTCGTTGTGGGTCACGGATGATGCCCGATGTGTTATTTTACCGTTATATTCGTTACGAACGGCTATAACGGCCCATAACGGTTTTTCTTCTTTATGGAACATCTCAGAAAGTACTTGGCCGATCTCTCTGAAAAATTGTAGGTGTGTTCATTATGGGTCATGGATGATGTCCGATGTTTATTTTACCGTTATATCTGTTACTAGCGGCTATAACGCCCCATAACAATTTTTCTTCTTTATGGAATATCTCAGAAAGTACTGAGCCGATCTTTCTGAAAATTTGTAGGTATTTTTTTATTATGGGTCAAGGATGATGCCCGATGTTTTGATTTACCGTTATATCCGTTACGAACGGCTATAACGGCCCATAACGGTTTTTCTTTTTTATAGAATACTTCAGGAAGTACAAAGCCGAACTTTCTGAAAATTTGTAGGTATTTTCATTATGGTTACGGATGATGCCCGATGTTGTATTTTACCGTTATAGCCGTTACAAACAGGTATAACGGCCCATAACGGTTTTTCATTTTTGATGGAATATCTCAGAAAGTACTTGGCCGACCTTCCTAAAAATTGTAAAATTGTAGGTATGTTCGTTATGGGTCAAGGATGATATCCGATGTTTTATTTTACTGTTATAGCAGTTACTAAGGGCTCTAACGCCCCATAATGGGTTTCTTCTTTATGGAAAATCTCAGAAAGCACTTGGCCGATCTTTCTGAAAATTTGTAGGCATGTTCATTCAGATGATGGCTGATTTTACCAGAATAGCCGTTACTATCAGCTATAATGACCCAAAACGGTTTTTCCTCTTTATAGAATATCTCATGCGTATTCAAGATAAACTGGGATTACGTTTATATGCTTTGATCTTGTTTATGGTTAGTATCATAGTCATGGTAATAGCACAAGCTTGACCATAACTGCTATTATAGCCGCACTTCATCACCACCTCATTTTTTCTACAATTTTTAACCTTTCTTATCCAGTATTCCTGTTGCTCCTGCTACCCCCTCCCCCTTTTTTTCTGCTCCAATCTGAAGTTTGCATTGTCCGGAACAACATGGCTCTCGTTACCTTTCCTACTTCCTGTTTTACAGTCATGCTTCCAAGGAAAGCTATACCATTTTTTGGTGGTTGTGTGTGTGCTTTTTTTATTTATAGTTTTATGGTTTCCATAGAAAGGACAACAACGGATGGGTCTGAAGCCACATTCAAACTGGTAATAATGGAGTTTGTAACGTTCGCCGGAAGCAAGCACAATCAAAACTAAACAGAAAACGATCATGAATAATGCTGCCTTCATTCACAGTCAGAAATGAGCTAAATACTGGATGCATCTAAACGCTAAAACATTGAGATTTTTAAGGAAAATAATAATTGAGTAGGAGAACTGCCACAAAATTTGCATGGGACGCTTCCCCTACCCCTTCTTCCCTCCGATCCCATCTCTTGCCTTTCCGTAGTTTTGGTAGGTGCAGTTCATTGACTGGAAAAAGTCCTGCCGCTTTGCCTCTTTGGCTTCTTTTCAATCTTCATCGTCATTGTCTTCTTCTTTTGCCTGCAAGTGGCCGGCCATGTTCATGGCAGTTTATCCATGGTCGCCCCAAAGGTGGCTGCGGAGTGAATTCCACGGTTAGCACGATGCCTGTGGTTTCTGAACACCCCTCCGTCTCGTGTCTCTCTGTTTGAAGAGTCTTGGAGAAGTGTGATGCGTATTCTAGTCGGCTCGCCCGTGGTCACACAGGAATATGTCCACAATGCCAGTGCATTCAATTGACTGTGGCCAGTTATCGTACAACTTAACTGGTCTGAACACTTCCTCTAGGCAATACTGTGGTTGTCATTGATAGCAACGGACAGGCCAAGTCCATTCTGCTCCCCTTGCAGTCGACCCAGCTGAAATTACCGGTTGCTGGGGACGAGGTAGGTCGGATATAGGAAACAGTCGAGTGTTAGGTGCCCCCTGTGACTGGCGGTGCTGATGAAGCAACAAGACGGCCCTGGATGTGGTTGTGTATGAAATAGTCGGAATGAGCGGCGTTGGAGAAATACCACTGACAGTGCATGGAAGGTGAGACAAAAAATGTTGACAGCTAGAACCACCTGCACAGGAAGAAACCGTGCATAATGATTAACACACCTGGCTCCTGTGAGTAACGACAGTCAGTACAGAATGAAGAACTCGTTCCATCTGATCTCCCTTCGGTCACTTCCCTCCGTCGTGTCTGAATGGCTGGTCAAGGCAGGACTGGGGCTGACAGGTCACCGTGCCAGCCTCTAACATCATGCTGTAGTTGGCCTGTGGAAGATGATGAGAGTCTCTGCTGCTGGGTCAGACTGTGTTGTCTGCAGGGCTCAATGTACAGCCGCTACTAAACAAGAGGGAAAGCATTTCCCCTCCAGCCTCCAATTTTTCCATTTTTTCTTTTGCTTTCTTCTTTTCTTTTCCTTTCTTTGACAGTTGGGCCTCCATTCTCCTATCTAAGCATAACATTTTGTACTCACTAAATCCACTGCTACAGCATTCCCTTTGTGTGACACAACGTGCAAAGTCACTGGTCTGCTAAAATGCAATCCAGTCCTCTCATCAGGATGGCCGTTGGATGGACGTGGTGTTGCCCTCAATCACGCTGGCTCAATGACTAAACAACTAGTGTTGTCAGTGAGATGCTCCGTAGCTTATGTCCTGAATATGCTGGATCAGAACAGGCATCACCGAACATCACCACCGTGGTTTGTCTCAGGCAGAGTCTCGTTCGGTGGATCTACCCGATGACTTCCCAGCATCAGTTGTTCCATGTGAATGCAGTTGCTGGGGTGGGGTGTGATAAGACACCCCTGGCTGCGGCTCTGTTTGGGTTGGAAGGAACGAGAGGCGTGTTGGTGTGCCAGTGAGGTGGGCAGGGGAGAGGAGGTAGCACACAGAAATCCTCTAAGTTTCTCTACATTTAAAGGTGGAAGAAATACAACAGCGGACTTTTTTTTTCAAGAGACAACGGCAACTCTAGAGAAAAGCAAACCAAAAAAAACACACACACACACACAAAATGAAATGTTGGAGGCTGCAACCTGGTGTTTTTGTTCATTTGTTTAAGAACAGATCAATTTTAAGCACTTTTCATTAATTGATTAATAACTCACTGTGCCGTGCACCACTCGTATCCCCCCCCCCTCTCCCCCCCTCGCGCAGCGACTTACGTGGTACAAAAGGAGACACCCCACACGGATCATTGCACTGGGTGTCGGGTACACAGCCATGCACCCCTCTGAAGGAATGGCCCGGCGGACAACACTTGCCCTCTGACCTGCCCGACTCACACACCCAGAAACCACGGCAGTTGTTGGTGGCCGGGTAGGCGCCGACGTGTTGCTGACGACACGGGTCTGGAACAGACAGGAAGAGAATTAAGTTTGAACAACTTCAGGAAACACAGTGTATGTGCGCTGTGTGACCTCCCTCCCTCCCACCGTCTCTCTCAAGGGACAGGGTGGGACGGTGTGTGATGACTGAAAGAACGGTGGAGACGTGCATTTGAGTGAGCGTGTGTATATATGAAATTTCAGCTTTTGGTACCGGTAACAACGATTGTTCTTATCTATAGGGTTCTAGTGCTGAATGGACAATAAAAAAATGTTGGTGTCAGTGTCTGTCTGTCTGTCTGTCTGTCTCTCGCTCTCTCTCTCTCTCTCTCTCTCTCTCTCTCTCTCTCTCTTCTTCGTCATCATCATCACCTTTACCATCATCAGACTTAACTGTAGCTGTTTCTTGACTGGCTATGCGCAAACCCGAAAACCCTTGAGAGTCTTTCGCAGTTTTCCTCAGTACTCTGTGGCTTCACCTAAGAACCTCCGTTACAGCAAATCCCAGAAGTAGTTACAGGTTAAGAGAGGGGAATAAGTATTTTACATTAAAGGTACTCTGGCATTGCCAGACTCAGACTGCAGATGAACTGCCGCCAAGAGAAAACGGCCACAGTCTGAACTGTTCTGCAGCTAAAGGCTCCACTGTACTGCTGGGCATTCCTGCGGCAGTACGTTCTAGTAGTCACACATTTTGCACGAGACTGCTTTGATTTCTGAGACTCTCCTATGACTTCTGGTTTGAGCCAGTCTCTACAGTACTCAGGCATCCGCAGTACGTTCTAGTAGTCACACATTTTGCACGAGACTGCTTTGATTTCTGAGACTCTCCTATGACTTCTGGTTTGAGCCAGTCTCTACAGTACTCAGGCATCCGCATACAATCTGATGTCACTTTCTCCTCTGTGACTGGTAAAATCTTACAAATGATGATGTTGCAGTCCATCTGGTTTATCTTCTTCCTAACGTTTGACATTTTCGCTCTTTCCCAACCTTTTACTGAAATTCTTTTCTCTGGAACTCTCAGTCAATAAATAGGACATCATTCGTAGTCGCTAGAGTTTCTTCCCGTGGGTATCATTTTTTTATATCTTCGAAAATAAAATGTAGATTCAGAAGCTGGCATTTTATGATGATGTTTTTATCAAGCATCGTACCATCATGAAGCATCTCATAATTTCTGTTCTGACATAAACATTTGTATGAAACAGCGTAAAGTACTTTGCATTTTACATGTCTACATGTCAAATCTATTTACTTCCCTATACTTTCAAAAACTGTTAAAAAAAAAACATCAGCCTAACTAAGAAAACAGCAATTTTGTTTGCACCATGTGCCGAAAAAAGACAACAAACCAGGTTTTTATATGAATGCGCATTTAACAATAAACATTCTGTAATGTGAGAACTCGAGACAACGTTTTTAAAGAAGCGGATGACAAATAGCATAACATGGTCATTAGTGCTCCACTCTGGTTCATCAGAACAAATGCTTATTGAACTACGGTGCCCGTTGAAAGCAGGATGGAAGAAGTTCACATCTTCAAGACTGAGAAGCATGTCAGTCTGCCTAGAAGCTTGAGGGAATCTGGCTTCCAAGCCTAGGTTCTCCCCTTAGAAGCTTGGCCAATGGGATTTTTAGGTGCGTCAGCCGGAAACAGCTCGCAATTCATGATAAGAGGAAGATCAGAACCGTGAAGGCAATGGCAGAGGTAACTGGAAAAGAATTCCAGCTGGGTGTGGTCAAGGTGGAACAACGGTGAACTTCATGAGGCTTAAGTTTGCCAACTTTGAACATGTGTCTGGCAGTTGCGGGGATACGACATCCAATGTAAAAGCTACGACTTAAGATGCTCACACCATCCAGAAGGTGCAGTTCGAATCCCAGCAGAGCCAAAACTGTTTTCAAAAGCAGGGTATCTAAGAGTCATAACCTTGATGCGGTTTGGCCACCACAGAATTCAAAGAGTTCAGTGCCGTGCACTCGTCTGAAGGTGGTTGCTTCTCTGAAAACCTGTTGTCAAGCTCTCCCTAGAATTTCTTCCTACTCACATGGTTATACATGGAATTGGAAAAACGTATCCGACTGTAAGAGGAAGTTTTCTGATAAACAAAGGAATCTGATCAGGCAATAAGACCTACAGAGGAAACAACAGAAGCATTCAGTCAAGCACTTTTGTTTACAGCCTAGTCGACCACGAAAGCCATTTCATACCTTTAAATAGTTTCAAATCAATAGTAAAGAGTTAACCGTATAAAAAAAAAATACAACCGAAAATAAAGTCTGTCATTCTTGACAGCATAATCAGTTTATTCTACAAATGTCAACAAATAGAAAATGTTTGTATAACCAACACTATCAATAAAATGGAATACACCTCATGGTAGTATTAGCTGGAGAAACGTTTCTCAAAGATTCTCAGAAACCTACTAACGATGAACAGCTGAGAAAATTTGAAATGAGAATTCTTAATTTATCAGATTTAACACCAACGAATTAATATCTAGATTTATATCGTATAAAAAAAATTCAGCCTTGTACGGCTTTGCCAGCAGGAAGAAGTAGCAACGACATATATCTCTGGATTGGGGCGGGTGTCGTAAGCCTTCTGAACGAGCTGAAAAGATTACAGACGGACACAGCGAAATATGACATTCGTTGCAGGAACTATGGTCCCTTGTGGAACAGAAGAAGATATCCATATCGAGGATTGATCGGTTGGATCTTATTGAAGGCAATCATCAGCCATTTAAAAACTGCCGAGAAAAACATTACAAACATACCAGGTCAGGTCTATATGGGAAAAGATCATATTTCCTTATGAAAATAACAAAATATAAACAATGTAAGTCATAAACTGTTGCATGTTTGTTAACAGATAAACGAATGCATGACTTTCTCAAAAAAAAGAGAACCTGCAAGTAACGTAGGGTAAAATGATCACAGTATTTCAGCAAAGATTTTTTTTTTTAAATCTCTACGTACCATTGATGAAAACCTTGCAGGGAACAAAAACCAAGAGAAGTAGTGCAAAATGAAAACAATACTTCATCAAAGGTGTCTGCAAAGAAAACTCTTCATACCATTAATCAACCTCTTGCTCTTCAGCGTAACGAGGTTTAGTGCAGCGTAACGCCAATAGACTATCTCTGAGACATGCACCTTCACTGTGCTACAGTATGATGCTGTGATTCAGTACAGCGGTATCCACAACTCCACACTCACCCATGGGGCAGTCGGCCTGGGCGGGGCGGGTGCAGGTGAGGTCAGCCTGGTTCCAGTGCAGGCCGTGCGGACACTGCTTGACGTGGACGGTCACGGTGCCGTCAGGGAGGAACTGGCACTGCAGGAAGAGGTCACAGTGGGCCCAGTGAGCCTTGTAGCCCACGCCGTTCACCATGGTGCAGTTGTCACAGATGGCTGCCGACACACAGCGTACTGACTGACTACATGGGCCACAGGGAGGGTTAGTATGGAAAATGGGATACAGGGAGGGTTAGAATGGAAAATGGCCCACAGGGAAGGTTAGTATAGAAAATGAGACACAGGGAGGGTTAGTATGGAAAATGGGACACAGGGATGGTTAGAATGGAAAATGGGACACAGGGAGGGTTAGTATGGAAAATGGGACACAGGGAGGGTTAGTATGGAAAATGAGACACAGGAAGGGTTAGTATGGAAAATAGGACAAGGGATGGTTAGTATGGAAAATAGGACACAGGAAGGGTGAGCATGGAAAATGGGACACATGGAAGGTTAGTATGGAAAATGGGACACAGATAGGGTTAGAATGGAAAATAGGACACAGGCATGGTTAGAATGGGAAAATGAGACACAGGGAGGGTTAGTATGGAAAATGAGACACAGGGAGGGTTAGTATGGAAAATGGGACACAGATAGGGTTAGAATGGAAAATAGGACACAGGCATGGTTAGAATGGGAAAATGAGACACAGGGAGGGTTAGTATGGAAAATGAGACACATGGAAGGTTAGTATGGAAAATGGGACACAGATAGGGTTAGAATGGAAAATAGGACACAGGCATGGTTAGAATGGGAAAATGGGACACAGGAATGACTTGTATGGAAAATGGGACACAGGGAGGGTTAGTATGGAAAATGAGACACAGGGAGGGTTAGTATGGAAAATAGGACACAGGGATGGTTAGTATGGAAAATGGGACACATGGAGGGTTAGTATGGAAAATGAGACACAGGGAGGGTTAGAATGGAAAATGGCCCACAGAGAAGGTTAGTATGCAATGGGACGTAGGGATGGTTAGTGTGGAAAATGGGACACAGGGATGGTAAGTATGGAAAATGGGATACACGGATGGTTTGTATGGAAAATGGGACACAGGGAAGGTTAGTATGGAATGGGACATAGGGATGGTTAGTATGGAAAATGGGACATAGGGATGGTTAGTATGGAAAATGGGACACAGGGATGGTTTGTATTGAAAATGGGACACAGGGATGGTTAGTATGGAAAATGGGACACAGGGATGGTTGTATGGAAAATGGGACACAGGGATGGTTAGTATGGAAAATGGAACACATGGATGGTTTGTATGGAAAATGGAACACAGGGAAGGTTAGTATGGAAAATGGGACACAGGGAAGGTTAGTATGAAATGGGACATAGGGATGGTTTGTATGGAAAATGGGACACAGGGATGTTAGTATGGAAAATGGGACACAGGGATGGTTAGTATGGAAAATGGGACACAGGGATGGTTTGTATGGAAAATGGAACACAGGGACGGTTAGTGTGGAATGGGACATAGGGATGGTTAGTATAGAAATTAGGACAGAGGGAAGGTTAGTATGGAAAATGGGACACAGGGAAGGTTAGTATGGAATGGGACATAGGGATGGTTAGTATGGAATGGGATACAGCGATGGCTAGTATGGAAAATGGGCCACAGGGATGGTAGTATAGAAAATAGGACACAGGGGATGGCTAGTATGGAAAATGAGCCACAGGGAGGGTTAGCATATAAAATAGGACATAGGGATGGTAAAAAGAGTACGCAGGGATGGCTAGTATGGAAAATGTGACACATGGGGGTTAGTATGGAAAATGTGACACATGGAGGGTTAGTATGGAAAATGGGACACAAGGAGGGTTATTATGGAAAATGGGACAGAAGGAGGGTTAGTATGGAAAATGGGACACAGGGATGGTTAGTATGGGAAATGAGACATGGGGAGGGTTAGTTTGGAAAATGAGACACAGGGAGGGTTAGTTTGGAAAATGGAACACAGGGAGGGTTAGTCTAGAAAATGGGACAAGGGATGGTTAGTATGGAAAATGAGACACAGGGAGGGTTAGTATGGAAACTGGAACACAGGGAGGGTTAGTATGGAAAATGGAACACAGGGGATGGCTAGTATGGAAAATGAGCCACAGGGAGGGTTAGCAAAATAAAATAGGACATAGGGATGGTAAAAAGAGTACGCAGGGATGGCTATTATGGAAAATGGGACAAAGGAGGGTTAGTATGGAAAATGGGACACAGGGATGGTTAGTATGGGAAATGAGACATAGGGAGGGTTAGTTTGGAAAATGAGACACAGGGAGGGTTAGTTGGAAAATGGAACACAGGGAGGGTTAGTCTAGAAAATGGGACAAGGGATGGTTAGTATGGAAAATGAGACACAGGAAGGGTTAGTATGGAAAATGGAACACAGGGAGGTTAGTATGGAAAATGGAACACAGAGAGGGTTAGTTGAATGAAAAATTAGGGGACACAGGAGGGTAGTATGAAAAATGGAACACAGGGAGGGTTAGTATGGAAAATGGAACACAGGGAGGGTTAGTATGGAAAATGAGACTCAAGGAGGGCTTAGTATGGCAAATGAGACACAGGGAGGGTTAGTATGGAAAATGAGACACAGGGAGGGTTAGTATGGAAAATGAGACACAGGGAGGGTTAGTATGGAAAAATGCAACAGGGAGGGTTAGTATAGCAAAGTAAACACTAGTTGTTTGAGAAATGGTAGCCACTTCAGCTGCAGACGACAGAACGTGAACAATGGGAAAATGACAACGAGATAACAAAGAGACAAGACCGTGGGAGTGAAAGGGGATGTCTATGTGCGTGATAGTGGTATGGGAGAGGGGTAAGACATGGGGGAGGGGGAAGGGGAAAAGGAAGGAGGAAATAAGAAATGTAATAACCAAAAGAATACTTGCACTAAACACACACACACACACACACACACACACACAACACACACACACACACACACGCACACACACACACACACACACAACACACACACCACTAACACACACACACACACACACACACACACACACACACACACACACACACACACACACACACACACTTAATTACTTTCTCTTCTCTACCAACGGCCACTCATACTAACGCTTAAAACACTGGGCTACTAAAGTTGCAAAGATCGCTGTTCACTGACAACACTGATAACACAGTCATCATTTATCGTAGTCATAAGACCGTATGGCGAAAGCTTGGCTGTGTCTGGAGTGGCACTGTCTTCATCTGTCCGTGGGCAAGGGTGGTTGGGTCTGTGGGGTGTGCTCGGCAGCTGGAGGGTGGTGTCTTTTGCCGGTGGGCTCTGCAGTCATGAAATACGGGCTGGTACACCCATGGGGATACTATTTTAAGGCTGTTATGAGTTGCATCCTGTAGTCTGATTTACCTCTGTTCAGGAGCAGTTATGTCCCTTGATATCTTAATGGAGTGTCCTGCGCGTGCCTGTACCCATCGGCAACACAGCGCAGGCCTCCAAGGGTGGTACAGGACTGCTCAAAAGGCGGGTGAAGACAGTGCTTCTCTGGGTCTTCCCCAGCACCTTCGGGTGTTTCTTTTTCTTCGTCATCATTTATCGTAGTCTCCTCACAGCAGGTCCCTGTGACGCATGCTTAGGCACTCAGTGTTCTCCTCAGTCATCTACAACAGAGTAGACCAGCCCAGTCTTCACGTTGTCCATCCAAGACTTCTTAGTTCTATATCTGAGACGTCCTTCTTCTACGTTGTCTTGAAAGTCAAGGGGTCATGGCGACGTAGATGAGACGTCACTTTCCTCTGTGCCTTGAAAATCAGAGTCAAGGCTGTTTGGATGCCAGAGCCAGGAAGCTTCATGTCATAGACCACTGCCAGGACAGTCATACCTGCCAGCACTTCTGAATACCTCTCTGGGACAGTCCTTGGTCTTCTGTTTCATGTAAAGGATACCAAAAATCTGCCTACAGCATAATTTTTCCAAGGCCTTGATGTGTCGATCCAGATTTGCCGTCAGTGTCAGTTCTGATATCGGCACAGAAGAATGGGCATCTCCAGTGATTTCTGGAGCTTAATCTTCAGTTGAAAACTGATCAGATTTTCTGATGGCGTTAAAAGCAGGTATTTCCAGGCTAAAGCTCGCGTGATCTCCCTTGCTGATTTGCCATTTTTGATCGGAACAGACCCAAATACTTACGGTTGGTTCATATCCACAAATGTCTGTCCATGTAATATGATGCTGGTAGCTGCTGGTGACTGGGAACTATTGGCTTTTCAGCTGATTTCCATTCTGTATGTTTTTGACGGTTTTGCAGATCTTGGCTGAGCTCTAGCGTTCTGTTCCGCTTCCTCTTACTGTCAATAATCATCAACGGAATGTAGATTTACATGGAGACTATTCAGCTGAGACGGTGATGCTGATGTCTTGAAGCATTTCTCGCATTCTCCATGCAGATTTTGAACAGAATAGGAAAACTCCAGTTACGGGGAAAAGCCTTGGGAAGGGAGGTGGGTGGTGGGAGGTATTTAGGAGAACAGCGACACTTCCATTTTGTGTAGTAATGATATGACTTGGAGAAGATTGTTGTCAAATCTCGGATTTCTTATAAATAATGTACACAGATTTTCACAACAGACATTAGGCCAGTTCACCACTTCTTAAAGTATGAAACTGAACGACGCATCCCCCTCTTTCCTGTTAACTGTTCTTGCTGAACAAACAAACAAAAGACTGTGCGCTAGTGACTCATCAGTGCTCTTGTGACTCTGTTGCCAATATCCGTACAGAGATCCCGGGAAGAATAAGGAAGAAAAAAGTACGCAAGTGGAACATGCACATCCTACATCATCCACCTACCGCTGGTGATTCTCCTCGGATTTCTGTAAACCAGATCCTTCTTTCTATCTTCAGAGACCTTCGCATGTTCATTTATTGTTGGTATATTTGATGCCTTGAAAATCCTCTCAGCCCACGCTGCAGTAAATGGGTACCTGATTCCGGTGAGGGAAGGTTACACGGCGGACGGGGGGGGGGGGGGGGGGGGGGGGGGGGGATGAGCATCGCCTTCCACAAGTCTTGCCTAGGCAATGTGGGCCTCTAGCACTTCATTGTCCCTAGCTCCAGTAGGCTTTAATAATGTTTTCTGTTCTTTTATTTATTTATCTATGAGAGATTTATTTGCAGTGTCATACACTTTTTTCAGTTCTTACTTTATGAACAATTAAAAGATTGTACTTGCGAGCAAATCTTGCGCAGGAATGGGGGGGGGGGGGGGGGGGGGCAGGGCAATGGGCTCACACAGACCCCTTCCAGCTTGAAAGAATGAAAGATTTACGAACATGTTTCCACGCTGTTCATTAAGACATGGGATCATCACCAGACTACAACATTTGTGCTTTTTTCTTTTTTGAAACCGGAGAGACATACTCGCCGACCCACGAAGCAATCTCGGAAGCTTCGAGCCTTCGATTTACACTTCCAAGTGCGCCCTGACCCTGTACAAATTGATCCGCCACTGTAAAATGTGCCAGCACATATACATAGTGATCGTGAAATTATTACATGCATGTCATGTATGAGAGTCTTAGTGACTGTTTCAATATTCCAGAAATGTACCAAAATGTTTTTGTACTTTACAAACGCTTTAAAATATTCTCTCTTTTTTTCATTCTTAAGATCAAGCTTAGCGATTGAAATCACTAAACATTAAAATCCATCCACAAAATATCGCGAAATAAAGGGAGTATACTCTATATTCAGTAGTTCTTGAACACATAATTTACCTAATTTGTGTAAATATTTCCCTTATTGCATTCCCTATATGGTAACAGTCGTTTGTATGCAGTCTTGGGATCAGTGTGTTTTCCTGCAGAATTTTTCGTAAGCTGTAGATCGATACATTCCGTTTTTAGCTGTGTCCTTCATGGTGTCTGTAAGCCAGACGGCATGCATGGCAGTGATCAGTACTCAACAACACGACAGGTTGTGAATCAAGTTGGCCCGTGAACACCGAGCTGGCAAGGCGTGTCTCCAAATTGCTCTCGTTAATGGCAAACTGTCTGAACTTTTTCAGCGTGTCAAACGCCCAAAATGACTTGTTCCATGGGAGGCCTACCGAATATCAAGCGACTGTTAATTTCGTTGTTTTTTTTTTTTACAGGGCATCCTCTTCAAGAGAGCAAAGATTGCTGCAGATGGAATCAAAGGACTGAAAATGAAAACCACTGCAAGTATTACACTGTCCACCCTCATGTTCTCCTGATGATCGGCGGCACTGAGCTCTATGCCGGCCCTGCAGACAGCCAGCCCGTATGCCTGAAGCTGAGCCGAACGACCAGGGTACAGATGTCTTTTCTCGCCCCTCTCTGACTCAGTTTTCAGCGCCATTAATGATGTATCACGCGCTGTAGACCGTCTGGAGGCGATCTGAGCAAAGCTAAACACAAAGCTGGACGAATGCTAGAACAGCAATATTTCTGCGGCTGATGTAGATGCTTTCAATGAAAATAATATTATGGAACAACTGGAAGACGAAAACGAAGTACTGCTTCAAAGACGTACTCGGATGGAAACAGCATCGTTTGCTCAGAAAGAGTTCTTCCAAGAGAAATAATATACGTGTCTGTGGAATGGAATCGCAGAGACGGCAAAAGGACGTGGACAGACTCTGAGAAAAAAATATTCAATGCATAGTCAAAGTAGACATAAAGTTTGGGGCAGGGTTTACAACTGACTGTGCTCAGAGAGCTGTGAAGGCAAACGTCGTCATTATGATGTCGTAGCATGAAAACGACAAGGTCTTGGTGGAAGAAAAGCAACAGCTCTGTGAGACAGAGAACTTTCTACAAAGAATCAAAACAAAATGCAGCAAACTTCTCCCGCCGATGAGTATACATGCCAATGGTAGAAAGGCAAGGCTCCTATTTGATAAGATGGTGATGGATATTGGTACCTTCATCTTCAGTTTGTCAAGAAGTCATGTCAAGATACTGCCTTGGCGAGATCAGCGCCAGGAGGGGTACCAATGGAAATCCGGCCAATCCAGCCATACAGTCAGCAGCCAGTAGAGACACAGCAGCACGTCCGGTGAAGCAGTGGGAATAAAGGTAAGGCCAAGACCAAGCCACTGCTCAGACTCGCAAACGGCTTAACAAACATGCAAAATGAAGCAAATGTACACTTTAAAAACGCAAAGAGTAGTGTACATGACAATGCTCACACTTCTGTACCTGGGAACATTACTCCCATAATGCAGCAGTTACAGGCACATTACACCAATGAAAGAACATAATTTTTCTACGGAAATCAAACGTTGGGGAACTGGAAGCTTTCTAGTTTGTTCTATTTGTTGTGTGTGCTTTCTGCCTGCATGTTTATTAGCTGAATGGAAAGTTAAGCAGTGTCGGTTCAAAGTTGTATGTTTTTAACCATGCGTGCAAAAGTCTTCTCCTTTGCCTCTAGTTTACTGTCTGTCTTCCTGCCTTTGTCATAAGACCTCCCCGCGGTATTGGGGAAGGCACTTATTGAAGCCTCCACACACTGTTCCAGCTGACTCAGTACTTTCTTTACTCCAACACTTCTGAGTGTGTTTCTGTGATACAAATTCAGAATTGATTTTAGCCAGTCAGTTTTCAGGGCGTTTCGTGTGTGTGTCTGAGTTTTGTTTGTTTGTTTGTTTTTTGGGGGTGGGGGGGTGGGGTGGGGTTAGTGTTACTACTTTCAGACGAAGATGAAGAGTGGAAGAGTGGAGGTGAAGAGGAGGGGCGAGGGGCGCTCAGAAGTTTCGCTTATCTGCATCTTCCCATCTGCCTGGGCATCAGTATCACTGTTCACTAGTCCCATCAGGGTGGTGGGACGGCAACTGAAGGAGGGAGGAAGGAGGGGGGCCCTTTAACGATGAATACTGCATCAGTTGTCTTCCTGGTCCATCAGCACATCCATACATCTGACTGCACTGCTGGCACAGAGTCAGACCAACGATGCTTCATGGAATTATCTTCTCTTTCTGTGCCAGTCCTTTTGTGTCGGCCTGGCTAATGACTCCAGTCGTCCACCTCCGTTGCCACCTGTATGACTTTTTTCTGCTTTGTTTCTGGATCCGTTAGAAGGTCCTTGGTTTGGCCTGATGACGTCTGACTGGCCTCAGACAGTTCTCCAGTGCTTGACTCTAAAAGGTCTGTCCGCAGAACGAATACTGGCTCCTGAAAGACCGGACTGGCAAGTTGATCACTCCGTCGGTCAGAAGATCTGTGTAGCTGACTGACGGCTTTCACTGTAGAAATTCGCTGTATTATTACGCAGATAACAGAATAGGGAAAGAAACTGGGATACTGAGCTTAAGTGGAAAAAGTATCCAAAAAAAAAAATCTAAAGTTAAATCATTCTCATGCAAGCACATCAAGTCTTACACATCCGACTAACATGCAGACAAGTAATTATGACAATTATTATTTACAATGCATAATTAGTTATGCAGACAGGCATACAAAACAGTCATTTTTCTCATTTAAAAATCACAGCATCGGTCCAATATACATGAAAGACAACGAGGGTGGAGATACTTCGCTTTCCATGCATATTAAACAATCGACATTGTCATCGTTTCAAAACATGCTTTGAACATGCCGTATCTTAACAATAATCATCATGTTGTGTATAAGTGGTGCAAAATTACAGAGAAAAGAGAAAGAAAAGAACTGCACAATGCATCGTATTATGTTATTTCAAGATGCACAAGAAACAGACCATGCAGCATAAAAAAAGTGTGCTATCCATTTCCCCTATCTACAGGGAAAGTAAAAAATAACTGGTGTGTCTTTGTCCCATGCATTAGTTTTGCAAGTATTCAAGGCATATGAAACATTTTCTTATCTAACAAATTATGAATGACATCGTCTTCTGCCTAAAATGCAACAATGATACTTGTTAGAGGTGAGATTTGCTAGACTGGCTGAAAATTGCAGGCTGCTTTTAAAATGATGCTAGGAATAATCGCGACTAAATTTGACAACAACAAACCAAATGACGAGAATAGTGATAATGATAACACTATCATGTAATTTGGTCTGTCAGTATTTCCCTTCGTCAGGATTGATACTATCATTCAACACTGCTTCCCTGGTACTAATCAAACCGCTGATGTGTGGTCTCTCACCTCTCGTCCACACACCGTACTTCCCACCCCCATCTCCCAACTCTCTCTCTCTCTCTCTCTCTCTCTCTCCCCTCTCTCACTCACACACACACACACACACACACACACACACACAATACATATATACATACACGCCATGGTATGTATTCTTCTCTAGTACATTGATTTTTGACCATTTTTGCAAGTACGGAAAACCAAATTTTGGATGAAGGGGAGTGTATGAGAATGATGAGGTCGGGAAGGAGGGAAGTACATCAAGGCCAAAGGACGAGTGATTCTGGTGATGCTAGGATCACAAACCTGGTACTTTTGTAGGATCTGTCGTAGTCGATGCCGTGGTCGTGGTAGTCGTCATGACAGTTGAAGGGCTAGTTCTTTGTGAGGACTTCGTGGACCTGGTAGTCTCGGCAGTCGTGGATCTAACAGTGGTAGGCAGTTCCGAGGTGGATTGGGTCGTCTTCTTTGAAGGCGTGGTTCTTGGGGTGGTGGTGGTGGTGGTGGTGGTGGTAGTCGTGGTGGTGGTGGTGGTGGGGGTGGGGGTCGTGGTGGTGGTAGTGGTGGTGGTGGGAGTCGTGGGGGTGGTGGTGGTGGTGGTGGGCGTGGTAAAACTGATTGTACTCTGCGTCCTTTTCTCGGTGCTGGTGGACTTGGGCGTGGTTTTGCTGGGGGAGGTGACTCTTGTTGGAGTGGGGGCTGAGGTGGTTGGGATGGTGGTCGGGGTGGTTGGGGTAGTGGCCGGGATGGTTGGGATGGTAGCTGAGGTGGCTGGGGTAGTGGCCGAGGCAGTGGTGGCGGTTGACTGTCTGCTGGTCGTAGGATTAACAGTGGTGGACGTGGTGAGCCTTGTCGTGCTCTCTGAGGCTGTGGATGGTGATGAGCATGGTGAAGAAATGCACCACTACTAGCTAAGGGGACTGGGGAAAGACACGCCTTGACGTCCACACTGCAGTTTGAACGTTTGCGCTTTGTTCGTGTTGTATTTACTGAATTTGCTCGACTAATGTCGTTACAGTTAACGCGTAAAGCTACAAGATACACAAGAAATTTTGACAAAATATTACCAGTTCCTTGAGTTGTAATTGTTTACGGAAGTGAAACAAATACAGACAGCATAACAATGTTAGCATCAGCGGCTGATACACAGATACACAGGCTGTAAACAGACATGCTCGTATTGTATACAGAATCACAATACAAAAATATTAAAATGAGCAAGACGACCAAGCACGCACGCACGCACGCACGCACGCACGCACGCACACACACACACACACACACACACACACACACACACACACACACACACGCGCGCGCGCGCGCGCGCGCGCGCACACACGCACGCACACGCACGCACACACTCACACAAACACTCTCTCTCTCACGCACAAACTCACTCACTCACACACACACACACACTCACGCACAAACACACACACACACACACACACACACACACACTCTCTCTCTCTCTCTCTCGCACAAACTCACACACACACACACACACACACACACACACACACACACACACACACACACACACACACACACTGTCTGCTGACAAACCTGAGTCCACAGCTGTGTAGGAGCTGTGTGAGGGTGAGTAGGGGAGTGGAGGGGACAGCAGTGGGCGAGTGGGACAGATGACCGGATGCCCACTAGTGCTGACAGTGGTGGAACCCGAGGGCATCAAGGGGACCACACGGGTGTAGCTATAGGAACGAGGGTGGGATGGGATGGTTATAGACCTGAGGGAGGGATGGGGTGGTTATAGATCCTGAGGGAGGGGATGGGTGGTTACAGATGTGACGGGAGGGGATGGGTGGTTACAGATCCTGAGGGAGAGGATGGGTGGTTACAGATCCTGAGGGAGGGCATGGGGTGGTTACAGATCCTGAGGGAGGGGATAGGGTGGTTACAGATGCTGAGGGAGGGGATGGGGTGGTTATAGATCCTGAGGGAGGGGATGGGGTGGTTTACAGATCCTGAGGGAGGGGATGGGGTGGTTACAGATCCTGAGGGAGGGGATGGGGTGGTTACCAGAATTGGAGAGAGGGGGATGGGGTGGTTACAGATCTGGAGAGGGGGGAGGTATGGGGTGGTTTACAGATCTGAGGGAGGGGATGGGGTGGGTTGTTACAGATCCTGAGAGAGGGGATGGGGTGGTGGTGACAGATCCTGAGGGAGGGGATGGCGTGGTTACTGATCCCGAGAGAGGGGATGGGGTGGTGACAGATCCTGAGGGAGGGGATGGGGTGGTCACAGATCCTGAGGGAGGGGATGGGGTAGTTACTGATCCCGAGGGAGGTGTTGGGGTGTTTACAGATCCTGAGGGAGGGGATGGGGTGGTGACAGATCCTGAGGGAGGGGATGGGGTGGTGACAGATCCTGAGGGAGGGGATGGGGTGGTTACAGATCCTGAGGGAGGGGATGGGGTGGTGACAGATCCTGAGGGAGGGGATGGGGTGGTCACAGATCCCGAGGGAGGAGATGGGGTAGTTACTGATCCCGAGGGAGGGGTTGTGGTGTTTACAGATCCTGAGGGAGGGGATGGGGTGGTTACAGATGCTGAGTGAGGGGATGGGGTGGTTACAGATCCTGAGGGAGGGGATGGGGTGGTTACAGATCCTGAGGGAGGGGATGGGGTGGTGACAGATCCTGAGGGAGGGGATGGGGTGGTGACAGATCCTGAGGGAGGGGATGGGGTGGTTACAGATCCCGAGGGAGGGGATGGGGTGGTGACATATCCTGAGGGACTGGTTGAGATGGCTAAGGTAGTTGTGTCCTGCTGCGGTGACGTCAACGAATCATTTCTCACAGGTGGTGCAGTGGACTGTGGTGACGGTGGGTTCTTTGTTGGCATTGACACCGGTGGCTGTGTGACCGCTGGTGTTAGAGTCGGGCTGACATGGTTCAAAGTGGGCGTTCCACTGTCTGGGTTGGTCACGGGTTTGGGTGTCAGGAAGGTTGGTACTCGTGTATGCGTTACGACTGTCTGTGATGGTGTTCTCTGACCTGGCGTTGTCACTGGATTAGGGATTAAATGGGAAGGTGTTGGCGTCCCTGGCCTGGGTGTTAGTCTTCCCCCTGTTGGTGTATGCAAACCGTTTGATGTGGTGGGTCGTTTCAATGTTGGTGTATGACCGCCGTTTGGCATGGTGGGTGGTTTCAATGTTGGTGTAGGCAAACCGTTTGATGTGGTGGGTGGTTTCAATGTTGGTGTATGACCGCTGTTTGGCATGGTGGGTGGTTTCAATGTTGGTGTAGGCAAACCGTTTGATGTGGTGGGTGGTTTCAGTGTTGGTGTATGACCGCCGTTTGGCATGGTGGGTGGTTTCAATGTTGGTGTAGGCAAACCGTTTGATGTGGTGGGTGGTTTCAATGTTGGTGTATGGCCACCGTTTGGGATGGTGGGTGGTTTCAATGTTGGTGTATGGCCGCCGTTTGGGATGGTGGGTGGTTTCAATGTTGGTGTATGGCTGCTGTTTGGCATGGTGGGTGGTTTCAATGTTGGTGTACGACTGCTGTTTGGCATGGTGGGTGGTTTCAATATTGGTGTATGACCACCGTTTGGGATGGTGGGTGGTTTCAATGTTGGTGTATGGCCGCCGTTTGGGATGGTGGGTGGTTTCAATGTTGGTGTATGGCTGCTGTTTGGCATGGTGGGTGGTTTCAATGTTGGTGTATGACTGCTGTTTGGCATGGTGGGTGGTTTCAATGTTGGTTTATGCAAACCGTTTGATGTGGTGGGTGGTTTCAATGTTGGTGTATGACTGCTGTTTGGCATGGTGGGTGGTTTCAGTGTTGGTGTATGACTGCTGTTTGGCATGGTGGATGGTTTCAATGTTGGTTTATTCAAACCGTTTGACGTGGTGGGTGGTTTCAATGTTTGTGTATGACTGCCGTTTGGCATGGTGGGTGGTTTCAATGTTGGTGTATGGCCACCGTTTGGGATGGTGGGTGGTTTCAATGTTGGTTTATGGCCGCCGTTTGGGATGGTGGGTGGTTTCAATGTTGGTGTATGGCTGCTGTTTGGCACAGTGGGTGGTTTCAATGTTGGTGTATGAATGCTGTTTGGCATGGTGGATGGTTTCAATGTTGGTTTATGCAAACCGTTTGATGTGGTGGGTGGTTTCAATGTTGGTGTATGACTGCCGTTTGGCGTAGTGGGTGATTTCAATGTTGGTGTATGGCCACCGTTTGGGATGGTGGATAGTTTCAATGTTGGTGTATTGCCGCCGTTTGGGATGGTAGGTGGTTTCACTGTTGGTGTGTGCATACCATTTGGTATGGTGGGTGGTTTCAATGTTGGTATCAGTGTACCATTTGGCATGGTGGGTGGCTTTAATGTTGGTGTGTACATACCATTTGGTATAGTGGGTGGTTTCAATGTTGGTATCAGCGTGCCATTTGGTATGGTGGGTGGTTTCAGTGTTGGTGTGTGCAAACCATTGGGTATGGTGGATGGTTTCAATGTTGGTATCAGCGTGCTATTTGGTATGGTGGGTGGTTTCAATGTTGGTGTGTGCATATCATTGGGTATAGTGGGTGGTTTCAATGTTGGTATCAGCGTGCCATTTGGTATAGTGGGTGGTTTCAATGTTAGTGTGTGCATGCCATTTGGTATGGTGGGTGGATTCAATGTTGGTATCAGTGTACCATTTGGTTTGGTGGGTGGTTTCAAAGTTGGTATCAGCGTACCATTTGGTATGGTGGGTGGTGTTAATGTTGGTATCAGAGTACTATTTGGTATGGTGGGTGGTGTCAATATTGATGTATGATTACTCTTAGGCATGGTGGGTGGTTTCAATGTTGGTGTATGACTGCCATTTGGTATTGTGGGTGGTGTCAGTGTTAGTGTCAGCGTACCGTTTGGTATAGTGGATGGTGTCAGTGCTGGTACATTATTATATTATTATTGATATGGTGGGTGGTTTCAGTGTTGGTGTCAATGTACCATTTGGTATGGTGGGTGGTTTCAGTGTTGGTGTGTACATACCATTTGGTATAGTGGGTGGTTTCAATGTTGGTGTGTGCATACCATTGGGTATGGTGGGTGGTTTCAATGTTGGTATCAGCGTGCCATTTGGTATGGTGGGTGGTTTCAATGTTGGTGTGTGCATACCATTGGGTATGGTGGGTGGTTTCAATGTTGGTATCAGTGTACCATTTCGTATGGTGGGTGGTGTTAATGTTGGTATCAGAGTACCATTTGGTATGGCGTTTGGTGTCAATGTTGGTATCAGAGTACCATTTCGCATGGTGGGTGGTGTCAATACTGATGTATGATTACTCTTAGGCATGGTGGGTGGTTTCAATGTTGGTGTATGACTGCCATTTGGTATGGTGGGTGGTTTCAGTGTTGGTATCAGCGTACCGTTTGGTATAGTGGATGGTGTCAGTGTTGGTATATTATTATTATTTGATATTGTGGGTGGTTTCAGTGTTGGTGTCAAAGTACCATTTGGTATGGTGGGTGGTTTCAATGTTGGTGTGTGCATACCATTTGGTATAGTGGGTGGTTTCAATGTTGGTGAATAATTGCCGTTAGGTATGGTGGATGCTTTCAATGTTGGTATGGTGGGTGGTTTCAATGTTGGTGTATGATTACTATTAAATATGGTGGATGGTTTCGATGTTGGTGTATGACCGCCGTTTGGCATGGTGGGTGGTTTCAATGTTGGTGTATGACCGCCGTTTGGCATGGTGGGTGGTTTCAAGGTTGGTGTATGACCGCCGTTTGGCATGGTGGGTGGTTTCAAGGTTGGTGTATGACCGCCGTTTGGCATGGTGGGTGGTTTCAAGGTTGGTGTATGACTGCCGTTTGGCATGGTGGTGGTTTCAAGGTTGGTGTATGACCGCCGTTTGGCATGGTGGTGGTTTCAAGGTTGGTGTATGACCGCCGTTTGGCATTGTGGGTGGTTTCAAGGTTGGTGTATGACCGCCGTTTGGCATGGTGGGTGGTTTCAAGGTTGGTGTATGACCGCCGTTTGGCATGGTGGGTGGTGTCAGTCTTGGTGTAAGGCCGCCGTTTGGCATGGTAGGTGGTTTCAATGTTGGTGTATGGCTGACGTTTGGCATGGTGGGTGGTTTCAATGTTGGTGTATGACTACTGTTTGGCATGGTGGGTGGTTTCAAGGTCAGTGTTTGACTGCTGTTTGGCATGGTGGGTGGTTTCAAGGTTGGTGTATGACTGCCGTTTGACATGGTGGGTGGTTTCAAGGTAGGTGTCTGACTGCTGGTTGGTATGGTGGGTGGTGGTGTTAGTGTTGGTGTATGACCGTCGTTTGGCATAGTGGGTGGTTTCAAGGTTGGTGAATAACTGCCGTTTGGTATGGTGGGTGGTGTCAGTGTTGGTGTATGACCGCCGTTTGGCATGGTGGGTGTTTCAAGGTTGGTGAATGACTGCCATTTGGGATGGTGGGTGGTTTCAATGTTGGTGTATGGCCGCCGTTTGGCATAGTGGGTGGTTTTAAGGTCGGTGAATGACTGCCGTTTGGTAAGGTGGGTGGTGTCAGTGTTGGTGTATGACCGCCGTTTGGCATGGTGGGTGGTTTCAATGTTGGTGAATGACTGCCGTTTGGTATGGTCGGTGGTGTCAGTGTTGGTGTATGACCGCCGTTTGGCATGATGGGTGGTTTCAAGGTTGGTAAATGACTGCCGTTTGGTATGGTGGGTGGTGTCAGTGTTGGTGTATGACCACCATTTGGCATGGTGGGTGGTTTCAAGGTTGGTGAATGACTGCCGTTTGGTATGGTCGGTGGTGTCAGTGTTGGTGTATGACCGCCGTTTGGCATGGTGGGTGGTTTTAAGGTCGGTGAATGACTGCCGTTTGGTATGGTGGGTGGTGTCAGTGTTGGTGTATGACCGCTGTTTGGCATGAGTGGGTGGTTTCAAGGTCGGTGAATGACTGCCGTTTGGTATGGTGGGTGGTGCCAGTGTTGGTGTATTGACTACCGTTTGGCATGGTGGGTGGTTTCAAGGTCGGTGTTTGAGTGATGTTTGGCATGGTGGGTGGTTTTAATGTTGGTGTAACGTGTATGATGCTGGTTTGGCATGGTGGATGGTTTTCAATGTTGGGTGTTTGGACTACCGTTTGGCATGGTGGGTGGTTTCAAGGTTGGTGTGACTGCGTTTGATGTCGTTCAGTGTTGGTGTTGACACGTTTGCATGTGGGTGGTTTCAATGTTGGTGTATGACTATAGTTTGGCATGGTGGGGCGTTTCAATGTTGGTGTATGGACTACCGTTTGGCATGGTGGGTGGTTTCAATGTTGGTGTATAACTACCGTTTGGCACTGGTGGGCGGTTTCAATGTTGGTGTACGACCACCGTTTGGCATGGTGGGCGGTTTCAGTGTTGTATGTAACTACCGTTTGGCATGGTGGGCGGTTTCAATGTTGGTGTATGGCTACCGTTTGGCATGGTGGGTGGTTTCAATGTTGGTGTATGACTGCTGTTTGGCATGGTGGGGCGGTTTCAGTGTTGGTGTATGACTACCGTTTGGCATGGTGGGGGTTTTCAATGTTGGTGTATGACCACCGTTTGGCATAGTTGGTGGTTTCAATGTTGGTGTATGACTACCGCTTGGCATGGTGGGCAGTTTCAATGTTGGTGTATGACTACCGTTTGGCATGGTGGGTGGTTTCAAGGTCGGTGTTTGACTGCTGTTTGGCATGGTGGGCTGTTTTTTGTTGGTGTATGACCGCCGTTTGGAGTGGTGGGCTGTTTCAATGGTGGTGTGTGACTGCCGTTGAACATGTTGGGTTGGTTTTATATTTTGGTGTTATGACTGCTGTTTGGTATGGTGGGGGGTTTCAATGGTGGTGTTGACTCCTGTTTGGCATGGTGGGCAGTTTTCAATGTTGGTGTATGACTACTGTTTGGCATGGTGGGCTGTTTCAGTGTTGGTGTATGACTGCTGTTTGGCATGGTGTGGGGGTTTCAATGTTGGTGTATGACTACTGTTTGGCATAGTGGGTGGTTTTAATGTTGGTGTATGATCAACATTAGGTATGTGGGTGGTTTTAACGTTGGAATCAGAGTACTATTCGGTATGGTGGATGGTTTCATTGTTGGTGTACGGTTAACATTTGGAATGTGGTGGTGATTTCAATGTTGGTGTATGACGCCGTTGCATAGTGGGTGGTTTCAATGTTGGTGTATGACCGCCGTTTGGTATGGTAGGTGGTTTCATGTTGGTGTATGACCGCCGTTTGGCATAGTGGGTGGTTTCAATGTTGGTTATGAGCCCATTAGGTATGGTGGTGGTTTCAATGTTGGTTATGATGTCCCTTTAGGTATTGTGGGTGGTTTCAATGTTGGTATTGATGTCCCATTAGGTATGGTGGGTGGTTTCAATGTTGGTATTGATGTCCCATTAGGTACGGTGGGTGGTTTCAATGTTGGTATTGATGTCCCATTAGGTATGGTGGGTGGTTTCAATGTTGGTGTTGATGTCCCATTAGGTATGGTGGGTGGTTTCAATGTTGGTATTGATGTCCCATTAGGTATGGTGGGTGGTATGTGTTTCAATGTTGGTGTATGGTATGTCCCATTAGGTACGGTGGGTGGTTTCAATGTTGGTATTGATGTCCCATTAGGTATGGTGGGTGGTTTCAATGTTGGTATTGATGTCCCATTAGGTACGGTGGGTGGTTTCAATGTTGGTATTGATGTCCCATTAGGTACGGTGGGTGGTTTCAATGTTGGTATTGAGTCCCATTAGGTAGGTGGGTGTTTCAATGTTGGTATTGATGTCCCATTAGGTATGGTGGGTGGTTTCAATGTTGGTATTGATGTCCCATTAGGTACGGTGGGTGGTTTCAATGTTGGTATTGATGTCCCATTAGGTATGGTGGGTGGTTTCAATGTTGGTATTGATGTCCCATTAGGTATTGTGGGTGGTTTCAATGTTGGTATTGATGTCCCATTAGGTACGGTGGGTGGTTTCAATGTTGGTATTGATGTCCCATTAGGCATGGTGGGTGGTTTCAATGTTGGTGTTGATGTCCCATTAGGTATGTGGGATACATGGGGTCGTATTGTAGGTGTTCTTTGTTTTGCTGTTGTGGCAAGACTTTGTGATGGCGATGGTTTTAGGCTTGTGATTTTCTGTTTTGGTGTTGTGATGGGATTTGGGGACAGATAGGGTCTAAATGTTGGTGTTCTGTGTGTCACTGTCGATTTCAGACTTGGTGTTTTTTGCTTTGGTGTTGTAACAGGGTTTTGTGATAAATGGGGTCTTAATGTCGATGTTTTTTGTATTGGTGTTGTCGTAGGTTTTTGTGACAGATGAGGGTTTAACGTTGGTGTTCTTTGGTTTGGTGAAGTAAACGGGTTTTGCGATAGATGAGGCCTTAAAGTTGGCGTTCTTTGCTTTGGTGTTGTAACAGGGTTTTTGTGATATATGGGGTCTTAATGTCGGTGTTCTTTGAATTGGTGTTGCAATAGGGTTTTGTGATGGATGAGGTCTTACCGTGGGTGTCCTTTGCTTTACTGCTGAGACAGTATGTGGAGTTAGGAATGGCTTTAGACTTGGTATTTTGTACTTTGGTGTTGTAATGGGATTTGGGGATAGATATGGTTTTATTGTGGGTGTTCTTTGTGTTACAGCTGGTATCAGAGTTGGTTTATTTTGTTTTGGTGATGTCAAAGGGCTATATGATAAACGCGGTCTTATTGTTGGTGTCCTTTGTTTAAGTGTTGTAGAAGGATTTGGTATTGGTGGTTTCAGACTTGGTATTTTCTGTTTTGGTGTCGTGATGGGGTTTGGGGAAAGATATGGTCTTATTGTTGGTGTTCTTTGTTTAAGTGTTGTAGAAGGACTTAGTATTGACGGTTTCAGACTTGGTATTTTCTGTTTTGGTGTTGTGATGGGGTTTGGGGAAAGATATGGTCTTATTGTTGGTGTTCTTTGTTTTATTGTCGTGGAAGGACTTCGTATTGGTGGCTTTAGGCTTGGTATCTTTTGTTTGGGTGTGGTAATGGGCTTTTGGGAAATATTTGGTCTTATTCTTGGCGTCCTTTGCTTTATTGTTGTGGAAGGACTTCGTACTGGTGGTTTCAAACTTGGTATTTTCTGTTTTGGTGTCGTAATGGGGTTTGGGGAAAGATAGGGTCTCACTGTGGGTGTCCGATGGGTTACAGCCGGTTTTAAAGTTGGTATTTTTTGCTTGAGTGTTGTAACAGAGTTTTGTGATACATGGGGTCTTACCGTGGACATTTTTTGCTTCTTTGTTAGATTGGGCATTTTCTGTTTTGTTGTTGTTGTGGGGGTTGGGGAAAAATGGGGTTTGGTAGAAGGCGTTCTTTGTTTTGTTGTTGTGAAAGGACTGTGTGTTTGAGGTTTGAGACTCGGTATTTTCTGTTTTGGTGTCGTACGAGTGTTCTGCACTAAATGGGGTTTTACGGTAGGTGTTCTTTGTTTTAGTATTGTAACCGGAAGTTGTGTTGGCGGTTTTAGACTTGGTATCTTCTGGTCTGGTGTGGAAACAAGGCTGTGTGATAGATGGGGTTTTATTGTGGGTGTTTTTTGTTTTATTGGTCTGAGAGAACTTCTTGATGGAGTGAACTTAAGGCTCGGAATTTTCTGTTTTGGTGTTGTGACAGTGTTGTGTGTAGGATACGGTTTTGTTGTGTGTGCTCTTTGTTTTGTTAATGCAGAAGGGCTTTGTGGTTTCAGACGTGGAATTTTCTGTTTTGGAGTGGAAACAGGATTGTACGAAGGTCTCACTGTGGGTGTTTTTTGTTTTGTTGGTGTGAGAGGACGCTGTGTTGAAGTTGGTTTTAGTCTGGGTATTTTTTGTTTGGGTGTGGAGACAGTGTTTTGTGGCGCATGCGGTTTTATTGTTGGCGTTCTTTGTTTTGGTGTTATGATATAGCTTGGTGTTAGATAGGGTCTAATTGTTGGCGTTCTTTGTTTTTGTGCTGTGACAGAGTTTTGTGCCTGATGGGGTCTTATTGTTGGTGTTCTTTGTTTTGGTATTGTGATGGGGTTTGGTGACAGAGTGGTTCGTACTGATGGTGTTCTTTGTTTTGGTGTTGTGACAAGGTTTGATGACAGATTGGGTCTTATTGTCGGTGTTCTTTGTTTTGGTGTCGAAATGGGGCTTGGCGACAGACGCGGCTTTATTGTCGGTGTTCTCTGTTTTGATGTTGAAATGGGGCTTGGCGACAGACGTGGTTTTAATGTTGGTGTTCTCTGTTTTGATGTTGAAACGGGGCTTGGTGACAGACGTGATTTTAATGTTGGTGTTCTTTGTTTTGGTGTTGAAATGGGGCTTGGTGACAGACGTGATTTTAATGTTGGTGTTTCTTGTTTTGGTGTCGGAAAAGAGTTTTGTGACAACTGGGGTCTTATTGTTGGTGTTCTCTGTTTTGGTGTTGAAATGGGGCTTGGCGACAGACGTGGTCTTCTTGTTGGCGTTCTTTGTTTTGGTGTTGAAATGGGGCTTGGCGACAGACGCGGTCTTACTGTTGGTGTCCTTTGTTTTGGTGTCATGACAGAGTTTTGTGACAAATGGGGTCTCTTTGTTGGTGTTTTTTGTTTTGGTGTTATGATGGGATTTGGTGACAGTCGAGGTCTTATTGTTGGTGTCCTTTGTTTTAGTGTCATGACAGAGTTTTGTGACAAATGGGGTCTCATTGTTGGTGTCCTTTGTTTTGATGTTGTGACAAAGTTTTGTGACGGATAAGATCTTTTCGTTGGCGTTCTTTGTTTGGGTGCTGTGACGGAGTTTTGTCTTGGTGTAACAGGACTTTGTGTTGGAGGATGTTTCAGACTTGGTGTTTTGTGCTTTGATGTTGCGGCAGGGTTTGGTGATTGAGAAGGTTTTTTTCCAGGTATTTTGATTCGAGTGGGGATAGCAAGAGGTGGTGTTGGGTATGGAGGCACAGCTGGATTCCGCGTGGCTGGAGTCTTGTACGGTTTGTGGGGTGTTTTAGACAAAGGTATTCCCACGTCCAACGGCGGCTTATACGTCACGACCATCGGTGGAGTCGGAACGTGTTTTTTTGGAGGTGTTCTATACTGAGGCGTTAGCGTTCTCAAAACTGCTGGCGTCTTGTAAGGAGCTGGGGTCAACATAGGTGGAGTGTTGTAAGACAGAGGGAACGGCTCATTTGCGTTCGGCTCAACGTCTGGTAAGCCTTGTTGATTAGTTGTAAAGTTCCACGCTGTTCCTTGTCCTGGGATGTTTGTATTTCCCTGGTTTATTAGTAAAGAGGAGGGTTGGTGTATCAGAGACGGTACTTTGTAAGGATAGAGAAGTCGTGGGGTGGGATAGGGAGCTACATGGCTATGGGGTAGAGGTGGTGTTTTGTAGCGAGCAGTCAACAGCTTTGGAGGGGAGATCCAGCGTCTCAAGCGCCTGCCTATTGGGAATGGATTTCTGAAGGACAAGAATGGAGGGATGGGGATGTGCTTTTGTGCACGTGTCCTGTGCGGGGGTTGGGATATTCTGAATGCAGATGGGACGCTGTAAGGGGGGATGATTATGTCCGGAGCCGTATGGGAAGACGAAACATTCATGACAGGGGGGCTCGGGGGATGGGAAGTGGGAGCAGTAGACGTGGTGGTGATGGAATCTTCAGTAGAGCGTGCAAAAAGAAAAAAAGCGTTGGTAACTCAGCAGTGTTAAACACCATGCACAATGCCATTAGGGGAAATACATCAACAGAAAATCATGTGCAGCATCCACCTACCCATACTCCACGTTATGGTTCAAGCAAGCAGAAAAAAACCCAGTCTTCTAATGTTTGTTAGTGCGGCTGAAAATGTGTAACTCGGATATCATTGAACATAAACGTATAGTTCAGTTATGATTATATAAAATGATATAAGGCATCAAGTCTTTACCATGCTTTGATAAAAAGTAAATTAAAAACAGCAAAAATGAAATGACAGGCAGCAAAGCAAAACTATTATATGTATTGTCATTGCGTGCAAATAGGAAGCATCATTCCAGTCATAAAGATGACGCAGCATGTCAGGTTTGCAACAGACAGGAATCATCAGTGCTCATTCAGATGCGCAGCATAACTGCTGATACAAAACATTTGTATCTTACTTTGGACATGACTGTCATGATACACATGTAACATTCTATCCAGTACATCATACCTCTGTGAATTGATATCAACAGTGTTGTGTTTATATAAAATACATCCTGGAAGTCACTGAAAGTCGGACATGGATGTGACTGACCTGCGTAGACATGCGTTTTAACGATGTGCGTCAGTATGAAAATGTCCTCAGAGAAATATCTTAGAATTGTTTCGACAAATTTCATCTAGATGAGCACCTGCGACATGGCAGTCTCTAGGACATTAACATGTTCCCACAGCACCACAGTTTTTGTAAAGACACGAAACGGGAAGCCATGTACACATATACAGCACTGTAATGATAACCTGGTCAACAGACTGACCGTTGTAAACAACAAGACTGTTATTACACTAACACCGAATAAGACAACACACTGACAAACTCACATCAAATAAATGTCACCTTACAAGTATGTCCGTCACAAAGATACTGTAAGACATCGAAACAGAACAAAACACTCCGCCAGGTCTGCATCTTTACCACAGGCTTTTCTTCAGACGTTCTGACAAAGACAAACATGAAGAGAAATAGAGTGTGCCCCTCCACCCTCCGCCCAACCATTTCTAATGGTTACCAGGCAGTTTTCTAACTCCAGTCATGTAGACAAACGGAGATAAGACCAAAGCCAATCAGAACATACAATGAACGGAAGTTCAGACCCAAATCGTATGACATCATCCTTGATTCCGTTTTCCTTCGTGTCACACTTCCTTTGTCGAAAATGGATTTGTCCGATTTTTAACGATTCTTTAAGCTCATGGGTGACAACCCCTATCACTCCTGTCCAAATCTGACCCTGTGAATCTGTCCCGTCGAAGACTTTGTCAACAGCTAACCGCACTTATGGATGAGGAAGAGGAGTCGAAAGTGAGGTCACCTTGAGAGCAAGGCATACAAGGCAGGGAAAGTGAGACAATGGACAAAATTCGGAATAATAACGAACGTAGACTTCGTATTAATAAACAACAAGATTCTTTTGATAATGACGGAAGAATTATTAACCTGCACTTATTTTCTTCGATTATCTGAACCACATTTTTTTTTTGCTACTGTTTTGTTTCTTAAGATTAAGCAAAACCCAGTCGTCACTGTTAATGTTCGCGTACACTCAACCCATTTTTTGGTAAAACTTTACGGACAGTTTCCCCAAACTCGTTTTGACAAGTCACAGAGGAAACCAGGTCCTCAGGTAGTGAATGTTAACATTCTTTTTTTCTAACCAAAATATTTTCGTCTTCTCTCCGTACTTTCCAGTCTATTCTGTCACTGACCTTTGACGTTCTACAAATGTTTTAAAGTTATAGCCTCACTTTTTTCTTGTAAGTGCACATTTGAAATCAAACTGCCGATTGTCTTCGTGTAAATTTTATGTCGAAGTAAACTCATGTTTTTTCTTTGTAAAATGCAACGATTAAAATAACCTTGATGTTTTTCATATATTTACATCGATAATATTTGCAGCATAATCTAAAGAACTTGAGTCTCTTGACAATTTGTTCATTCAGTGACTTGTCAAATGTATTCTGATTTTCGTTTCTGTCAATCAAATGCGTTTACTTCGGCCCACAGTTAAGAGATCCATACGTCTAACTATTCAATGTTTAATACATAACTGCATAAAAAGGCCATCAGGTTGCATCCTTTAAAATGTATAATTTGAAAATGAATATGTTCCTCTATCTATCTATCTGTCTGTCTGTCTGTCCATCTATCTATTTATCTATCTATCCATGAGAGAGAGAGAGGAGAGAGAGGAGAGAGAGAGAGAGGAGAGAGAGAGGAGAAAGAGAGGGATGTGCGGAGTGGGGTGTGTGTGTGTGGAGAAGAGACAGACTTTTATGTCTGTAGTTTACTATCAATGACAATAACTGAAGGCACATTAATTACATTAGCCCCAAGCAGCATCTTTTTGCTCCAAGTGGGGTCTTTACTTTTGAAAACAATGCTTAAAGTTCCACGCACTCTCAGATACAAAAGCTGGATGATCTCATGAAAGAAGGAGAATGCATGCATGAAGAATGACAAAACAGAGAGGTAGATACCCCCATCCCACCCCACCGCCACCACCCACCCCGTACCCCCTATTGCCCCTCCCCCTCCTTTCCGCTCCCGAAAGAAACGCCCCAATAACAAAAGTAACAACAATGACATCACTCAGAGGTTTTTCGTTTTGACGTTTGCACCATTAAAAGCAACCCTCTCATGGTAACCATAGGACTGCTATACAGAAGCTTTAAATGATAGAAATGACAGAAATGATACCCTTGCTCGAAAACACAGTGATACTGTGCAATTCGGACAACACAGGAAACGGCATCTGTTGCAAACATGTCCCAGGGGTTCTCAGAATTCATTCACCATCCCACAGAAAATGGATCACAAGAATAGGACAGAAGACGAGGTGAGGGGAGAGATATGGGGATGGGGGTAGGGTGTGGATGTATGGCTAATGATTTTGAACCAGGACATCCGTGGAGTGTTTCTCAGCGTTATCAAAAGGAGACGAAGACCGGTCCAGCGTGTTGCAAACAAGCCAGGGAAGGCCTTCAGGGATTTCTCAGCGGGGCTTGCTACAGGGAGAGGTGGACAAACACCAGTCAAACAGGTCAATTAGCAGGAGCCCGCATTCTCCTCATGTACCATCTCCTATGAAGTTAGAAGATTGTTAGGCGAAGAATGTCCGTAGAATGAGTCTTCATTCTCAACACGTACAAGCATGCGCGCGCGCGGACAACACACACACACACACACACACACACACACACACACACACACACACACACACACACGCGCGCGCACACACACGTTACAGGGAATCCCTTTGGCTCATTTATGGTAGATCACCGAAATTTTCTTTGTGACTGTACTTTCCCCACACCCACCTCACCCCGTCTCCTCCATCACAATCCCAGCTTCTTTCCGCATCTATACTTCCCCCACCCCACCTCACCCCATCCCCTCCATCACACACAATCCCAACCCCTTTCCAGTCCTCTCCCAACTCACACACACACACACACGCACGCACGCACGCACGCACGCACGCACGCAAGCACACACACACACACACACACACACACACACACACACACACACACACACACACACACACACACACACACTCACACCCTTAGACGTCACAATCGTAAAAAACACCAAATGTGACATCGTCAACACTTTTTTTGTTTTCTTAAAGAACAAAATGACGAAGATTCTACGGCTAAGCTGTAAAGATTTTATAAATAACAGAGAGAAGAGAGAGAGAGAGGGGGGGGGGGTGTAATGGGGAGAGAGAGAGAGAGAGAGAGAGAGAGAGAGGACAAAATTATGACTGTCAACACCTGTCCTGAAACGCAGTCCGATAGTGCGAGTTCGATTCCCAGTAAAGTCCACATGAATCTGACTCTAACAATGACTCTCGACTGCTAATCTCCTTTTTTTCACAAATAAAAATGGCCTTTGAGGATGTTTTGAAGATTTTTCACAGCAACAAAAGAACAGAAATCGTCGACGTTTCGGTCGTAGACCGTCTTCGGGACTGATCAGTCTTAAAGTTTTCACTTTTCAATCTAACACTGTCATCGGGGGCCAGTCTTAACGTTCTTGTCGTGCTGATCTTGTCAGTGAAGGCTAACACCCCCCCCCCCCCTCTCTCTCTCTCTCTCTGTCCTGGATTGATGTATCTATCTGTCCGTGGTGGGCTGGGCATTTCACCTGAGCCCAATGTGCTGTCTTGGGGTTCCAGAAGATACAGCAGTTCCAGAGCATATCAGGGAAGGCGGGTGGGTGGACAGGGTTGGGGTGGGGTGGGGGTGGGGGGAGTTGAAGGGGAGAGAAGAATAAACAGAAGTAGAACATTGCTGCAGTGCAGGAAAGGCGGGTGGGCGGAGAGGTGGGGATGGGGGTGGGGGGAGTTGAAGGGGAGAGAAGAATAAACAGAAGTAGAACATTGCTGCAGTGCAGAGAAGGCGGGTGGGCGGAGAGGTGGGGGGGGGGGGAGTTGAAGGGGAGAGAAGAATAAACAGAAGTAGAACATTGCTGCAGTGCAGGGAAGGCGGGGTATGGGGGTGAGGTTAATTCTGACAATTCCCGGTCTTCTGATTCTCAAATGTCTTCTGAACCGTTGGTCGTGCTATCTTTGATCGTTGCCTACGTTTATTCCTGATTTAATAGATCTATACATACATTTATCAGTATTGAGTTTTTAAAAAATGATGATCAGGAAATAAATTTGACAATGACAGAAAAAAGGAAGCCTTGATCGAAATGTGTATTTCCACAAAACAAAACGAGAGCTATTAAAAAGCAAAAGACGCCTTTCGCAGTGTGTTAAAAGTAGATCATATGCCCATTATATGAGCTAACAATGTAGGATCTCAGTTTCAAATTTCTCTTTAAGTTCATTTCATGAAAATGTTCTCATGTTGCACGATGCATAACAGCCCTACTTATTTAATGAAAAGGGCAAGTTCTGAAATTCACTACACATCAACCCCGATTTGTCTGCAAATGGTTGCACGTGTAGTTTGGTTTTTGTGTCTTCAAAGACCGAACACTGATTTGTATGTATGTTCATTGACCTCTTGAACCGGAAGAGAAATGACACCTGCTGTGGCCGGTCCTGTCCTGATGAGTGGCGTGACATTCCCAGCTCGTCTGCTGAATGTCCAATCTATCAGCAAACACTGTCAGTACACACAGAGGACCAGTCAACACGGATGTTTGGCTGGGCAGAGGAGGAGAAGGGGAGGGAGCTATGGCATACAAATAGCGCCATTACTGCCAATTAGACGTTGCGCTTCTCTCTCTCTCTCTTCTCTCTCTCTCTCCTCTCTCTCTCTCTCTCTCTCTCTCTCTCTCTCTCAGATAATAGTAACGTTCAGATTTTTGAAAAGTTTGGGACGAAGCCCACAGCAGTATGTTCAGAGACAAAAATCTGTTCAGATGACATGCAAATCCAGTTTGAAATGGCGATCAGTTTGACAGATGAAAATGTTAAGGAGGTACTTGAAACTTTTAATCACTGTATAAACAATGCAACAGACTTTATGAACAAACACGTACATATCGATAAGGGCGTGCAAGATGACGACTGGTATGATGAAGAACTATGTAATTTGTTGAAAAAAGTTAAGCCGGCTTTGTCTCCTCCTGATCGTACTTCTTATGTATAGCAAGACGTGAATATAAACATTTGTTAAAAAAGAAAAGAGAAGCAGTTCAATGACACTTTATTAAATGACTTATTAACTTCTGTAAATAACCAACAAGAGTCTGGAAATCCGTGGGTAGAATCTCTAAGACAACAAGGCTGCTTAAGAATGATATTAGCATCAACGATTGGTACGTAAATTTCAAAGAATTGTTTGAAAGGAAAGACAGGTTTGTTAATAATCTCGTTCATGGAAAAGATAGTAGTGACCAAAGTGCATATGGTAATCGTAACAGTGCTGTAAACAATGACGGTGATTTTGACAACGATAAAGATGCAAATGACGATGATGATGACAAAAACAGTTTTAATCAACCTATCTCAGTACAAGAAATTTTGATCGCTTTAAAAACACTGAAAAATCGCGAGGCAGCTGGTCCTGATAAGATTATAGGGGAATTTATCAAATATGCTTGTAAATCAAACTTAGTAATGGAATTTGTGGTTAAATTTTTCAACCGCCTCTTTGATAGAGGCTTATACCATGAAAGCTGGCATGAACTGGTTGTTGTCCCACTATACAAAAAGGGCAATGTTAAGAATTCAAACAACTACTGAGGTCTTTCGCTATGTACTGTATGCAGTAAACTGTATGGCACCATTATTAATGAAAGACTTCAAGTTTGGGTTGATGATAATAACATTTCAGGTGAATTTTAAGCTGGGTTTAAATAAAATTAGTCCACCGTAGACCATAATGTTCGCATTGTTGGCTTTCGTTCAAAAGCAGTTTTGTCTGAATCGGAAATTGTATGTTGCTTTAATCGATTTTGAGAAAGCATTTGATTCTATTAACAGAACTATACTTGTGCCTGTTCTGTTGAAAATGGTATTCGTGGAAAGATTTTGAAATGCTTTACGAATATGTATGACTGAGTAAAGGCAAGGGTGCGATGTAGCGCTGCTTTAACGAATTCTATTAATTGTACATCCGGTGTTAAGCAGGGTGATGTTGCAGCTCAGTTTTGTTTTCTTAATTTATTAATGAGCTGACTTTGGAAATGATAAACCCTGGGATACACGGTGCCCATTTTATAAGTGATGTTATGGAAATATTTATTCTACTGCTTGCTGATGGCGTTGCATTAATATCAGAGATAGTAACAGGCCTCCATACTCAGTTAAATAGTTTGCAAAGAGCAGCTGATTCACTCCAGTTGAAAGTAAGTATGAGTAAACGTGACATAATTGTTTTCAGAAAGGGCAGGTACCTCTCTACTAGAGAAAAAATGGACTTACAATGCGATACCTGTTGCAAATGCATACAAGTACCTAGATATATACTTCTGCACGCGAATAGTTTTACTTTTGCATGTAAAGATATTGCTTGTCAAGCCAAAATGCATTGCTATGTAATTTGAAGAAATTGTCGATGCTGAAAAGTGAATCTCTGGCTTTGATTTTGAAATTGTTTGATGCTCAAATCCTGCTTGTGTTACAATATGGAGCTGAACTGTGGGGTCTTGATGCTGCAGCTGCACAATGCGAAAAGGTTCATTTATTTGCTTTTAAAAAAGGTTTTGGGTGTGTCGCCACAAACCCCAAATGATCTTGCGTAAAGTGATACTGACAGATATCCTATATATTTGCACTCCACTGTTAAATGTATCAAGTACTGTCTAAAATTAACCCAGATGTCTGAAAATAGATTGCCTCATAAAGGTTATTAAATGCTGATAGAATTAGATAATTGAGGCAAGATCAACTGGGTGTCGCATGTTAAAGCGAAATGATACGAATATGGTTTTGGGTACGTATGGCTTGACCAAGGCGTCGGAGATATGAACAGTTTTATTTGTACCTTTACAGAAAGGCTAACTGACCGTAGATGGCAAGACTGGAATTTTCATGTTCAGGTTTACTTTTCACAGAACATTCAATGATCGACATTCTCTCCCAAAGTATTTGTCAATGCGTATGAACAGGCACCTGAAGGTTATCATGACAAAAGTAAGAATTGGTTTGTCTGATATTTTTGTTCGTCATTATCGTTATAGACGAACAAATGCGTCTGATTTGTTATGTCCGTTATGTAGACAGTCAAGAGAAGATGTATATTTTTATCATTATTATTATATCGGGTATTTATATAGCGCCTATCCTCGGTCACAGACCAAGCTCTAAGCGCTTTACAATAAACACACTACCTCACTCACTCAATGGGCTGCCTACCCAGGTAGAGCTGGCCGAAGAGCAGCCTACTGGCGCTCATTCAGTCGTTTCCCGTACCATTCAAATATCAGTCACTCATTTTCATTTATCTCATTTATTCCTCCAGTTTCTCACATAGGATGCATGCGATGTTTATACGTGTCCTCCATTTCCACCGATACACGATGGCACATGATAACAGTAAGTGACAATTTTTGTGGCTTGGTAAGAAATACCAGGCGGCTATCTTCAATCTACATCAGTTTTCCCAGGGCAGCGGGGAACCCCCCTGCTCTTTTCGATTTTCAACTGCCGTGGGTTCTTTAACGTGTGCAGGGGGCCAGGAAGGCACACGGGTCTGACTCGCTTATAGTCCCCATCCGATGGACTTGATGTTCAGTTCGATTTGTCATTCAAACTGGGAAAGAAAGGGCGAGAAAGGCAGGGCTCGAACCCACGCACTTCTCACACGTTGGATCAGCAGGCGAACGTCTTAACCACTCTGCCACCTTTCTTCCCAGTTTTGCATTAGCTTGCCCAGAATTACAAGATATAAGAGAAGAAAAAAAATTTCACGGAATTTTTATGCAAGACCTTGCTTATTCAACTTATCTTATTAATGTCATATTGGGATGAAAGCATTGTAAAACGGTTTCCACAAAAGGTGAAGCATTTGTGCAATGTAATCATTATCATGAAACTGGTATTGCGACTATGTTATGTTTCATGTATATCCCCCCCCCCCTCTCAGGGGCCAAGGCTTATAAGAATTAAACATCTGAATCTGAATCTGTCTCTCTCTCTCTCTCTCTCTCTCTCTCTCTCTCTCTCTCTCTCTCTCGCATTCCACTCCCAAGAACTGGTCTTTTTACGTTCTCTCTTATCTATTCTGGCAGTAAATCATGGAATGCAGTACACGACCACATTAGACACAAACCAAGCTTATTGGCATTCAGGAAGGCATGCCACATGCATTTAATAAAGCAGGTTTAAGTCTAAACAAACGTAATACCAGTATTGTACAACGATCTCAAATTGATGGGTCCTCTATGGTTAAGAGTGTTCATATGAGTTGAATTGATTATGTGCTTTGCTTTGAGTGTTTGGTGGTATTTGAAGGTGTTTGTGTGGAGGAGGTGGTCTGGTTGTGAATGATTATGTGTGCGTATATGCGCGCACGCGGTTCTGTGTGTGTGTGTGTGTGTGTGTGTGTGTGTGTGTGTGTGTGTGTGTGTGTGTGTGTGTGTGTGTGTCTGTGTGTGTGTGTGTGTGTGTGTGTGTGCGTGCGTGCGTGCGTGCGTGTGTGTGTGTGGTGTGTGTGTGTGTGTGTGTGTGTGACTGTGTGTGTTTTGTGTGTGTGTGTGTGTGTGTGTGTGTGTGTGTCTGTTGTTTGTCTGTGTGTATACATGCATGTGCATGTGGTTGTGGTGTGTAAGTGTGGCCGCGCGCGCGCGCGCGTGTGCGTGGTGTGTGTGTGTGTGTGTGTGTGTGTGTGTGTGTGTGTGTGTGTGTGTGCGTCTATTTTTTTTCTTTCCTTGAATCTATATTATTCATAAATGTGACTTAATTTTGTTTACTGACTATTTATTTGATTCATGTTCGTCGTTATCAGTTTGTTTGCTCTTTCCTTCCATGGTATCCTACGTGTGCTCATTTGATATCGTTTGTAGCTTTTCTTGTTCTTGGGGGCATCGTGTCAAAAAGCTAGTAGCTTATCCATTTTACCCTCAATGAAAATGTTCGTATTCTCTCTCTCTCTACAAACACACACAAAGATAGCTAGCTAGCTAGAAAGCTACCTAGATAGCTAGCTAGATGATTAATTAGATGGACGGATCGATAGATAGACACGGAAATATATATATATATATATATATATGTATATATATATATATACAGAGATAGAGAGAGGGAGAGGAGAGAGAGAGAGAGAGAGAGAGAGAGAGAGAGAGAGAGAGAGAGAGAGAGAGAGAGAGAGAGAGAGAGAGAGGGGTGGGGGAGAGAGAAATTGAAAAATATCCTTAAGGGAAAAATCAGTATTTCGACCCGAGTGTCTTTTTTCAGAAATCTTTCGAATGTATTCTATACTGTGTGTACACACACACACACACACACACACACACACACACACACATATTTATATATATATATATATATATATATATCATGGTTATATATTGTGGTAGTGGTGCGTGCGCGCCGCGCGCGCGTGTGTGTGTGTGTGTGTTGTGAGGATAAACAACCACAGCAAATGACTCCTCTGTCATCAAAGTAACTTGGCCGAGTTTTGTTAACAAAGTGGGAAAATGATGATGACGTCGATGATAATGAAGTTTTGTTTGTAAAGTGGAAAAATGATAATATTGACGACGACGACGAGGACGAGAATAAGAAGAGAGAGAGAGAGAGAGAGAGAGAGAGAGAGAGAGAGAGAGAGAGAGAGAGAGAGAGAGAGAGGAGAGAGAGAGAGAGAGAGAGAGAGAGAGAGAGAGAGTCGTTTGCCATAATTTTCCTGTCAAAGGAAAGCGTTCTGAGGACGCCATATTGTGGCAAGTTTGTTCATGGCCATTGTGATCAGAAAAGCCACTACTTGTATGGTTCATCACAATTGTCATGTTCCCAACGGACCCGCTATCTGAACTGACAAAACGCGTTTTTACTTGTACAGTGAGAGTGAATGAGATGACATTGCTGAACCAAGGTAGCGAAGTGGCTCCCACTTCCCAATATTTTCATTCTCAATTAGGACTGACTACCCCCATAAGATTAACACGACTGAAGAAAGTCTGACATGTCTTTTGTACAAAGTCCATGCAGTTTGGCTCGGAAACCAAACCAAACCAAAGTAAAAGTCAGCAGAACAAAACAAAGCAAAAACGGACAATTAAAACAAAGGAAAAACAAAAACAAACGAAACTTTTCGAGGAAACCTCAATTTAGGCATGGGGCGCAGCAAATAGCAAAACAGCAAATAGTAAAACAGTGAATATAAAAAAAATAAAGAGATAACTATTGCTTCCATGGTGACACGATTACCCACCTTTAGTCTCAAACTGAATGTTTGAGTGTCTGTATTTGTGCCAGGTGAATTGGTGCCATACGCAGCACTCGTTTCGGGTTCTTGGCGTGTATTTGTCTCACCATGGAAGCAAGAGGTATCTTTCCTGTTAGTTATCAAAAGAAAATGATGTTCTGCACCTATGAGGGAGACACTAAAACAACAACAACAACAACAACAACAACAACAACAAATCCCGGACAAAGCAAATGAATTCCGGCGAGACAAAGCGAGCCCAGTCAAAGGCAGCCCAAAGCAAAGCAAAGCCAGTTCCCGGAGACTTACCTGGGCAGAGGGTGATGACGGCCAGAACCAGCATGTCCTCCAGCTCCTCCATGACCTCGGCTAACAGCAGGTGATAGGAGTCATCGGCGAGGTCCCCTAACTCGTCCAGATCCAGAGCTCCCTTGGCTGCCATCCCCACCACCATCACCTGAATGCCCAGGCCTCTGGCCCGGGTGGCCTGCTCCGCGGCCTTTCGTCTGTCCGAGGAGTTCTCGTCCGTCAGGAGGACACAGGCCTGGGAGATGGAGGGAAGGATATACTGACTTGCTGCAGATGGGGTCACCGTGGGAGGTTACAGGTATGTCTTTCCCGTTTAGTGAGATGACATAGAATAGCTTACAGATCGTTCATGCTGTCGCATTCATGTTTCAGTTATGACAACTACGCAGTTCCAACAGACAGCTGATCATTGCTAGTCGCCGTGGGGAGACGGTCAGCTACGCAGCTCGCGGGGTAGGGGGTCCATGGGTTCGTGTCCAGGCAGGAACTCATCCTTTGTGAGATTTTTGTTCTGCCCCACCGATCTCTATCCACAGTTGATGAATATGTGGGTGTATGAGTGAGTGAGTGAGAGTGTGCGTGTGTGTGTGTATGTATGTGTGTGTGTGTGTGTGTGTGTGTGTGTGTGTGCGCGCGCGCGCGTGCGTGCGTGCGTGCGTGCGTGTGTGTTGTGTTGTGTTGTTTGTGTTGTGTTGTGTTGTGTTGTGTTGTGTTGTGTTGTTGTGTTGTGTTGTGTATGTAAGGGGTGTGTGGAGTGGGTTCAAATGAGGTGATTGAAATTACGTAATAGAGTTTCTCTTAACGGATATATCCCAATGAGAGTTAAGTCCATTTTCCTTACCAACGCGGTTGGCCTCTGTATTTGTGTTTATGAGCTGCATTACAGAAGGAAGCGTACATACCGGCCTTTTCATGTGGTCTCAGACACGACTGACACCCCATGGGATAATGTTCACCGTCGTCACCTTCATTAATCATCATACGATAAAGTCTCAGTTTCTGTGCCCCTTTCTGCCCTGCCGCAATGGTGACCTCAGTTTTGCTTTCATTTCCGTGATGAATCCCTTATCAGAGTCCCCGGGAGTGGCAAATTTGTAGGATTGTCGTTGGATGGATGTGGCTTTGCGACTGTTGTGGGGTGGACAGTCTGATGTTGATTGCGGTCTGCGGACTGCTGGTGATGAAGTTGTAACAGTCTGATGTTGATTACTGTCTGTGGACTGCAGGTGTTGAAATTGTAACAGTCTGATGTTGATTACTGTCTGTGGACTGCAGGTGTTGAAGTTGTAACAGGCTTAAGTTGATTGCTGTCTGCGGACTGCTGGTGTTGAGGCTGTAACAGGCTTAAGTTGATTGCTGTCTGTGGACTGCTGGTGTTGAGGCTGTAATAGGCTTAAGTTGATTGCTGTCTGTGGACTGCAGGTGTTGAGGTTGTAACAGGCTAATGTTGATCGCTGTCTGTGGACTGCAGGTGTGTGAAGTTGTAATAGGCTAATGTTGATTGCTGTCTGGGACTGCAGGTGTTGAGGTTGTAATACGCTTATGTTGATCGCTGTCTGTGAACTGCAGGTGTTGAGGTTGTAACAGGCTAATATTCGTTGCTCTCTATGGACTGCAGGTGTTGAGGTTGTAACAGGCTAATGTTGGTTGTTGTCTACGGACTGCAGGTGTTGTGGTTGTCACAAGCTAATGTTGATCGCTGTCTGTGGACTGCAGGTGTTGAGGTTGTAACAAGCTAATGTTGATCCCTCTCTATGACTGCAGGTGTTGAGGTTGTAAAAGTCTAATGTTGATCGCTGTCTGTGGACTGCAGGTGTTGAGGTTGTAACAAGCTAATGTTGATCGCTCTCTATGGACTGCAGGTGTTGAGGTTGTAAAAGTCTAATGTTGATCGCTCTCTATGGACTGCAGGTGTTGAGGTTGTAACAGGCTAATGTTGATTGCTGTCTGTGGACTGCAGGTGTTGAGGTTGTAACAGGCTAATGTTGATCGCTGTCTGCGGACTGCAGGTGTAGAGGTTGTAACAGGCTAATGTTGATCGCTCTCTATGGACTGCAGGTGTTGAGGTTGTAACAGGCTAATGTTGATCGGTGTCTGTGGACTGCAGGTGTTGAGGATGTAACAGGCTAATATTGATTGCTGTTTGTGGACTGCAGGTGTTGAGGTTGTAACAGGCTAATGCTGATTGCTCTCTATGGACTGCAGGTGTTGAGGTTGTAACAGGCTAATGTTGATTGCTGTCTGTGGACTGCAGGTGTTGAGGTTGTAACAAGCTAATGTTGATCGCTCTCTATGGACTGCAGGTGTTGAGGTTGTAAAAGTCTAATGTTGATCGCTGTCTGTGGACTGCAGGTGTTGAGGTTGTAACAAGCTAATGTTGATCGCTCTCTATGGACTGCAGGTGTTGAGGTTGTAAAAGTCTAATGTTGATCGCTCTCTATGGACTGCAGGTGTTGAGGTTGTAACAGGCTAATGTTGATTGCTGTCTGTGGACTGCAGGTGTTGAGGTTGTAACAGGCTAATGTTGATCGCTGTCTGCGGACTGCAGGTGTAGAGGTTGTAACAGGCTAATGTTGATCGCTCTCTATGGACTGCAGGTGTTGAGGTTGTAACAGGCTAATGTTGATCGGTGTCTGTGGACTGCAGGTGTTGAGGATGTAACAGGCTAATATTGATTGCTGTTTGTGGACTGCAGGTGTTGAGGTTGTAACAGGCTAATGCTGATTGCTCTCTATGGACTGCAGGTGTTGAGGTTGTAACAGGCTAATGTTGATTGCTGTCTGTGGACTGCAGGTGTTGAGGTTGTAACAAGCTAATGTTGATCGCTCTCTATGGACTACAGGTGTTGAGGTTGTAAAAGTCTAATGTTGATCGCTGTCTGTGGACTGCAGGTGTTGAGGTTGTAACAAGCTAATGTTGATCGCTCTCTATGGACTGCAGGTGTTGAGGTTGTAAAAGTCTAATGTTGATCGCTCTCTATGGACTGCAGGTGTTGAGGTAGCGACAGGACGAGCCGGGTGTGGTTGTGTAGGGGGAAGGCTGGGGTAGTGTGGGAGTAATGTCACTGGAGCGCGCAGGAGGGCAGACAGCAAAGAAATGATAATTGTCTACAGCCCAACTCAATACGTAGCATACAGCTCTTTGCATAATCATCTAAGTACACACACACACACACACACACACACACACACACACACACACACACACACACACACATGTCCATGCATTAACACTGACACCAAATTTCGCCACTCAAGCTTCTTAAACATGTGTCCACAGAGCTAACACACGACACACGGCACCACACATAACGCCCCAGGCTCCTCCCTCTTACCCCCCACCCCTCCACTCTCTCACCTTTGGCTCCCCCTACCCCTCCACACCCTCACCCCTCCACTCTCTCACCTTTGGCACCCCCTGCCTCTCCCTTCCCCCACCCCTCCACTCTCTCACCTTTGGCTCCCCCTGCCCCTCCACACCCTCACCCCTCCACTCTCTCACCTTTGGCACCCCCTGCCTCTCCCTACCCCCACCCCTCCACTCTCTCTCCTTTGGCACCCCCTGCCTCTCCCTACCCCCACCCCTCCACTCTCTCACCTTTGGCACCCCCTGCCCCTCCCTACCCTCACCCCTCCACTCTCTCCTTTGGCACCCCCTGCCTCTCCCTACCCCACCCCTCCACTCTCTCACCTTTGGCACCCCCTGCCTCTCCCTACCCCCACCCCTCCACTCTCTCTCCTTTGGCACCCCCGGCCTCTCCCTACCCCCACCCCTCCACTCTCTCACCTTTGGCACCCCCTGCCTCTCCCTACCCCCACCCCTCCACTCTCTCACCTTTGGCACCCCCTGCCTCTCCCTACCCCCACCCCTCCACTCTCTCACCTTTGGCACCCCTGGCCTCTCCCTACCCCCACCCCTCCACTCTCTCACCTTTGGCACCCCTGGCCTCTCCCTGCCCCCATCCCTCCTCTCTCTCACCTTTGGCACCCCCTGCCTCTCCCTACCCCCACCCCTCCACTCTTTCTCCTTTGGCACCCCTGGCCTCTCTTTACTCCCACCCATCTACTTCTCTCACCTTTGGCACCCCTAAGCTCTCTCCTCCTCCTACACCTCCTCCCCGCCCTCTCTCATCTTGGCACCCCCGGCCACTCTCCTCCCCCCCCCCCCACTCCCTCCCCCCCCTCCACCCCTCCCCCCCTCCACCCTCTCTCACCTTCGGCACCCCCGGCCTGCCGTGGCTAAGCAGCAAGGCCACCATGTGCTGCAGTGCCAGAGCGGTGTCGGCCGGCCCTGGGTGAGGCCCAAGCTTCTGGATGGCGGACTTCAGCAGGGCAGGGTCTCCGCTGAGAGGGGTCTGCAGGAGGACTTGGTCACTGTATGCCATCACAGCCATGTGACGACCGTTTGGTGACACCTGGTGACGCAACCACATGTTCAACTGTTGCATTGTTATGAGTTTTCAGCAGGTAGCACACACACACATGCGCGAACACATACACACACACTTTCTCTCTCTCTCTCTCTCTCTCTCTCTCTCTCTCCTCACACACACACCACACACACACACACACGCTCTCAAACACACACACATACTCATACACAACACACACACCACACACACACACACACACACACACACACACACACACACACACACACGCACGCACAGAGAGAGAGGGGGGATGAGAGAGAGAGAGAGAGAGAGAGAGAGAGAGAGAGAGTACACCACATGATGCATATTTCTGAGTGGAGTGAGAATAAAAGAAGCATTAACCAAATGCAGAATCAGCAGCACAACCTTTGGAAGACTGACAACAGGGTAGGTGGAAAGGGACGGGAATGGTGGTGTTGAAGACGAGGAAGGTGGGGGGGGGGGGGGGGGGTGAAGGGGGGGGAGGGACAGAGACAGAAAGAGATAAAGGTAATATGACAGATAATAAGACACTCTTGCGTGCATGTTTGCCCAGGGACGCTGGCACGCGCGTTCGTGTGTGTGTGTGTGTGTGTGTGTGTGTGTGTGTGTGTGTGTGTGTGTGTGTGTGTGTGTGTGTGTGTAATATGGATCTGCGTGAGAGAGAGAGAGAGAGAGAGAGTGTGTGTGTGTGTGTGTGTGTGTGGCGCGCGCGCGTGCCTGGGTTCGTACGTGAGTGCACGATTGCGTGCGCACGCTCTGTGTGTGCGTGTGTGTGTGTTTGTGTGTGTGTGTGGTGTGTGTGTGTGTGTGTGTGTGTGTGTGTGTGTGTGTGTGTGTGTGTGTCCGTGCGTCAGTGCATGTGTGCGTACTTGCGTGCATGCGTACGTGAGCGCGCGCGCGCGCGCGCGTGTGTGTGTGTGTGTGTGTGTGTGTGTGTGTGTGTGTGTGTGTGCCGCAGACAATGCTAAGGTGGCACCCAATGTCTGAACAGCGTATTGTGCACATACCCAGATTTGACATTTGCTAAGTTGTAGTCTTGAATTCTTTCATCCTAATCACTTATTCATGCATCCATCAGCTGTAAATCCTGCGCACTGGAGTCTCGTAGCTCAGAAGATGCAGCGTGGCTTATATGGACTAGTCCGCGCGCAGGGACACCTCCGTGATAAAACCGAAAGTGTGTATGTGATAGGTAATGGACGCAAATGACTAAAGGATCTTGCGGTCGCATTTGAGTTGGACGATTCAGTTTGAGGTACAACACCATTTAAAGTGTGAACACTGTTATAATACAACTGATAAAGTGGGATTGGGGGTGACAACTTGTCGCTCTGTAAGTGTACCCTTAGAAACATGTTATAATACAACTGATAAAGTGGGATTGGGGGTGACAACTTGTCGCTCTGTAAGTGTACCGTTAGAAACACTTCGTGTTTTGAACTGTGTAGTGGTGATAATCTTTCGAGGCGGTTTCCAAGGATGACACGATTTTCGGTGTTTGATGGTTGACAATTGCCGTGTATTCAAATTGACACAAAATCCTCACCTCTTTCTTTGTCCTGTGTGTTTATGTACATTGTGTGCATTTATGATGTACAAGAAACCAACATTGAATTCGTCAGTACGGTAATTTTCAAATATATCTGTATAACATTGGTGTGTGCGTGTGTGTGTGTGTGTGTGTGTGTGTGTGTGTGTGTGTGTGTGTGTGTGTGGTGTGTGTGCGTGTGTGTGGTGTGTGTGTGTGTGTGTGTGTGTGTGTGTGTGTGTGTGTGTGTGTGTTTTGTTTTGTTCTTTTTAATTCTAGTCACTGGTCTTGTTTTGCTTTTGTTTTCAAACATTTCATTTCCTTCTTCAACATAAACACTTGTTATATCACATTATCAGTCGTGATCCATTCACAGTGATTTTAAATTCAAAAATTTAGTCGTACATGTATCAGTAAGTGAATGGGACTCAGTTGAAGAGGTTTTTTTTCTTTACATCAGAGGAAGACAAATCAAAGCAAAAAGGGACAAGGATGAAACAACAATATAGTATAACCATAATTTTATATATATAATTGAAAAACAAAGAAAAAACAAACAAACAAACAAGCCCAGGCATCCACACACACACACACACCACTCACACAGACACACACACACACACACACACACACACACACACACACACACACACACACACAGTTCTATATGTCGCAGATTTACAAGTATAGGGGCAGAATGGGCAACTAGAGGAAAGGAGTTGCAACAATTTTCATACACTGAAATAGGTGGTAGAGACAGGGTGGTAGTCTCCTGATGGTAGTCACCCCACCCTACTGACCTTGGACCGAAATAGTTAATCGAAAGTTCCCAAGGACAGTTAAAGGGCACCACCAACGGAGACCACCAAATTGTGCATTGATACAATTCAAATGTCTATATGGGTACCATATAGAGGCATATCTAAGAATGAACAAGCTTACATGTATAGACATAGTAATCAGCGATGTAGCATTATATATAGTAACACATAGTTCGTCGAGAAATGGACATATTCTGTCATCTTGTTTTGCTTTTGAGCATGCTGATGCTAATTATTGTGTGATAAAAAGTTGTTGAAATGATAAGAGCAGAACAACGGACGATTGGTTCATTACCATAGACCCAAATATTTGACCGTGAAACTTGGTGCACATCAAGAAGCCTAAGGCTAGGGAAGAGTTCGGATAGATGACTGGAAAACGTGGTTCAGGTGTTGTGGAGAAATAATCCGACAAAACCAGTGTTTTTCAGCACCAAAAACGTGATTTCCTGTCACCATCTGACTATTTCTTCTGTACTTTTAAGGAAATAAGAAAATGAGATCCCATCACATACAAAGCAAACGATAACAGCGACAACCAATCAATCAATCAAACAAACAGTAGAAAAATATTTAAACAAATGAGCACTGTTTAACCAATAGCCACAGTGAACCAACAACCACGCAGTGATTAGAACTAAACAGAAATCATAGTAGAAGCACTGTATACATGGACAGCTTCCAAAATGCGAGTTGGGAGTTGGAGAAGAACTATTGGGTGACATCATTATACATGCAAAACTTCAGTCAATGGTTCTTAAGGAAATCACTTTATTTCAAAGTCCCTACACTGCGCTCTTCTGACTTATGGAACAAAACAATGAGATTTACACGGCTGGTATGTTCGTTACACCTTTATCTTTATTTATATGTATACACATACACACTCATACATATATATATATATATATATGTGTGTGTGTGTGTGTGTGTGTGTGTGTGTGTGTGTGTGTGTGTGTGTGTGTGTGTGTGTGTGTATATAACAATCCTCCGTCATCACATTAATGACTTGGCGAAGATTAGAAAAAAAAAGGATGGGGGACGCGGAAAAGAAAGAAAATTAGAACAAAAAACCAGGGTTGTGTTATAAATATAAAATCCTTCACAAGCAGCATATGAGAAACATTGTAATCCGTCTTGAAGACAGAACCATTCATGTTGCCTGCATCGAGGCCTTTCATCCCCTGGATCAGAGTCGTCAGGGAAGCACGGCTGATTGTGTCTGTCTGTGCTCCCTTGGCATCCAATGAAGATATACCACAGACTATAATTCTGTGGTATTTTCACCACAAAGGTAAAACAACAACAACAACAACAACAACAAAGAGAATCCAACAGCACCTCAAAGCAGTCAGCCATAGGTAAGAAAATAAAAGGAAAAGAAAGTGCGGTAAGGAAATAACTTGCTGAAAAACTACAATCATTGAGTAAAGAGGATAGAATGTAGGGTAAAATCATTGAGTAAAGAGGATAGAATGTAGGGTAAAATCATTGAGTAAAGAGGATAGAATGTAGGGTAAAATCATTGAGTAAAGAGGATAGAATGTAGGGTAAAATCATGGAGTAAAGAGGACAGAATGTAGGGTAAAATCATTGAGTAAAGAGGATAGAATGTAGGTAAAATCATGAGTAAAGAGGATAGAATGTAGGGTAAAATCATTGAGTAAAGAGGATAGAATGTAGGGTAAATCATTGATAAGGGATAGAATGTAGGTAAAATCATTGAGTAAAGAGGACAGAATGTAGGGTAAATCATTGGTAAAGAGGATAGAATGTAGGGTAAAATCATTGAGTAAAGAGGAAGAATGTAGGGTAAAAATCATTGAGTAAAGAGGATAGAATGTAGGTAAAACCCATTGAGTAAAGAGGACAGAATGTAGGGTAAAATCATGATAAAGAGATAAAGAGGGTAAAATCATTGATAAAGAGGACAGAATTATAAAATCATGAGTAAAGAGGACAGAATGTAGGGTAAAATCATTGAGTAAAGAGATAGAATGTAGGGTAAATCATGAGTAAAGAGGATAGAAATGTAGGTAAAATCATTGATAAAGAGGAAGAATGTAGGGTAAAATCATTGAGTAAAGAGGACAGAATGTAGGGTAAAATCATGAGTAAAGAGGACAGAATGTAGGGTAAAATCATTGAGTAAAGAGATAGAATGTAGGGTAAAATCATGAGTAAAGAGGATCAGAATGTAGGGTAAAATCATTGAGTAAAGAGGAAGAATGTAGGGTAAATCATTGAGTAAGAGATCAGAAGTTAGGGTAAATCATTGAGTAAAGAAGGTCAGAATTAGGGTAAAAATCATTGAGTAAAGAGGATAGATGTAGGGTAAAATCATGAGTAAAGAGGATAGAATTATAAAATATGTGGTGGGTGTGTGTGGGTTTTGTGTAGGGTGTTGGTGGTGTAAAACATTGATAAAGATGGCGAAGTAGGAAAAAAAAAGAGGACAAAGAAGGAAAATTAGAAAAAAGGGTGATATATAAAATCTTAAAGAGGATAGAACTTGTAATCTCTGAGAAACAAGGCCTGATGTAGGTTTAATCTGGAAAGAGGTCAGGAAGACCTGATTGGTCGTGTGGTCCTTGATAAAGAAGAATCAAGTAAAATCTTGTATAAAAAGGTAAATAAAAACATAACAAAACAAAAAGAGGTCAACAGATAAAGAGCAGCATAGGTAAAAAATAAAAGGAAAGAAATGTAGGGAAAAATCATTGAGTAAAGAGGATAGAATGTAGGGTAAAATCATGAGTAAAGAGGAAGAATGTAGGGTAAAATCATTGAGTAAAGAGGATAGAATGTAGGGTAAAATCATTGAGTAAAGAGGATAGAATGTAGGGTAAAATCATGAGTAAAGAGGAAGAATGTAGGGTAAAATCATTGAGTAAAGAGGATGTAGAATGTGAGGGTAGAAATCATTGAGTAAAGAGGATAGAATGTAGGGTAAAATCATTGAGTAAAGAGGATAGAATGTAGGGTAAAATCATTGAGTAAAGAGGACAGAATGTAGGGTAAAATCATTGAGTAAAGAGGATAGAATGTAGGGTAAAATCATTGAGTAAAGAGGACAGAATGTAGGGTAAAATCATTGAGTAAAGAGGATAGAATGTAGGGTAAAATCATTGAGTAAAGAGGACAGAATGTAGGGTAAAATCATTGAGTAAAGAGGATAGAATGTAGGTAAAATCATTGAGTAAAGAGGACAGAATGTAGGTAAAATCATTGAGTAAAGAGGATAGAATGTAGGGTAAAATCATTGAGTAAAGAGGATAGAATGTAGGGTAAAATCATGAGTAAAGAGGATAGAATGTAGGGTAAAATCATTGAGTAAAGAGGACAGAATGTAGGGTAAAATCATGAGTAAAGAGGAAGAATGTAGGGTAAAATCATTGAGTAAAGAGGAAGAATGTAGGGTAAAATCATGAGTAAAGAGGATAGAATGTAGGGTAAAATCATGAGTAAAGAGGATAGAATGTAGGGTAAAATCATTGAGTAAAGAGGACAGAATGTAGGGTAAAATCATGAGTAAAGAGGATAGAATTAGGGTAAAATCATTGAGTAAAGAGGATAGAATGTAGGGTAAAATCATTGAGTAAAGAGGAAGAATGTAGGGTAAAATCATTGAGTAAAGAGGATAGAATGTAGGGTAAAATCATTGAGTAAAGAGGAGAATGTAGGTAAAATCATTGAGTAAAGAGGAAGAATGTAGGGTAAAATCATTGAGTAAAGAGGAAGAATGTAGGGTAAAATCATTGAGTAAAGAGGAAGAATGTAGGGTAAAATCATTGAGTAAAGAGGAAGAATGTAGGGTAAAATCATTGAGTAAAGAGTAGAATGTAGGGTAAAATCATTGAGTAAAGAGGAAGAATGTAGGGTAAAATCATTGAGTAAAGAGGAAGAATGTAGGGTAAAATCATTGAGTAAAGAGGATAGAATGTAGGGTAAAATCATTGAGTAAAGAGGATAGAATGTAGGGTAAAATCATTGAGTAAAGAGGATAGAATGTAGGGTAAAATCATTGAGTAAAGAGGATAGAATTGTAGGGTAAAATCATTGAGTAAAGAGGACAAATGTAGGGTAAAATCATTGAGTAAAGAGGATAGAATGTAGGGTAAAATCATTGAGTAAAGAGGATAGAATGTAGGGTAAAATCATTGAGTAAAGAGGATAGAATGTAGGGTAAAATCATTGAGTAAAGAGGATAGAATGCAGGGTAAAATCATTGAGTAAAGAGGATAGAATGTAGGGTAAAATCATTGAGTAAAGAGGATAGAATGCAGGGTAAAATCATTGAGTAAAGAGGATAGAATGTAGGGTAAAATCATTGAGTAAAGAGATAGAATGCAGGGTAAAATCATTGAGTAAAGAGGATAGAATGTAGGGTAAAATCATTGGTAAAGAGGATAGAATGTAGGGTAAAATCATTGAGTAAAGAGGACAGAATGTAGGGTAAAATCAT
>CM065733.1:23897385-23927385 GCA_033310375.1 Conus canariensis | reverse complement strand
TATTCTGCCCCAAGACTTCCTCCTGCGTGACTTATTACAAAGTATACTGCCACTGGTCTTCTTCCTGCGTGACCTGACTACAAAGTATTCTGCCCCTGGCCTTACTCCTGCATGACTGACTACAAAGTATTCTGCCCCAAGGCTTCCTCCTGCGTGACTATATTAAAGTATACTGCCCCTGGCCTCTCCTCTGCGTGACTGACTACAAAGTATTCTGCCCCAAGGCTTCCTCCTGCGTGACTGATACAAAGTATTCTGCCCTAGGCTTCCTTCTGCTGACTGACTACAAAGTATTCTGCCCCAAGGCTTCCTCCTGCGTGACTAATATTAAAGTATACTGCCCTGGCCTTCCTCCTGCGTAACTGACTACAAAGTATTCTGCGCCAAGGCTTCCTCCTGCGTGACTAATATTAAAGTATACTGCCCCTAGCCTTCCTCCTGCGTAACTGACTACAAAGTATTCTGCGCCAAGGCTTCCTCCTGCGTGACTAATATTAAAGTATACTGCCCCTAGCCTTCCTCCTGCGTAACTGACTACAAAGTATTCTGCGCCAAGGCTTCCTCCTGCGTGACTAATATTAAAGTATACTGCCCCTGGCCTTCCTCCTGCGTACTGACTACAAAGTATTCTGCCCCAAGGCTTCCTCCTGCGTGACTAATATTAAAGTATATCTGCCCCTAGCCTTCCTCCTGCGTAACTGACTACAAAGTATTCTGCGCCAAGGCTTCCTCCTGCGTGACTAATATTAAAGTATTTGCCCTAAGGCTTCCTCCTGCGTGACTGACTACAAAGTATTCCGCCCCAAGGCTTCCTCCTGCGTGACTATATTAAAGTATTACTGCCCCTGGCCTTCCTCTGCGTGACTGACTACAAAGTATTCTGCCCGGCTTCCTCCTGTATGACCTGACTACAAAGTATTCTGCCCCTGGCCTTCCTTCTGCTTGACCTGACTACAAAGTATTCTGCCCCAAGGCTTCCACCTGTGTGACCTGACCACAAAATATTCTGCCCCAAGGCTTCCATCTGTGTGACCTGACTACAAAGTATTCTGCCCCAAGGCTTCCATCTGTGTGATCTGACTACAAAGTATTCTGCCCCTGGCCTTCCTTCTGCTTGACCTGACTACAAAGTATTCTGCCCCAAGGCTTCCACCTGTGTGACCTGACCACAAAATATTCTGCCCCAAGGCTTCCATCTGTGTGACCTGACTACAAAGTATTCTGCCCCAAGGCTTCCATCTGTGTGATCTGACTACAAAGTATTCTGCCCCTGGCCTTCCTCCTGCTTGACCTAATTACAAAGTATTCTGCCCCTGGCCTTCCTCCTGTATGACCTGACTACAAAGTATTCTGCCCCAAGGCTTCCTCCTGCTTGACCTGACTACAAAGTATTCTGCCCCTGGCCTTCCTCCTGTATGACCTGACTACAAAGTATTCTGCCCCAAGGCTTCCTCCTGCTTGACCTGACTACAAAGTATTCTGCCCCTGGCCTTCCTCCTGTATGACCTGACTACAAAGTATTCTGCCCCAAGGCTTCCTCCTGCTTGACCTGACTACGAAGTATTCTGCCCCTGGCCTTCCTCCTGTATGACCTGACTACAAAGTATTCTGCCCCAAGGCTTCCTCCTGCTTGACCTGACTACAAAGTATTCTGCCCCTGGCCTTACTCCTGTATGACCTGACTACAAAGTATTCTGCCCCAAGGCTTCCTCCTGCTTGACCTGACTACAAAGTATTCTGCCCCTGGCCTTCCTCCTGTATGACCTGACTACAAAGTATTCTGCCCCAAGGCTTCCTCCTGCTTGACCTGACTACAAAGTATTCTGCCCCTGACCTTCCTCTGCGTGACCTGACTACAAAGTGTTCTGCCCCTGGCCTTCCTCCTATATGACATGACTACAAAGCATTGTGCCCCAAGGCTTCCACCTGTGTGACCTGACTACAAAGTATTCTGCCCCTGGCCTTCCTCCTGCTTGACCTGACTACAAAGTATTCTGCCCCAAGGCTTCCTCCTGCGTGGCCTGACTACAAAGTATTCTGCCCGTGGCCTTCCTCCTGCGTGACTGACTACAAAGTATCCTGCCCCTGGACTTGCTCCTGTATGACCTGACTACAAAGTATTCTGCCCCTGGCCTTCCTCCTGTGTGACCTGACTACAAAGTATTCTGCCCCAAGGCTTCCACCTGTGTGACCTGACCACAAAATATTCTGCCCCAAGGCTTCCATCTGTGTGACCTGACTACAAAGTATTCTGCCCCAAGGCTTCCATCTGTGTGATCTGACTACAAAGTATTCTGCCCCAAGGCTTCCACCTGTGTGACCAGACTACAAAGTAGTGTGCCGGCATGACTGACTACAGAATATCCCTGTCTATCCCTGGGTTTCCTTCTGCGTGACTTCACAAATTGAAATTATCTCCCCAGGAGTCCCCCCAACCTTTATGATCTGACTACAAAGTGAGGTTGTCTGCCACAGAGATGTCCCCTGCACGACATGGCTACAATCAAGCTGTGTGCCCCTGGTCTTACTCCTGCTTGACCTGACTACAAAGTAAAGTGGTCTGCTCCTGGCTTCTTCCTACACGACCGATGACAAAGTAAAGCCGTCTGTCTCTGGACTTCTTCCTCCATGATTTGAGCGCAATTCTACAAGCTGTGTACCCCTGGGCTTCCACTACAATGCGGTGACTATAAAAGTAAAGATTTCTGCCACTGCGCCTCATCTTGTATGATCTGACTACAAAGTGAAGTTGTCTGCCCCTGGGATTTTTCCTGCATGGACTGACGACAAAGTATCGGTATCTGCCCCTGGGCTTCCTCCTGTGTGATCTGACATCAAAGTCAAACTATCTGCCCCTGGGCTTCCTCCTCTATGACCAGACTACAAAAATAAAGCTGAGTGCTTCTGAGATGCCTCCTTCATGCTGACATAAAGTGAATTTGTCTGCCCCTGGACTTCCTCCAGCTAGACATGACTACAGTCTGAAGTTGTCTGCCCCTAGCATTCCTCTTGCATGACCTGACTACAAAGAAAGCTGGACTTACTGGTTGGAGGGAAAGGAGTTGGCACAGGTGTTGTGGTACTTGGCCTTGGTGTGGTGGTGGTGGTGGTGGTGGTGGTGGTGGTCGTCGTTGTCGTGGGGGTGGTGGTGGTGGTGGTGGTGGTTGGGGGCTGGGTGGTGGTCGAGGTGGTAGATGGGGTCGCTCTACTCGTGGAGGAAGGCGTGCTTGGCTTTGGAGTAGTAGTTGTCGTTGTAGTAGTTGGTCTGGTCGTCGTCTTTTCTGTCGTTGTAGATTCATGTGTTGTGGGTTTAGTAGTGGTTTTCACTGTGGCCTTCTTAGTAGTGGAAGGCGTAGGTGTTCTCTGAGTTGAGGTTCTGGAACCTTCACTGCTGTCGCCTTTTGAAGACTCCCCTTCGATGCCAGACTCTCCAGAGTCCTCTCTAGACCGAGGCCGCACTCCCTCGTCGCTGCCATTATCTGCTGACTCATCTGCGCCGGAATCGTTATCCACAGATCGACCCGAAGATCCACCTTTATTCCACGGATGTTCTTCTGAAGAGTCCGCCATCTCTGAGGTTGGGGTCCAGACCTTAGGGAATGCCGGACCATCTTCTTGGGACGAGTCTCCCCAAAAGTGATGCATGGTGGGACCGTCGTGATGAGACTCTCCGCCGGAACTGCCCCAGACGTCGTGCATGACTGGGCCAGTGGGCACCTCTAAAGAGGAGTCCCCGCTGTTTGCGTTCCAGACACGATGCATGACAGGACCATCTCCGTCTTCGCTGGAAGAGTCCCCATCTCCACGTGAGGCCCAAACGTTATGCATGACAGGGCCACCTCCATCTTCACTGGATGAGTCCCCATCTCCACGTGAGGCCCAAACATTGTGCATGACAGGGCCACCTCCATCTTCACTGGATGAGTCCCCATCCCCACGTGAGGCCCAAGCATTGTGCATGACAGGGCCAGCCTCTAAGCTGTCATGCTCACGGCTGTCGCTGTTGGGCGACACGTGACTATTGCCCCATAATCCATGCATCACCGGTCCGCCTAAGGCGTCCTCGTGGCTGGAGTCCCCACCCCTTCCCATGCTGTTGACCATTGTTCCCCAGTGTCGTCTGTTGGCCTGGGCAGGCAGGTTGAAGGGTACACGCCATCCGCCACTTTCTTCCCGACTCGACGAGCCACCTGCACTACGGGCGTTGAAGCCAGTCATCCATGGCGTAGCTTGACGACTTCTCTGACGGCTGGCTGCGGTGTAGCGGATGTTACGTGGACGTGCACCACCAAACCATCCTCCACTGCCACTGCTGTCTCCTCCTCCTCTCCCCGCCCAGCCTCCCAAATTGCCAAGTCCACCTGCACATAGCCCATGAAGGGACTGGAAATGTGACTGGTCCATTTTACAAAATAATTGAGAACATAACACATGCACGCGCGCGCGCGCACACACACACACACACACACACACACACACACACACACACACACACACACAATCGTTCACACACACGCATAAAGGTGGGGTGAGTTGAGTATAAGCAGGTAACACATTGCACAATCTGCACATCTGTCAGTGACAGAACTAATGGCATGTTTCTTTATCGATCTTTTCAATTTCTTCTTGTTGTTGTTGTTGTTGTTGTTGTTGTTTTCTTCTTCTTCTTCTTCTTCTTCTTCTTCTTCTTCTTCTTCTTCTTCTTCTTAAGCACTGGCTGAACGCTTTTAGGCTTTTTTTTTTTCGGAATGGAGCCTGGAGGTAGTGAGGGGGAGGGGTGTTCCAGAACTCTTGGAACCCCCCAGCTGATCCACACCTGCATACTTTGCTGACATTGCTCGATTCATTGTAGTGCATGAACTAGCAACATTTGGCTGAACATAGGGTGTGGGACTGCATGTTGCAGAGAAAAAAGCTTAAAGTCGTAAAAATGTTCTTGATATTGACACTGTTGCCTGGTTACAGTTTAATTCTTAATCTCGCATCAAGATGAAGGTATGTGACATCAACTACTGAATTCTGCAGAGCTGAACTGAATATTGTTCTTTTTATAACAAAGTAAGTACAAGATTTGAGCGACGTAGTTTAGTCAAACTAGTGATCGCCCGTTCATTTATTGGACGAAAGGGGAAAAACCCTTCAGATTTAAGCATTGAGATGTTTTATGTGTGTTTTGATGGCTGTTTTTATATGGTCACACCGAAAGTCGACCCCCCCCCCCTGAATATATTATGGGATCTATAATAAAAAAAAAAAAAAAAAAAAAACGACAATAAGAAAAAAGCAGCGCACAGCAGGCCTACCGCCTTGTCCTGCAGTCACAGACCACATTCACAGCATGATCTTCATCATTTTCTCTCATCGTCATTGACAAGGACACACTCCGAGGCCCTTCACCTTCTGTTATGGTCTTGACCACAGTGTCGATGTCTTCTCCATATCCATTCTCAAAGTGAAATCGAGTCAAAACCGTTTCCTTTCTCTTCCTATACAATTGTGATAGAAATCTTAAATAACAATCTTAATTGTTTTCCCCTACTACTTAATTGCTCAGAAATTTTGAATAGTTCTGCAGTGTAAAATCTTAAATAGTTTTGCAGTGTTTGCTTGAGTTACTAACGACAGCAGTCTGTATTTATATAGCGTTTCTCGGGTTCTGTATTGATTCAGTCATCGCAGTCTATTCGAGTTTGTCTCCCAAACACAACATAGCTATTACTTTTTTTTTAATATTGCCTGCCTTCGGCGTGTCTTTTAAAGACCCTTCTTGACTCCCGTATGAATAAGCACACGCCAGATTAATTGTTGAGAAAAAAGGATGACGAGCAAGGATGGATGTAGCATATGAGGAAGACCTTCAACTTACATATTTTGTTTGCGAGTACAGTGTGTAAATGAAGGGCAGAGCTGTGCTTGGATGTGTGTGTGTGTGTGTGTGTGTGTGTGTGTGTGTGTGTGTGTGTGTGTGTGTGTGTGTGTGTGTGTGTGTGTGTGTGTGTGTGTGTGTGTGTGTGTGTGTGTGTGTGTGTGTGTGTGTGTGTGACGGAGGGAAGGAAGGGAGGGATAGGAGGGGAGTTAAGAGGGGATAGGAGGGGTGGAAAAGAGAGAGAGGGGTGGGGGTGGAGGAGGGTGTGAGGGAAAAGGGGGCAAAACGGAGGCCCAGAAAAAGAAACGACTACAGTGGTAGAATGGATGACGGTAACTCAGTCACTGTCCATGCAAATCCGAGGCTGATATCGACTGGGTAAAAAGGGAACGGAGATTTAAACTTGTTCTTAAAGTTTGCTACGAAATTGTGTCATAAAACGGATGCCTCTTTTATTTAACACAGACCGTCCTAACACATGTGATATTTTATTTCACTTGAAATCAATATCGCATACGTGCAGGATTTTCTAACCGTGGCTAATTTGCTTTGTTTTGGCATCAATGGTAAATTAATGTATTACACTTTGCATTCGTATAATTTGTGTAAAGATATGTGATTATGAAAACGAGTAAGTTGAAGTTTGTTCATGTCGCTCCACGTGCTTTTGATTAGCATGAAGGGCAATGTCATCCAGTGTTATATACACGTGTTTGGCAGGAAAACCTGGCAGGATCTACTGATACGAAACTTATCTCAGTCTGCTGTAAGAAATTCACTCACATCTGCTTTTCTGATGGTCAGAAATTCCGTTGAATGACCTGGACTTGGTAGGATGTGCCCCACCTTCCCTCTTTCCGCTCTGCCTCTCCCCCCTCCCCCCTCCCTCCCCACCTCGCTCCGTCGGGATGCTGGGAATCTCTCACCCTAGATTGTATCCCGAATCCTGGAATAGCTGAGGGAGGATTGTCCCCTTTTCAGTCACTCTGTTTGGCTGCCTTTATAAAAAAATAAAAAAAAAAAAATTCCAACACTGTTTTCATTCTAACTTGCGGCTGTTTTGCCTATCATGGTTCTGAAACATTCTTACGCATATATTTTTTCCCTGTTACAATGTATAAAACGATTGTTTCGTTGTTGTAGTCTGGCGGCTAGGAGGGAAACTGTAAATGCTGTCCAGAGTGGGCACTACTTGCCCACTCTGCAGTGTCTGTCGAACGGTAAGGCATTTCTCTATGTGACACCTTTTTTTTTTTTTTTTTTTTGGTTACTCTGAGGGTGAAAACTCCAGGTGATTAGTGGAGTTCGGCTTGACGTAGTTTTCTCTGCCTCCAGGATGCCAATACTTCAGATATCATGGTATGAATGGCTGTGGCTAATCATGTATATGTATATATGGTGCTGTGTTTGTTACTGTTTTACGTCCAGGACTTGATTTTCTGTTCTGTTTAGTGGCAGCCCTGAAGGCGCCCTGTCTGGGATGTAATGGATCATTTTGATGCGATATTTGTATGAAAAACATTTTTAAAACACAGCAAACAGCAATTGTAACCGATCACACTTTCTAAGAAATCGGCAATTTTTAACAGTGACTATACTGCTGAAAACTTTTATATAGAGCCATGATTATGCGGTGACACATTGGTGTGAGGAATGGCGGGTAAGGTCCAATCAATACCTTTCCCTCAGCTAGAACATCAACTGCTGGGCATATGCTAATGTGGAACTTTACCACGAATACGCCTGCACACAAATCTCTCTCTCTCTCTCTCTCTCTCTCTCTCTCCTCTCTCTCTCTCTCTCTCACACACACACACACACACACACACATACACACCACAAGCACTCACACAGACATAATACCTAGTCATTCACACACACACACACACACACACACACACACACACACCACCACACGCGCGCCGCATGCATGCACGCACGCAAGTATGCACGCGCACGCACGCACACACACACACACACACACACACACACGCGCGCGCGCGCGCGCGCGCGCGCGCGCAGGGGGGGGGGGAGGGGGGGGAGGAGAAGGGAGGGAAGGAGGGAGGGGAGAGAGCAGAGACAGATAAACAGACAGAAAGACAGACAGACAGACGGACGGACGGACAGAGACACGCGCGCGTATTCAAAAGGACACACAGACATACGGAGTCACAAATGACACATATACAAACACACGCAGAGAGAGAGACAGAGAGAGTGGGAGAGAGAGGGGAGAAAGGGAGGGAGAGAAGGCGGGAGGAAGAGAGAGACTCCCTTTGGTATACACGTGACTCAAAAATAGCCAAGGGGGCCAGAATAGCTTAGTGGTAGAGCGCCGGACTCGTAATCTTGGTGATCCTGGTGTTGCTGGTTCGAATCTCCGCCGGGCCGTTTCGGTACAGGGGGATTTTTCCCTCGGAGTTAACATTGGTTCTGACTCCATTTCCCATACAGTCCTTCGAATGAGACTGTAAACCGAGGTTCCGTGTGTGAACGCACGCATAACATCTTGCACACACGTAAAATCCCATCACCAACTTTCGGAAGAGAAGGCCAGTTTGGCCGTTGGTGTGGATGACACGTTACACATAGCAAGCGCCTTCCCCGAAGTTGGAGTATGGCTGTCTTAATGCGGATAAAAGAAAAAACGGCCATACACACAAAACTCCACTGCCTTTGTCGGGTAGATGGGATTAATCCTTGCCTGTCTAAACAGGGAGTGTCCGCAGAAGTATCAGCCTGCGTATGCAGAAAAAAAATACATCCATACTAAACCGCCACCTAATTCGACAGTGATACGTGGTGTAAATCAGCAGCATGCAGACGTATGATACAATTGAATGACACAGTTTACCAATGTTTATATTTTGTGTTTAGATTTCTTTTATCAGTCACATATTATAGACAAATATTTTTTCAACATCAGTGAGACTTTGGACAAATTTGGTCTGATTATCCTTTCGATTAATAACCTAAATAAGTCCAGTCATTTGCTCAACACTTTATTTCTAAAAAAAATTCATCTTTATATCTAACAAAAGTTCATAAGTCTATAGAAGATCAATATGTGTACTAACACTTTCATGACAGCTCAAATGACTTCTGTAACAATTACAAAACATTTCATAACAACTGAACTTTCCTCACACACACACACACACACACACACACACACACACACACCGCAAAACTTAATATTTGTCTTTTGAAAATTTTCATGAGTCTTCATTGAAAATTGGACAGTTTGGGGGTGTGCTGATGTTCACGCTCTAAACCGATTAATACATTTTTTTTTTCAATTCACTGAAGACACAAGAAAATTCTGGCCTAAAAATATACAAGAAAATGGAAAACATTAAAAATTTACATTCTGCTTAATACTGCAAATACTCTTGCTCACTGCTAATTTACTTTTACAATGTATACTGGGCAGACCTGAGAACGTCACTGGTGTGTTTTACTTTGTTAACAACGTGCTATCATGGGATAACTTTTGCCTTATCCTTTTTATGTTATATATGGTTTTCTTCCCGCTTTATTAGTCATAGATCATCCGATTTAACACACCAGATCACCTCGTTCTGCACTTTTAAACATATTTATTGGGGAACTGGCATTGTCAATAAGCTAACGTTAGTAATAGCTGAAGACTCGAGGTTCCTTGACTAAAGCACTTGACCAAATCTGGGGAATAAGCAGTCTACAATAAGCTGATAAATTCTTGGTGATACAATTTAAATGTTCAAATCGCTGTCAGTTGGATATAAGGACCTCTACTGATTTGATTCAAGCACACGTTAAATTTAAATGTTCAAATCGCTATCAGTTGGATATAAGGACCTCTACTGATTTGATTCAAGCACACGTTAAATTTAAATGTTCAAATCGCTATCAGTTGGATATAAGGATCTCTACTGATTTGATTCATGCACACGTTCATGAAATGCTGAACCTTTAAAACAGGAAATGCAGAAATACAGTGCATCCATACACATGTAAAGCATACATATACATGTCCACATGTCTGCACGCAACATACATACACACATACACACGTAAAGCATACACATTCATGTCCACATGTCTGCACGCAAACATACATACACACGTACACACGTAAAGCATACACATACATGTCCACATGTCTGCACGCAAACATACATACACACGTAAAGCATACACATACATGTCCACATGTCTGCACGCAAATATACATACACACGTAAAGCATACACATACATGTCCACATGTCTGCACGCAAACACACATACACACACAAACACAGACAGTCAAATAGAAAAAAAATCTCCACCCAAAAAGAAACCCGAGCAGCAAAGGGTTTATCACTACGGTTTACTGTTCATTGCCACTGGGCGTTGAAAGGGGAGCAACGCATGCACGCCAGTCTTCAGTGTCATGTCCATGTTTCTTGAGTTTGCATGTAGTTTATCAATATGACAGCTTCCGTTACATATTTGACCTGCTTTTTTTTAATCAAATGGATATTCATAATTTCAACAACAACAGCAACAACAAAGAGGCAATGCAAAATGTCTTTGAGGATGCTTAGAAGATTTTAAAATAGAACGAAAAAAAAAAACAGAACAAAAATCAACAACGTGTCGGTCATAGACCGTCTTCAGGACTTGTGACATAAAAAGAAAAACAAAGAGGCAGCTTGTCTTTCAGCTGACGTGTGATGAGGGAAGGGTGGTGGGGGTGGTGGGGGTGAGTGGAGAACAGATGTGGAAGCTGTCAGTGGCTTACTTTCGATTGGCCTCACGTGTGAAAAAGAGCATGTATTCTGCCACATGGGTCGTAGTGACAGACTTCAAAGGAAGGCTGGCTGTACTGTTGTTGTTGTTGTTGTTGATAGGTCTGCCTTTTGTCATGTATCCCTTTCGCCAATATATGTTACAAATGTTGGTCGTCATCTTGCATTGACGCAACGGGTGACGTTTGTTCAGCATCTTTTTAAGATTTCCCATCTCGTATGAGATAATAAGCTTCTATTTAATTTGGGTCACAAAGACTAAATTTCTGATATGTTGGCAGTAGTTCGTCATTGTTACTGTGGAAACACTCTTATCATTGATTACATGTTACTCGCACAGTATTTTTTTTTTTTTTTGTTTGGTATTAAAACCGGTTTGGTCATGAGGGAACGAAAAGTTATTTACGAGCCTAAAGACTAAAAGCAAGAAATATCAAGTGTGAAATTCCTAGCAGACGGACTCACCAAACAAGCGAGTCCAAGGAAAGGTGTCATCAGCTGTGGCCTGATCCATCCTCAACACACACAGCACACACACTGTGGACACCAGGGCAGACAGGCTGGTCATGGTCACCATCTGTTCAACACACACACACACACACACACACACACACACACACACACACACACACACACACACACACACATCATAGTCACAACCACAACAAGAACAAATGAAGAAAACAACTTGAACAAGAAGAAAAGGAAACAAACCTCTATGGAGAATCAAAGCTGGGTTACAAGACCCAGCAAACGACTGGAGCAAACACAGCACAATCCTGAAGCAGCACGCTTCGACGTCTTGTTCTTCCACCTCTAGCAAAACCAAGGAAACAGACAAGAAGAAAACCGTTTATTTGTGGGATATTTTGGCGCCGACCAGCCCCAACACCGAGTGGAGTGTGTCATTGACTTGGGATGTGAAGGCTGTTACCACACAGCTGACTACCATCCACTTAATGGAGGCGTCGCTGAGCGCGCGTGTTGCTCAAATTGCATGACCAACACTGCAAGTGTCTGTATCTCTCGGGCCTGATTGATGATGGGATATTAAAATAAAATCAAACGAAAAGTGCAGCCATGTCACGTAGTCACCAACCACAATGGAATTTCATAGCATCATCTTCATCATCCCTGTCTTGATATTTCAGGAGAAGAAAAAAAAACCGGAACAATAAAAAAAAAAAAAAAAACTGTCAAATTCTGTGTTTCTTTATGCCCTGCTCTCGTGGTGACCTCAATTTCATTTCCTCTCCATGTCTACACCCTTGGGAGGTCGTGCCGAGGTCGTCGGTGCGGGAAAATGCACGAGGAGTGTTGTTTGACGGACGTGGTGTGCTCCTATGGAGACGGATATTGACTCACGCTGGCGCCGCTACTAAGCACTTCTAGTCAGTCAGTAGAGGCCTTGGCGCGAGGTGGTGTCCTGCGTATGTTGGATCAGAACAGGCACCACTGAACACCACCGAAGTAACTCCGTAGCAGCGCATTGTCTCCTCTGGTGGGTTGCCTTATGACCACTTGATACTGACCGTTCCCAGTGAATTGTCGGTGCCAGGGCTGCACCGGGTCAAGACAGCCTGCGGCTGTGAACGGGAAGCCAGAGTGGGACTAATGTCCCTTCAGTGACACGAATGATTACACACACACACACACACACACACACACACACACACACACACACACACACACACACACATACACACACACACACACAAATTAGCTGAGAGGCTGTCTATCCAATGAGTGGTTACTGAAATAAATATGCGCGCGCGCCACACACACACACACACACACATATATCCACGCACACGCACACACACTCACACACACGAAAACGAGCGCGCGCATACACACACACACACACACACACACATATGTGCACGCACACATACACGCGCGCATGCACGCGCACACATACACACATGTACTCACACACACGCACACACACATGTACTCACACACACACACACACACACACACACATGTACTCTCTCTCACATGTACTCACACACGCGCGCGCGCGCGCGCGCGTACTCTCCTCTCTCTCACACACACACACACACACACACACACACCACACAGCGGAAGCACTTAAACCCGCAGATGAAAACAGCGTTAACAATGGAAACTGTACTTGAGTTGTCCACATCTTTACTAAATAAAACGATGCTTCTATCAACTAACTCAAATGACAGCCCAACACTGGCCTCCTTTTGCTGATAAAGAGTCACATGCACGAGCGAGCGCACGCGCGCGCGGACGCATGCACGCAGGCACGCAGACACTCACAACACAACGTTCAAAATGTTAATCTTATAACCCGTCTTGTGGAGTGGCAAACGATAAATCATTTATGCAAATTCTAAAACAATGCCGCTGACAGATGAATTATACTACAAACGTAAAGGAAATAAACAAAATCAGAGAAGGGCATAAATTATCCAAAGTTCCCTTTCTTGGTATGCCTAGCTCATTTTGATAGAGCAGGCCTATTTTTCACTCAAACGGTCAACTTCACAGATTTTACGACAGGTTTTTGAAAGCTTTGTTTGTTTGTTGTTGTTGTTGTTTAATTTCAGAATACTTTACATGTTCAAGAATAAAATGAAATCCATCATCTGTAGCTTTCATATCGCAGGATTTGCTTGTTTCATCTTCCCAGGAAACTCCTGCATGTCTGCCTGTGTATATACTGCACAAGAATCTAATCACAGGGAACATGTACATATCAGGTAACTGTAATACATATATTCTTACATGATTGCTGCACACATAATAATGGCTTTGTAGATCTGAGATCTAGGATGAATGATTTATCCACAAACCATACACACATATGTGTATACATACATATATACACACTTACGGAGGTAGGTTCAACACAGACCCGTGTAGCAATAAATTACACACGTAAGTTCACACACAACTTGGACACGGGAGCAGAGACCGCCAGCTAACTCCGTGCACTCCAAGCGTAGGCGGACCGTCGGGCTGATGCCGCAATCCGACTGCTGTCATCCGACCTTTATTTGTACACTTCGTATTCCTCAGCAAAGGCCAGTAACCGTGCACGCATTACATAGTTCGAGAGGGTTGCGAGTACCGCCGTTTCGTAAACATCTCGCCGTATATAACAGATTACCTCCACATGGCGGGAGGAAGTTGGTGGGTGGCGGTGAGGGTGGAGAGTCAGGGACACGAAGAAACAACCACATTCTATAGTGTGTGTGTGTGTGTGTGTGTGTGTGTGTGTGTGTGTGTGTGTGTGTGTGTGGTGTGTGTGTGTGGTGTGTGTGTGTGTGTGTGTGTGAGTGTGGTGTTTCTTCTTTCGGTTGGGGATCTTATCCTGCCCACGCTTAGTGGTCTTGACATAGATTATTATTAGCGCATGGGACGCATGCTTTGTGTGTATGTGTCATCTACACCATTAACTAATGGGGATAACACTTCCGGAGGATGGTGATGGTGACGTGTGTACAAAAAAAAGCGTGCTTGTAGACAAGGAACCTCGGTTTATAGCCTCATTCAAAGGACTCTTAAATGCATCTATTTGTTTACATTTGCTCCAACGTAATCTGACCTCAAGACACTGAATAACCCATATGAATTAATCAGTTACTCATGCTTCCCAAAACTGAAACTGACACTTTTCCCACCATGAAAGTATTAAACTATAAGAACCACGTCCAGATGAGTATCCCGAGCACTGCGTGTGTATCATGTTCTCCTTTGCATTTTGCTCCTGCACATGCTTTTGTTAACTCCCCAGAAGGTGCAGCATTACCCAACAGTAGATGACGTGTCTCTATCAAACAGTCCTTGATTTCAGAAAGAAGTAATTCAACTCCACGCGCATGTACGGAAATGTTTCTTGAAGTACTAGACTTCTATGGCAAAAGCTAATTAAAAGACTCTCATTGTTGGAGTACCAGACTTCTATGGCAAAAGCTAATTAGTTAAAGGACTTTCATTGTTGGAGTACCAGACTTCTATGGCAAAAGCTAATTAAAAGACTCTCATTGTTGGAGTACCAGACTTCTATGGCGAAAGCTAATTAGTTAAAGGGCTTTGATTATTGGAGTAACAGACTTCTGCGGCAAAACAGCGCCTACTAACCACATCTATAGGCCCCATACCAGAGCTGTACAAATGGTACATTGATGGTGGACTGGGAGCCACATCCATGCCAAAACAAGATCTCAATTTTCTCAACTTTGCCCAGACCTTCCATCCATCCATCCATCCAACTAACCTACACCATTTCACAGTCAGTTAACTTCTTAGACATCACCACCTCCCGCAAAGATGGCCTTCTCAGAACCTCCATTTTCTACAAACCCACTGATGCACATGCATACCTAGACTACACATCTTCGCACCACCCATACACTAAAGACGGCATTCCATATTCTCAATTCCTCCGTCTGCGCAGATTCTGCTCCAACGAGGAAGATTTCACTCTACAAGCAGCCAAAATGTCAGAGTTTTTCACAAACCGTGGATACCCTAGTACCTTCATCAACGATGCTCTCAGCAGCACCACAGCCATATCCAGAACATCTGCTCTGGAAACCCAGCATCCAAAAGAGACAGTCAGACCCACCGCCTACCTCCTCTTCCATCCACACACCCTCCCCATCTGCTGGATTCTGAAGGCTAATTGGCACATAGTAGAAAACCACAAACCTGCCTTTGAGACCAAACCTAAGATCACTTTCAAACGTGACAAAAACCTCAAAGGTCTACTTGTGCGCTCCAAATCGAACAAAAATTCCACACCTAAACCACCAGGTACTTTCCCCTACTCAAAACCCAATTGCAAAATCATGCCGTCTTACCAAACCAGACACCATTCTATAGGGCCCCAAAGACTCTTTCACAATTAAACGCACGTTTTCCTGTCAGAGCCGCAACATTGTGTACGCTATCCATTGCCAGCTGTGTAGCAATACCTATGTAGATGAGGCATCCTGCACGCTTGAGACACGCATCTCTGAACACCTGGATGACATCTGCCACCATCGGCCCAAACCAGTTGCCCTACATTTCAATCACCCCCAACACAACATCAACCATGTCAAAGTCTTGGCACTTTGGCGATCAGTGTGACAACTTGGAGCGTGTCACCCGGGAGTCATATCTTATTGCCAAACGCGGAACGCTGCTGCCCCATGGCATCAATATCCAAAAGTAGCACAAGTATACATATCCACCACCGCAACACCAGCCGCAATATCTTCCAGCAACACACATACACATACATACACACACACCACCATATCCCCCACTGTCTACTTCATATACGAGCTACAGATACCTTCCTTTCACCTCTCACCACACTCTCTCCCCATCCCATGTTTTATATCACCCACTGTTTACTCACAGACCTATCCTCCCCTATTCTTTTTCTAACACCTGGTTTTCTTTCACCTTGATACACTACTGCCGCCACATGAGTTTCCCTTCCCCTTCCATCTTTCTTGTGCAAAAGTGTAGGTGCAGGTATTTGATCCTCCTGCCTCCCCCTTTTCTTCATCAAATTATAAGACCCCCCCCCCCCCCCCCCCTTGCTTCCTTCCACCCCCTTGTCATCAACATCCAAAAATAGCATGCACCTATCCACCATCACAGCACCAGCCAACACTACCATAACCCTAGCTATTTACTTCATATATAACTTAGAGCTACCCTCCTTTCCCCTTTGCCTACACCCCTTCCTTTCACTACATCTATTCTTTACCCAGATACAATCCCCTCCCTCTTCTCCATCCCTTTTTAGTGTTGTGTTGCTGGCATGTTAACCCTTTTCTCACTGATCATTTCCATTCCTTTTTAATCAGTACGATTATATTAATACCAACATTATTCACTTATCACAATTAATATCATTATGATCATCATCCAACAGTACTGTTTACTTTTCCATTATTAATTTCAATAATACTGTTTACATGAGTTTTCCTCTCTATGTGTGTGTGCCCCCCCTCCCCCCCCCCCACCTTTCTTTTTCTCCCCCCCCCCCACCCCCACAACTGCTCACTTTCTTTCCAACCATTATTATTAGTACCAACATTCCCACATATTACTGTCATCATTACGATTACTACCCATTAGTTCTATTTGGTGGTTTTCCTTTTTTTCCGTGTGTGTGTGTGTGTGTGTGTGTGGTGTGTGTGTGTGTGTGTGTGTGTGTGTGTGTGTGTGGTGTGTGTGTGTGTGTGTGTGTGTGTGGTGGTGGGGTGTGTGTGTGTGTGGTGTGGGTGTGTGTGTGTGTGGGTGTGTGTGGTGTGTGTGTGTGTGTGTGTGGGGGGGGGGTGGTGTGTGTGTGTGTGTGTGTGTAGTGTGTGTGTGTGTGTGTGTGTGGCGTGGTGTGTGTGTGTGTGTGTGTGTGTGTGTGTGTGTGTGTGTGTGTGTGGTGGGCGGGTGTGTTGTGTGTGTGTGTGTGTGTGTGTGTGTGTGTGGTGTGTGTGTGTGTGTGTGTGTGTGTGTGTGTGTGGTGTTGTTGTTGTTGCTGTTCTTCTTCTTCTTCGATTTAACGTCTTTTCACGTTAAAGTGATATTAGACAGGACCTCGCGGTGTGTGTGTGTGTGTGTGTGTGTGTGTGTGTGTGTGTGTGTGTGTGTGTGTGTGTGTGTTGTTGTTGTTGTTGTTGTTGTTGTTGTTGTTGTTGTTGTTGTGGGCATGTTCTTCCTTTTTTCATTGAGCATATCAGTTCCTTTCCAACCAGTATTATTATATTGTTATATTAATACCAATATTATCCACTTCTCACAATTTGTCTCACGATGATCATCATTCACCAACAATACTGTTTACATGAGTTTCCCCCTTTGTGTGTGTGTGTGTGTTGGTGTTGTGTGTGTGTGTGTGTGTGGTGGTGTGTGTGTGTGTGTGTGATGTGTTTTTCATGTTAACCCTTTTGCCTCCTGACACCATCCCACCATCGCCCTGCCCCTTGTTTATTTACATGTTCAACCCTTTTGTCATTGATCATTTCCATTCTTCCAAACCAGCATTATTGTATATGCCAAACATATTATTTCACTTATGACAATGATCATCATCCACAGTCATTCGATAAATTCTATTTCCTCCAAACCAGCATTTATATATTAAGGGCAACACATTATTCACTATAATTAATCCAACATCATACATTCACTTACCATGTCCTCACCAACCCAGCATTCAATATTAATGCAACACATTTTCCACTATTATGCACACATTACTCCCTAGCACAGTGATCAAAACAGTACGACTTACTTTTTCCTACCTCACGCGCTCTCCCCCCCCCTTCTCCCCGTCTCTCTACTCGTGGCACCATCTCGCTTTTTTCTTCTCTCCCCCCCCCCCCCCCTTCCCTTCTCTCTCTCGCCTCCGTTTTTTTTTTTTCTTTTTTCTTTCCAACCACTATTATCAGTACCAACATCCCCACATATAACTATTATCATTATGATCACCACCCATTAGTTCTGTTTGGTGAGTATCCTGTGTGTGTGTGTGTGTGTGTGTGTGTGTGTGTGTGTGTGTGTGTGTGTGTGTGTGTGTGTGTGTGTGTCTGTGTCCCCGCTTCCCCTGCCCCCTCTCTATCCCTTCCCCTCCTCCTTTTTTTTCTTCTTTCTTTTTCTTCTGAAGACATGTTAACCCTTTCCTCATTGATCATTTTCATTTCTTCCCAATCAGCGTTGTTATATTAATGCCAACACATCATTTCACTTATGACAATGATCATCATCCAACAGTACTGTTTACTTTTCCAACAAAACTGTTTGCATGAGTTTCCCTTCCCTCCTCCCTGTGCATACGTACGTGTAGGTGGAGAGATATGAGCTTCCCCCCCCCCACTCCACCCCCACCCCCCATCATCATTTTTTTTAATGTTCCAGCGCCAATGAGAGCCCTTCATTCATCGACCACTTCCATTTCTTTCCAACCATTATCATCACTACCAACATCCCCACATATAACTACTATCATCATAGTCACCACCCATTAGCTTCGTTCGTCCCCCCCCCCCCCCCCCCCCCGCCCCCTTTTTTATCATTTCTATTCCTTGCTACTAAGCAATATTATCAATCTACCATAATCACTCGCATAACTAGTATATCATACCATTAAACAATAATTACAGAACTAACAAACAAACAAACCCTGCTGTTTTACTGCCTTTTCTTTCTCTCCTTCTGTGCTTAGCCACTATTAATACAACTATCACCGTCATATTATCACCAAAAGATTATCAGTATTCATCCTCCTGTTTACATTTCTTTCATCATCGTCATATTATCACTATTATTGCTGTTGTTACCATCATCATTATTGTCATCATTATTATTTCAGCTCCCATGGTCCCCTTCTCAACGGCCTCGTTTCCATTCAACATCCATTTTCCGACGAATATGAGAAGATACGTGGCTGCTCATTCTTCGTTTTCATTGTCCTAAACGTCGTTTGTTTTTGCCTGAAGAAGATCCAAGAGGTCAAAATGCATTGTGTTTTGTCCCGTAATCTGTTTGACTGTACTGTCTTGCGGAACTAATATCCTTTCTTTTCAAAATTTTCTGTGGCAACAGCTAATTAGTTAAAGGACTTTCATTATCGGAATACCAGACTTCTATGGCAAAAGCTAATGAGTTAAAGGACTTTCATTATTGGAGTACCAGTCTTCTACGGCAAAAGCTAATAAGTTAAAGGACTTTCACTATCAGAGTACCAGACTTCTACGACAAGAGTTAGTTAAAGGATTTTTTTTTTTTTTTTTTTTTTTTTTTTTTTTTTTTTTTTTTTTCGAGAGAACGAACGAACGAACGAACGAACGAACGAATTTTATTTTAAGAGGGTAGTGGACTAAGCATGAATGCTTTTTTACATCCAGCCCTCTGGGCAAGAAAAAAAATCGATATATAGTAAAAAGCAAATCAAACACACATGAAAAGAAAATGCAACAATTGCTTGCATGAGAAACTTTGACAAAAAGAAGAAGAAAAAGAAACCAATAAACACCACCACCACCACTACCAACAACAACAACAAGGAAACAAAATGATCAGGGCAAGAGTGGGTGGGGTGAATAGAGAGAGAGAGAGAGAGAGAGAGAGAGAGAGAGAGAGAGAGAGAGAGAGAGAGAGAGAGAGAGAGAGAGAAAGAGAGAGAGAGAGAGAGAGAGACCAAAGGACCGACCGACCGACTGGCGATAGATAGTCAGAGATAAAGGAAGAGAAGGACAATGAAGCAGACATGGAGAAACACCCGCGAAAAGCTTTGAAAAAAACCCCAAAAAAAAACACACACACACATTAATGGCATAGGATGATCAGTGCAATTTGCGTAGAATTGAGTCAACTTCGAACATCGCATGTTTGTTAAATTAAATCTGAATTGAGAATTTTTAATACATTTTAGGGTATAGTGCAGTCAAATCTGAGACATTCATAAGATATTTTTGAAAATAAGACTTGAATTTTTTTAAGTTTGATTGATTTTTTAGTTCTTGAGGAATATGGTTCCATAGCCAACCTCCGGAATACGCCAAACTAGACTTGTATAGATTAATCATTGCAAACGGGAGGTTTATTTTATGTGAATGTCGATAGTCGTTAAAAGTGAACATATTTGTTAGAGAAAGTGGAGCATTTCCATGGAGTATCTTATGCATAAAGAGTCCTTTATTGTATAGAAGTTTGGCTTTAAATGGGAGAATGCCTGATTGCTTATAGTCTGAATCTACCAGTGAGGATGGTCGACCTAACGTTACTTTGACAGCTCGTTTGTGAAGGCTAATTAGTGGTTTGAGTGAATTATTGCTCGCTGAGTCCCAAAGTGTTGAGGCATAGTCAATAAAAGGCTGAATGTAAGAATGAAAGAATAGTTTTCTTGCATGTAAATTTAAGAAGTTCTTAATCCTTTTTAGAAGATGTAGTTTTCTTGCAACGTTTCTAGATAAAGACTCTAAGTGTTTTGACCAAGTTAGATTATAATCTATTGTTATTCCCAAGACTTTGTGACTGGTTACTTCTTCGACGTTTTCGTTAGAAATGCAAAGTACTGGCTGATTTTGGCTTAGAGTTTGACGTTTCTGTCTTGTAGTTATCATCATGAATTTAGTTTTGTGAGGATGGAGAGCCATGTGATTAAATCGTGTCCATTTAACCAAGAGATTGATGTTTTCTTGGATGTCACTGCAAACCTGTTTGGCGTCAGAATTACTTGTGTCTAAGGTTGTGTCATCAGCGAACATTTCACTGTTTATTTTCAAGTACAATGGCAGATCATTGATGTAAAATGAAAACAATAGAGGACCTAATACTGACCCTTGTGGGACACCAAATTTGTTGGGAAGAAAATCAGATTTGTATGTGTTTACGGACACAATTTGTTGTCTGTTGGAGAGAAAAGATGAAATCAGTTTCAGTGTTTTGTATGATAGCTTATACAAAGTTAGTTTTCTGAGTAAAAGTTCATGATTTATAACGTCGAAAGCTTTTGCGAAATCTACAAAGAGAATTCCTGAAAATTGCTTGTTGTTCATGTTTAAGAGCCATCTATCTATTAATTTAGTTAGCACAGTGTGGCAAGAATGGTTTTCTCTGAAGCCTGATTGATTTGGGTGGATTAAATTATATTGTTCTGCATGGGAATGGAGACACTTATTGATGTGGAGTTCTAATGGCTTAGAAAGAACTGATAGAATCGAAATAGGCCTATAATTTGATGGATCAGTAGTGTTTCCTGATTTATATATTGGTATGATTTTTGCTTTTTTTAAGGTATCTGGAAAGCATTGTTTATCTATACAGAGGTTGTAAATGTAAGTTAACGTTTCTGCGATAACGGGTGCAGAGAGCTTTAGAATTTTACCGTCTATACCGTCAATTCCACGAGTGGCTGTCTGTTTCAATCGCCTAAGGGACACGAAAACAGAATGAACATCTAGAAGGCTGATATCTAAATCTGAATGGATCTTTTTTCCCCTGCAGTATTTTTGTAATTCTTCTAGATCATTATCATTTGATGTATCATCATGAATTATTTGATCTGCTACTGTTGTAAAATGGTGATTTAGTTTATCGGTAGATATATCATTCGTTATGTTTGAAACAGAGGAAAAATGTTTATTTGTTAATCCATGGATGGCTTTCCATACGGACTTGCTGTCTTTCTTTTCACTAATTAATTTTAGAAAATATTTCTTTTTCTCTGCTCTAATGAGAGAGGTTACTTTATTTCTTTGTTTTTTATATTCTTCACGAGGGCCATTTTTTAACAGGTACTCTCTTTGGTAAATAGCGTTCTGTATCTCTTTTGTAAGCCAGGGAGGTTTTATCCGATGTTTGACTCTTTTGGTTTGGAGCGGGGCATGTTTGTTGTATACAGTATAGAAGATGGAATACCAAACTTCTAGAGCCTGATTGGGTTCTGTATATTGATACACTTTATTTAGAGGGGAATTTAAAAGGTCAGAGAGAAATTTGTCACTATCAAATTTTGAAAAGTTTCTAAAGGTAATCGTTTTATGGTTTAACCTTGGAATTTTGATACCCTTTTTTGACCAAGTGCAACAAATTGGGAAGTGATCACTGCATCCATAAACAGGTACACTAGTCTCAAGAATGGTTTCTGGATTTGTAACATATAGATGGTCTATCAGTGTTTCAGAAATCTCAGTGACCCTTGTAGGAGTTTTGATTAGCTGTGTAAGACCAAGTGACTCAAAAACATAGTTCCACTGTTTATTTATTTTTAGTAGATCTATATTAAAATCCCCTAATATCATGATGTCTTTGGATTCATCATGTGCGTTTTCCATCATTAACATGAAACGGTCAAACCAGTCGACATGTTCAGCTGGATTTCTGTACAGAAAACATATAAGTATAGGCTTATTAAATTTAAGCTGGATCTCAATCCATACTGTTTCTACGTTAAATTGCTCTAAAAAATGCATCCTCTGGAATTTTACTGACTGATGAAGATATACCATAATACCAGTTTCCATGTTTTGTTTAGGATCTCTACGAACAACATTATAACCTGGAATTGCAATGTCATTGTTTGATATGAGACCGGACAGATGTGACTCCGAAAATCCAAGTATGTGAAAATTTTTTCCCGAATTTGATATGACTGATGCTATTTCAGTCATTTTGTTAATCGCATGGTTGACATTGAGATGCCCAACTCTAAGTCCTTCTCTTTTCAGCCAAGGGTTGTTGTCTTCTGTCATATCTAATATAGTCAATACAATAACAAACTAAATACACGATGATAATAACAAGCAGACAAAGCTCTTACAGACTGACAAGTAAGATCTGACTGAAACAAATAAGAAAAAAAAAAAAATTGTCAGGCAAACTGGATAACACAATTAATAGCAATGAAAGAAGAAAAAAAAAAAATTCAATTGTAGATCAATGAACAATGACGAATCCACGAAAGGACAAAAGCAAAATAAGCTGAAAATTCAAAGGCAAAAGTGTATATAGAATATTAGAATAACTTCAAAATTTCTGCAGAAATTGTACCGCAGTCCAAAAACGTTACCAGTCACAATCGACTTTCTCGAGTGAGATCACGACTATAGTACATGCAGAGCCGGCAATTTCAACACACACACACACACACACACACACACACACACACACACACACACACACACACACACTCACGCCTACGCACATACATGTAAGCAAGCACGCACGCACGCCACACACACACACACACACACACACACACACACACGCGCGCGCGCGCGCTCGCGCACGCACGCACGCACGCACGCACGCACGCACGCACGCACACACACACACACACACACACACATGTGCTCGCGCACGTGCGCGCGAGTCCCTCATCAGGAGCAACTTCATTCAAATCACTGTTGTGACAATAGCTGCGATGCCATCCTGCACAGTTCAAGAGCATAGGCATTGACAACATTTCCATCAGGAGCCGGATAATTAGACCTTTGACCAGGAATATTTTGTGAGTATGTTGGGTTTTGGAGGGAAACGGAATATTCATTAGAGTAATCCCGTTCGTGACTAAAGTGGCTAGATGGGGGTGGGATTCGGTCTGCTCTGTTTACATTACTGGGGAGGGGTTTTTTTGGAAGAGAGGGATCTGCAGAACATGGTTCCATCGGAGTTGGACGGGGATTCAAAGATGGGTAGTGAAAAAGAGATGAAATATTTGGGTAGTTTGGGGGTAACGTGCGGTATTTCTCTGGAAATTGCGATGGAGGGAATTAGTTTGAGAAGTATCATTATTGTCAGAGAATAAATGTCTTGGTGTCTCTTGTTGTGGCATACTCAGATAATAGTCCCTTGACGGATTATTTCTGACTGGCGGCCTTCTCTGCGATACATCCGGGAAAGCCGGGGGCACGTTTCCAAAGTCTGGTTGTGTAGTCTGCCATGTGGTTTTCAAGGCTGCCGCCAGTTTTGCTGTCCCTTTGACGCTTGGGTGGAGCAGGTCTTGGTAAAACGCAAGACGAGGGGCTCCGGTTGGAGTGGTGAACGTGGGATCATGGTCGATGAAAGTTGCACCCACATTCTCACACACAGTCTGCAGATTACAGTTGGACGGACGGATGATACTGTTCAAATGATGCCGACCTCTGGCAGGGATGATGGAACTGAAGGTTAGTTTGGCATTTGGAAATGTTTTGCAGCACAGTGTAATAAGGTTCATCCAGTCTTCCTTTAGAACGATCCCTGAACGACAGGAGTTCACCCCGATGTGGACAGTGACATGTCTATGCTTCGGCAAGGGCTGGAGTGACAACAGCCAGGAAATCAGGTCATGTACTGTCATCCCCGGCACGCAAATCTTATACATGAACTCATTCCTTGGGGCCAGTCTTCTTGGATTGATGTATCGGAGAATGGAGTCTCCAATTAGTAACATTGTTGCTCTTTCTGGAATAGAAAGGGTTTTCAAAATGGTCACGGGGGATGGGTTGGTTGGTTTGGGGAGTTCCTGTCTGTAGGTTCTTGATAGCTCTGGTGCGATGTTTTCATTTGTTTGATCCACGTTTTCCAGCACAGAATACGTGTTTGTGACAGGTACGGCGTACCTTAGATCGTAGTTTTCCTTTTCTTCACGTGTTTTCTCCGCCTCATCATCAGAGGGATGTGTATCTGTCACTGATTTTGTGAGGATATTTTCAACATTGACCTGAGGGTCAATTGACTGGAGTGACAGTGTGCCGGGCTCAGACCGACGCAGATCTTTGTTTGTATGGGAACTGCGGGACGAGGGAAATTCTGTAGATGTGGTTTGAATTCCGATGGTTTCTGTTTGCTTTGTTTTCTTTAGTCTCTTTATCTCAGATTGTAGTGTCCCTAACTGAGTTTTGCAAGAGTGTACTTCTCTGGCCAGGCGGCTATTTTCCTGGTTTAGGCTGGTTATTTGTGATTTGAGTTCATTAATGTTGCTGTTCATCGCTTCAGTTATGTCTTTACAGAAAATGCCAATTTCATTTTTTGCACAAATTCTTGCGTCTTCTATGTGCGTAGACGTTCTGTTGTCTAGTTCTCTTTGCATGGTATGAAGTTCTTCCAGCTCTCGTTCGAAGTGGTCCCAACGAGTTTTGCAGAGGGGTGATAGGTGTTTTGGAGGACACATTAGACGTTTTGGAGTCAGACACAGAGCTCGTCTGCGCATATTATTTCTTCCCTTTTTGTTCTTCAATCCAGGTTTGGGGGTTTCAGTCTTTGTGTCGGGCTTTAGTTTACCAACATCACCTTCATCAGGATTTTGTGAAAGTCGTGCAGAACATGAGGAGAGTGAAGAGAAACCCTTGTCCTGTTCGTCACTTACTTCCTTGGGCAGTGATGGGGTTGGAGGGAAAATAATCACTTTGTTTGTTAAATCACCATCAGAATGAATTACATCAGACAACAAGGAAGTTGAAAAGCAATGCAAAGGGGAAGCAGTTTGCACGGGAGTACCGATGGTGGGAGAATCTGGCATTTCTAATTCAGGATTCTGAACCTTTGGGGTTCCAGGAGAACAGGTAACGAATGTGATGGGTGTGTGGAGCAAGGATTGGGTCAGCTGAGAGATGTCCCTGTTCTCCAAGAAGGTGGTGACGAAAATTTTGAGAACTTCGCACTCTCGTCGATCCCAGTTCACACATTCTTTACCCTGACAGAGGAGAGTTCCATGTAAATCATGAGTAAAAAATAAAGAGATTGTCACACATTTTACAGCATCACAATAGAGTCGGAACTTGGTTTGCGCTAAATTTTTGGGAAGAGATTCCTGCATTAAAGAGTCTGTTGTAGAAATAACAGTACCTCTGGCATCATAGTCAATTATTTCAAACTTAATTCTTGGTTCATTTATTGCTGAATATCGGTAAATAAGAGAGAGAGAGAGAGAGAGAGAGAGAGAGAGAGAGAGAGAGAGAGAGAGAGGAGAGAGAGAGCAGCACCGATAGAACTGTCATACTTTCACTACTTGTGTTCTATTAAGATATCCTGGAATTTTCATTTATTTACCTTTTTTATGCTGATCGATGACAATGAGGATGATGAAGATGGTGGTACGGATTTCCATTTCGGTCTGAGACTACATGACAGGTCTGTACTCTACGCTTCCTTTCATAATATATCCCGGCGTCAACCAGGCCCGAGAGATACAGGCACCTGCAGTGTTGGTCAGGAAATTTGAGCAACACTCTCAGAAACGCATCCATTAAGTGGATGAAGCTCGACTGTGTGGTCCCAGTCTTCCCAAATGAGCCCGTAGCAAACTCAACTCTGGGTAGGAGCCGGTCGGAGCAGAAAAATCCCACATTTCTCTGATGGGAATCGAACCCACGGCCTCCCAGCCGGGAGTCCGCGACGCTAACCACTTCGCCACGACGGCTGGTTTCATTTACATTTCATGTGGTCATGCACTTTTTGGATAAGGATTAATGTCAGTGAATAGCATCGTGTTTTAGATGTCGAGATCCATCTCACCTGTTTTACGACATCAGGCAATATTGGTTCTGTTCACTGACACTTGCGTATTCAAACTCGCAGTGAAAATCCTCAAAATGCAAATAGCTGTCTCTCAGACACAACTTGATCACTATACTCGCTCTCTCCCGGAAATAATTTTGCTTCTTCCTCCTGTTTTTCCACTCGATCTCTCCACACGTCTTAAAATTCCCATCGTCCGCTAAGAAATGATTCATCCATAGAGAAACATACATCAGAAGCAACATAAATGTGGCCTGATACTGCCACGTTTGTCTGGATGGATGTAAATGGTCCCAGAAATGTTGCTTTCCTTATGGGGAAGAAGAGGGGGTGGAGGAGGAGCGGATATTCATTAAACGAGAAACTGTTTTTGTTTTTTCTCATCATATATGCGTGAGGTCCACTATAAAAACAATCTGTCTGTATTTGAACACGACTACAGGCACAATCTCTCGGCTTTTTTTTTTTTATTACCACTGACGTAATCTGTCAAAATTTCTACTCTGCTATAGAAACTGTCAGCATCTTCATATTTCTACAGTAACAGGTAGTCAGAATGTTTACATTGCTAAAAAAACAACAACAAACAAACAAAAAAACAAAGGGATACACAACTACAAAAACAATCTGTCAGTATTTTCACCGCTACATAGATAATTCGTGGGCATTTTACACTAGTACATAACCACATGTCTCTCTATTTTTGCACTACCACCACACTTTTACGCTTCTACAGTAAGACTCTATCAGCACCACTGAACAAAAAAAGGTTCGCAACTAAGAAGCGTCAAGTCCTGAAACGCACAGTTTACACTGTAGCCATTTTAAAAATGATTTTTAACACAAAATCACCAACTTTGAATTAGCATGTATCACGATTAAGAGGTTCCTTTACTCTGAAATCAGAAAAGCAAAGTGGGGATGAAGGGGAGGCAAGAGTGAGGAGGGGAGTATGGGTTACGCTATGGAAGGATTCTGAACAGACAACGTACACAAATAGTGAGAGAAAACATTTCTTTAACAGTGAACAAACTACTGGAGAGAAAACACTCTAAATGATACACTGTAAACTTTGTTGTACTGAGTTGTGAACATGGTTGGACTGTTTTTGAATTAAATATAAATTGTCACATATTTGATAGCATCCTAGTGTAGGCTAGGCATTGCACAGGGAAGTAAATGTTCATATCAACGAACTCTGTCAATAGCAAAATAATAAGAAATCCCTGTTAGTACTTTATGGAATCAAACTAGTTTTTTGTTTGTTTTTAGTTTTTTTGTTTTCTATTTTCTCTAATGGTCATGTTTGGTTTTTCTTTTTATGTTCATTTCTTTTACACAGAACGATCACTGTCATGTTGCTATGAAGCCACCCACCAGAGGAGATACTGCACTGCTGTCCAGCACTGAGGTGATCTTCGATAGCGTCTTTTCTAACTTGGAATTCTACAACGTCATTTATTAGTGACAACGTCCGCTTAATCCTCTGGCCGGACTAGATCAAATGAACGACTCCGTACGGGCAGGAGACCGTCACCACTTCCCGGCAACGTCAGTCTCCATGAACCTTCCCACACCACAGACTGTCAATCACACTAACTCTCAACAGGCTTTCTAAATGGCGAGAAAATCCAAACTTAGAACAGTCATCATGAGATCTGGGTATGAAGGACCACAGAATGTGGGAGAGCATATGTTTTCTTGATTGATGACTATGATTCTACGGAGTTCCATTTTGGACTGAAAGCTAAATGGCATGTCTGTTAAGTAGATGGAACTTAGCTGTGGTCCCAAACTTTTCATTTGAATCCAGAGCACACTCAACAGCTACAGGTAAGTAGAGCCGACAAGACTACAGTGATAAGGGGTCTGAGTTGCTACGAACCTCTTAACCTCTCAACAGAAACCCTCAGTGCTAATCACTGAGGCGTAGAAACTAGTACACCGGATTACGTTGTTATTATCATTGTTCTTTGCTTCTCCGGTTCAGAGCTATATATTAAGCTGCCGAATACAATGCGTATTGATCAGTGCAGATTGTAGTGGGTAAGAGAGCTGAACGTTCAGCTTGAAAGGCAAACGAATATTTTGAAAAGGTTGTTGCCGAGAGTCCCGAGTATCAAACGGCCTAATCATTTATTTTCCACACATGCTTCTGAACGATGTTAAAAAGCACAAACGGTGATTACTTTTCGATATGTATGACAAACTGACTGAACAGAAGAGATAATGTCTGAATAAATAAAGGCTACAATTTTTGGAGTTTAGGAGCTCCGTTCTCTCCGCTCCTTTACCTTCAAACATGTCTGCATTCCGTGGAGTCTACTTTCTTTCAAATGAATTGTGTTTCATTGCAAAACATTCCAAATATTCCGTATGTACCACATAGACACACACGTTGGCATATATTTCAGCTGATTCGGCCTCCATATTTGATAGGCAAAAGTTGTTTTCCGCAGTTTCCGCGTTTCAATTTAATCAAGAAAGTACCATTGTGTGCAAACTAGTCCAAATATGCTACACCTCATCTGCTATGAGGCTATAGAGCGCAGGGGTAACAAATACATAATTAGATAGATGAATGAATAAATAATGAAAGAAGTAGGAAAACGTGTTCATGGAGGACACTAAACAGATGCCTGAGCATTTCAAAGGAAATTTGTGTGATGGATTCGAAGTAAATGCTCCATAAATTCCAGAATTGTGTATTCTATAAGTATCACTGGCAGCATCAGATGTCTTTGATGTTTTTATCAATGTAGACAACGTCGTTAGAGTGAGAAAATCCCAATTCTTTGAAAAAAAACGATGGCGAAGAAGTGCCGTGACGACCTCATCGTCTATAGACGTGAGAATCACTCAATCAATGCCACAATTTTCATGATTTCTATTCCACTCTCTCATCACACGTTTCTAATAACTTCAGTTTCAGTACTGCAACTTACTTTTACAGATTGAGTCTCTGTTTTCAATAATGCAGAAAACTGAGGCTATACAAACAAATAACACCTTAATATGATGCTTCACCGTGCTTAGGAAGTTAATTCACGACTCTGTCCATAAACACCATTGTTAGAAAGACGAGAAGATACCTTTGGTCAATCAACGTGAAACTTTCCTTCTATATCCTCTGCAACCAAAGATTTAACAAGATAACAACATTCAACGCACTTCTTGCGCTGAATTGGAGAAGATAAGTGATTGCTCGTACTTCGTTTTCATCGTCCTGAATATGTTGTTTCTCTTGCCTGAAGAAGACTTGAGAGGTCGAAACGCGTCGTGTTTTGTCTGTAATTTGTTTGTCCATGTTAACTGACGGAGTTACTTAAAATTCCTTTCAAAATCAGACAACAACAATCTTACTTTTTGTCGTCCCAGTTTC
>CM065733.1:23872385-23894885 GCA_033310375.1 Conus canariensis | reverse complement strand
GAGAGAGAAGAGAGAGAGAGAGAGAGAGAGAGGGAGGGAGGGAGAGAGAGAGAGATAGATAGAGAGAGAGAGAGAGAAAGAGAGACTGACACAGTTTTTTATTGCCAAAACCAAACAAGCCCTTTTTGGCAAGGGGGTTACAATTACTGCATTAACAGATTGTATCAAGTATCAGCAATTGAGAGACATAAAATTCGAACAATTCAACTAGAAATTCAAATCTACAGTCGGAAACACACACCTACACTGATACAAACACACGCAAGTTTAAATAATAATGAACTCTACAGTGGATAGATCCCTTCTAGACCAACATTTCCTTTACAACCAGAGCTGTGATCACAAGTTTAAATGGCGAACTATACAGTTATTAGGTCGATTTTTCAGCAAGATTGCTTTTAAAGCCAATACTGATGTCATAACAATTTACTAGGGAACTTTGTGGTTCTCAGGTTGCTTCTAAACCAAGATTCCCATTGTAACCAGCAATAGTGTCGCACTTGCCTTTTTTTTTTCTCTCCTGTATGAAATTATTGATAAGCTACTCACTCGCTTTCATGTATTTTCAAAACACTTTGTTATAGCGTTGTACTGGTCAAATACATTGACTTGTGTCAGCTGACTCACGGGCATCCGCTGTGCTGTTGCACGTGTTCTTGCTCTTTTCCTCGGTCTCTTGCAGTGTAACTGACTGTGAGTCACTGTCTAGTATCTCCACATCAGTGTCGTAGTCCTCCGATTCTGAAAATTTCTGATTGTTCATTGTCACTAAGTGACGGGTTGGGTCACTTGCTGCAGCAGGTGATGTACAGTATTAGACTTAGACTTGTCTCATGCGCACAACTCGTTACACAGGCAGGTTTGTCGTCGTGAAACATGTCCAACACCATTTGGGGGAGTAGGGAGAAACAAGCCAGAGGGAGATGAAGAAGAACTTGTCTTCTGTTGCATCCTTGTTCTGTGGACCTCGGCCCGTCTCCTATCCCTGGAAATCTGTGACGGACATTTACGACGAAAGACGACAGCGTTGTCTAGCCGAGTGTGCGCAGCAGCGGGTTGAATTGTTGGCTGTTTCAAACGCAAATCCACGACGGCTTGTGCTCCCCTAACTTTAATTTTTTAAGAGGATAGCGACAGTTCATGTAACAATGTGTTCAACACAGGCTCAAGAGAGGCTGGGGGTCCTACGACTGGCATTGTCACTGGGGGTCCTACGACTGGCATTGTCACTTAGTTTCTTGCAAAAAGAAAATAATTCAGTCGGACCTCTGTTGAAATGCAACTTGCTGGTAGCCAAGCAAGGAAAACCACGGGCGGAGAGAGAGAGAGAGAGAGAGAGAGAGAGAGAGAGAGAGAGAGGAGAGAACGTTGTTCAATTTCACGATTTGTTATAATTATTTTGTACTTTGTTATGAAAAAATTGTATTGCGCCAATCTGTCCTTCTTTTTTTGTTTGTTTTATTTTTCCATGTTATTTTGCTCAGTTTTCAAATCCGTCAGTCCTCTTTACTGTTTTTCCCCTTTTTTTGCCGAAACATATACTTTAATATTTCTGTCTTTGTTTTACTTATTTGTCACGAGAGGAAATGCTATGACTGAACTCTTGGCTGGAGATCCTTTAATGTGACGTGTGTGTGTGTGTGTGTGTGTGTGTGTGTGTGTGTGTGTGTGTGTGTTGTGTGTGTGTGTGTGTGTGTGTGTGTGTGTGTGTGTGTGTGTGTGTGTGTGTGTGTGTGTGTGCCTACTTACGGAGTGGATTTTACACACAACAATAACAGCACGAGGCATGTTACTGCCAAATCCTCATAAGAGACCTTAATTCACCATCATAGATCTTAGTTTGTAACCGCTTGCGTAGAACTAAAAGATCAGCGCAAATTACTTTCGTGGAATGATGTTTTTTCCCCTAATCTGTCAAAACAACAAATTGACTACTTGTCCAAATGTCACCAAATTTTCACTTTCTTTTGGCCCCTTTCTGCAGGATACATCATGGCTAGAGAATATAGACAAATGGATCCTCCTGGTGGTCCGTCAACATCTAGATCATCCAACATAAATTGGACTGTGTTCTTTGTCAATAGGAGACAAACGAAACTTTGACTTGCCCAGCAATAGTAGAAGAGGTGGCCAAGGGTGCGTGCTTTTAGCTGGAAGCATGGAACAAGTTGTGAAGTATGGTCTTGCTATACCAGTGTCTGTTGATATTGGTCGACTATATGACGGGTCTGGAATCAAAGAGACACTAATGAATCATAGCACTTCATGGCATAAGTCCTGTCGTGATAAACTTAACCAACATACAGACTGTGGGCGAAAAAACGGAAGATTGATGATACACAGACCCCCGTAGTCCAGCAAAGACTCGGCGATCAGACGGTCCAGTGGCATCTAAGGATAGCTGCTTTTTCTGTGATGAGAGCTCTGGCCAACTGCACTGGGCATGAACGTTTGGTTTGGATCATGTAGTTAGATGTGCTGCAAGTATTCTCTATATCAAAAGTTTACAGATTCTCAGTATCATTTAAAGTGCCTGCAGTGTGTCTACCGGCGCGTTGGAAGTTTTGAGGAGGTCAGCAGCAACTACGAAACTCAAGACAGAAACTACTAGCTGTTTGTGCTTAGTTACAAGAGTGCAACACAGGTCGTGAGAACGACTGCACCATTGTTTTCAAACGGGGTGTAGACTACGCCATATAAAAGGTTGCTGACCATGATTCCGATGCTCTGGTTCTAGCACGTACTGCTAAAATTGTCCGCAGAGATATGTTTCTGGGACAGTCAACTTCCAGATAACTGCCAGGAAAATACTGCACCATTAGTGTTAAAAGTTTTTGTAAGTGTATTCTGGATGGACCTAAAACTTCACTGAAAACAACAGAACAAACACAAGAAGAAGCTGTGTGGGGTCCAAAGCAATCACGAGCAGCACTGACAACATCTCAACTTTAAATGTTTAACAGTAGAAAGTCTGCATCAAGAAATTCCCAGAAAGAAACTCTTCGTCACCATTCTAAAGGAAAAGAAACTCCAGTTCCTGTATTTCTGGGGCTGAAAGTGCACGCAGAAACCAAGAAACAAGGGCTTGCTGACACTGAGTGGTGCACAACATTAACGAACAGTGATATCTCCATGCTTTACCAGTATCTTACGCCTGATTCTTTCAATCTTCAGTATCGCACTCTACGGGTAAATATAATGTATTTGAAGCGAGCTCGTTCAGTTCTTGTCTGCTCATAAACCATCAAGCGAGGCATCGTTATGTGTCTATCAGCAGCGCCGTTCATTGGCTCATGGTATGAAATGGAGGAAATGGATGTTGCCAGACTCATGCACATAGTGATATGAGTTCATTTACGGAATAGCTTTGAAACCTATTTCTTATGGAAGTGCATCAGACAGGAAACGCAGGTATCACTGTGCTGCATGTTTTTTTTTGTTGTTGTTTTTTTTCCGGCACTATGTGTTGTTTGGCGGTTCCTGTGTGACATTGTCTTTCACGTTTTGTCGCCATTTTGATCCTAATGTGTGTTTTCCCCTGACATCTGTGCTTCAGTACTTCTTTTGTCTGCTAGCTCAGTCCTCCACCACATTTTGTCTGGCTCTTATTTTTGTATGCACGTTTTTCTTCTTCCAGAAGCAAATTTAGGGTCAACTGGTTAACCAGAAACAAGTTTTGGAGGGGATATTATATATATATATTATATATATATATATATATATATTATGTATATGTATGTATGTATGTATGTACGGAGTTTCCCAGGGATCCGTCTTGAGCCCCCTCCTTTTCGTACTCTACACCCTCCCAATCTCCGACATTGTTGCCCATCATAGACTGTCTCATCACTGCCTTTCAGATGACAATCAAATTTACACATCTGGCGATATCTCTCAGTTGCTTTCTGCAATCCAACTCACACAGTCGTGTATCACTGACATAAAATCTTGGATGACAGTTAACAAACTTCAGCTCCACAATGAAAAAAGACTGAAATGACCTTCTTCGCACCCAAAAGACTTCTTTTATCTGATTGTATCCCAAACTCCATCCAGTCGGAAAATTGCCTTATTCAGACATCTTCATCTGCACGGAATTTAGATGTTGCCCTTGACTCAGCACTTTCCTTCCAGCAACATGTTTCCACTGTCTGCCGTGTCTATTATTTGAGCTTTGCCGCACTGGTTCTGTGCTACATCTTCTCCCTGTTGATGCCACAAAAACCCTTGTTTCTGCCTTCATTCTATCGAGACTTGATTACTGTAATTCTGTCCTTGTTGGCTGTCCCCAGGTACTTCTCAGTTGTCTGCAGAAAGTACAAAACAATGCTGCTCGTTTGATTCTTAGACAACCGAGATCTTCTTATATCACTCCCTCACTTCTTTCTCTTCACTGACCGCCGGGCAAAAAATGAATAGGCTGCAAACTGTCCTTGCTCTGTTTTAAATCTTTGAATGGCTTAGCTCCTTCCTACCTTTATGATCTCCTTCATCTCTATGTTCATTCTAGGCAGTTACGTTCTTCTACCGACAGCACTCTGCTCAAAATGATGAAAAACAATAAAAGCCCTGGAGCAGACGGATTTACTGTTGAGTTCTTCAAAATTTTTTGGCCATCACTTGGAACATTCGTTGTGCGATCTTTAAATGAAGGTTTTAAACTAGGCGAGTTGTCCACCACACAAAAGGAAGGAATTATAGTGTGCATTCCTAAAGGGGATAAATCTCGAGATGCCATCAAAAACTGGAGGCCAATTACTCTTTTAAATGTTGTTTATAAGATAGGGTCAGCATGTGTTGCGAATAGACTGAAAATGGTTCTTCTAAGTTTGATCAATGAAGACCAAACAGGATTTATGGTCAACAGATATATTGGAGATAACTTTAGATTAATCTATGACTTAATTAACTACTTGGAAACACACCAACTACCTGGTTTGCTGTTATGTTTAGATTTCGAGAAAGCCTTCGATTCCCTTGACTGGGGATTCATGAATAAAGTACTAGTAGCATTCGGTTTAGGACCAGATATTCGTAAATGGATAAGTACTTTCTATAATGATATTAAGTCAACTGTTCTTGTGAATGGCCAGGCATCTGGTTGGTTTCCCGTGGGTCGTGGGTGCAGGCAGGGTGACCCAGTTTCACCCTACATATTCATTTTGTGTGTGGAAATCCTTGCCATTATGTTGAGAGATAATAGAATTATAAAAGGGATCCAAATTAACAATACAGAACACAAAATTTCACAATATGCGGACGATGCAGAAATTATGCTCGAAGGTGACAGAGTGTCTTTTGAGGAAACTCTGATAATAGCTGATAGGTTTGGAAGAAAATCAGGTTTGAAATTAAACACAGAAAAAACAAGTGCAATATGGCTCGGCAGTAGGAAAAATTCGACGATTTGCTACATGCAACATTTACGTATTCAGCGGAATCCACCACAGTTCAAAATTCTGGGTATCTTATTTACCAATGATCTTGCTCATTGTTCAGAAATAAACATGCAGGCTAGATTTCTTGAAATAAGAATGCTATATAAGGTATGGTTAAAGAGACAGATTACTCCACTAGGCAGGGTGGCTGTTTTAAAGTCCTTAATCTTGTCCAAACTAATTCATCTCTGGATTCTACTTCCAAATCCTCCCGATGATGTAATTAATGCTATTCAAAACTCAGTATTTCGATTTGTTTGGACTAGAAAACGGGATCGTATAAATAGAAAAAATGTGGTTAAAAACGTAATGAATGGAGGACTTGGTGTGCCTAGAATAAAAGAATATATACTTGCATTAAAACTTGCATGGATTAGAAAAATAAGAATATCGTCTCACAAGTGGAAAAGTATTACTTTGGCAAGTTGTCCAAAAATATGTCATCTGGAAAAAATTGGTTGTAGTCTTCCTCTAGGCCAATTATCCAGAAATACATTTTGGGTTGATGTATTTGAGGCATATAAAGAATTTGGCAAAAGGATTATATCTTGCATTTCCGAAGAAATTGCTTCCGAAAATATGTTTTATAATGAAAACATTAAGATAAACAAAAAAACAATTTTTTATCAAAGTCTGTTCGACAAAAGTATATACAAAATTGGACACATAATGAAAGAAGATGGCACGCTTTTGGCATATAGAGAGTTCAATTATACATATGGATTTTGCATTGACTTTATTTCGTACACTGGATTATTAAGGGAGGTAAATGCATATATTCGGAAAACTGCAGTAACAATGACAAATAACAAGCATGAAGAAATGTCTAAATTGTGGAAACTTATCTTTTCAGTCAGCAGAGGGGCACGTGTTTACTATGATGCCTTTTTGTGTGACAACATAATCCCTACTTTTTGCAACAAGTGGAATGAAAAACTTGACCAGCAATTGGAATGGAATATCATTTTTAAAAAGGTACAAAAAATAAAAGAAATAAAACTTAAATGGTTTCAGATAAGAATTCTACACCGTATATTGGGTACAAATATTGTGTTGTCAAAAATGAGAGTTGAACTGAGTGATCATTGTACATTCTGTAATAGAGAAAGGGAGAACATTGAGCATCTGTTTTGGTTTTGTGAACACACGGCACATTTTTGGCAACAACTTCAAGCAATAATGAAAGAGAAGTGTCAGCATGCAGCTTGTTTGAATTTGTCTGTTGAACTGGTATTATTTGGGCATGCAAATCATTTCAGAGGTGATGAAACCTTTGACTTCATACTACTTCTAGGAAAATATTTTATCTATAAATGCAAGTGCGAGAAAAAACTTCCAATTTTGATAAGTTTTCTACATTATTTAAAGACAAGATATAAGTTTGAACAACAAGTTGCGAAAAGCGTAAAGTCAAGTCAAAAACTGCATTAAAAATGGCAACTATACCAATCTTTAATAGAAGTGTAACTTTTGGACTTGATGTATATGCTTAGGGACGAGTCTGTCTCTGTGTAACTTAACATGCATGCAAGTTTGGATCCTCTGGTGGCTTTGTCGGTGCCCTATCCTCTCTCTCTCTCTCTCTCTGTTGTTTCTGTTTTCTTTGTTTTTTGGCTTTTTTTCCCTATTTTTTTTGTTCTGTATTTAATCAATTTTTGAAAAAATCTCCCGTACAAATATGTTAACACATGGTACGGAAACTGTTTATGGTACCTGGCCAAAGCGGCTGTTGAAGCATAAATGGTGTGAATCGTACGCTGACATGAAGTGAAACGCTATGGATTTGTGTTAAATGTGATGTTTTTGCAAGGATAAAAATAAAAATTGATTTAAAAAAAAAAAAAAAAAAACTCTGCTCAAAATCCCTCGATTTCGAAGTAAAACATGTGACGATAGCTCTTTTTCTTCATGGCCCGGTTTCTTTGCGTAGTTCAAACTCTCTGTCTTCCTTCAAGGCATCTCTTAAACATGTTGAACTAAAGCGATTGTTAAAAAACTGGACATCGTACTACCATCGTTTTTGTAAAGATGAGCTAAGGAACTACATTTCACTTGAAGATCTCTCTCTCTCTCTCTCCTTTTTGTGAAAAAAATGATAGAGTCAAACGTCAAACATAACAAGCAGCATTTTGACTGATTCACTAAAATCACAAAATACGGTGGAGAGTGAATCACTCTGCAGTTTTAAAGGAATGCATTTTCGTGTTCCAGGCCGCGTTTCATGCCCCCAAAATAGCTCGTACTTGAACAAGGCCCGAAAAATACGTGACTCTTCGCTGACAAAACCTGTTCAGCTTCAACAACTGGATCTTGTAATCACACTTCCCACCCTCACCCTTTCCCTTCCTCACTCCCCCTTCCCCATCCACCTTCGCACTGCTACATGTATGTGCTGCTGTTCTCACGCTAGAGTGACATAGATCGGAAAGGGGGAACGCTGGCAGATCTTGTGACAACAATTCGGTGAGGAGGGCGAGTTTGAAGTTGGGTGGGCCTTGTTTGGCCTGTTTGTCCACCCCTCCGGCCTCACTCCTGGCTCTCCTATCGAGCCTCCCACCACCAGCCACTTCATTTCCTGCCTCTTTGAAACCGTTGCTGTTTTGGCGAAGTTCAACCTTGCTGGTGCGGCTTAAATTTACCTTAATTTGTCAGTCCACTTCATCAAGTCAATACCACGTTTAGAGGTTTGAGAGCGAAGTGTGTGTCTGTTGTAAAGACCAGCAGTTCGTTTGGACCTTGATTTAGCTGACAGCAAAACTATACTCATCTAAAGGAACTCCTGATGTTTTTCTCTGATATGAAAAAAGAGAAAAATTTCAGAACACACACACACACACACACAACACACACACACACACACACACTCACTCATGCGCACGCACATCTGTCAATAAATCTATATAAATGCATGTCTATCTTTCCATCTCTCTCTCTCTCTCTCTCTCTGATAATAACTGATAACAAATCTGATGCCTTCAATTTCCAGATTTGGGTATGAAATCAGTGTACTTAAGAACAACGAATACAAACAAGACGTGTACACAAAGTGAATCTTTCTAATTAGCTTTCTCTATCTGTATCTATACTTATCTATACATACATACATGCATAATAATAATGATTATTTATGGAGCTTAATCTTAATAAAGCCCCGGTCCCACTGCACTTACGGATGCAAAGAGGATGTAAAACGTAAAAAATATCTTGCCATCCGTTGGAAAACGCTATGCATCCGTTGTGTACTCATTGCATACGTATTTCATGCGCTCTATCCATCGAGCATCCGTCCACTGTGATTTCATCTGCGCAAAAAGTTTTGAGCTGCACAAAACTTTTAGAACGGATGAACTTTCCGCCGTGTACGATGTCAATCCGCGACATATACGAGCAACAAACGTTCTATGTCCGTTATCATCCGTTAAACGTCCCCTGTATCCTCTCTGCATCCTCTGGGCATCCTCGCAACTCACATCCGCTGCAGCTGAAAACGGAAAGAGGGAGGAAAGATAAGGTACATGGAACGTCTATACACCGTTTGTTGTACGGAAATAGAAAGGATGTAAGCGTATGCATCTCGTATATTAAGTATTCAAAACGGACAAAGCGTTTGTATCTGGGATGTATCTTGTATATTTAGGATGTCTGGAGTATGTTGAGAGTATGTAGAAGGACACCTAGAGGACAACCGATATTTTATATAAAAAGGGGGAGAAAATCATCTGGATCTCAGTATGAGTCGAGTAGCCGTGCTGTACAGACTTCATCACCCTTGATCTTGGTCTTCAACATCATCAATTGTTCTCCATCATGGATGATCAAAGAGTCCATATGATAGCTGCACTCATTCAACAGCAGAACCACAACCTGTTCAGACTGAATCAAGTTTTAGACAGAAGGAGAAGAAGGAGACGTGCAAGAGTTGTGTGGGTCCGAGGATGGATCGTGAGAAGAATGGAGTTTGGACTGGATGACCAGTTGATGGTGGAGCTGAGGAATGAAGACCCACGTGCATTCCATCACTTCATGAGGATGCCACCAGCCATGTTTGACGAACTTGTAGAGCGTCTGAGACCCAGGTTGACCAAGCCTAGCACCAACTTCCGTCCCAATCTGGACCCTGGACTGAAGGTGGCACTGACTCTGCGGCACCTAGCCTCTGGAACCACATACAGAAACATGCAGTATGCATGGAGGGTGCCACACAACAGCATCAGCAAAGTCGTCAGAGAAGTAGTAGAGGCCATCGTTGAAGAATACGTGGACGAGCTCCTCAGGTGCCCCACCACTGAACAAGGCTGGAGACAACTTGCAGAAGATTGGTATCGGAGGTGGAAATTTCCACACACCGTTGGAGCCATAGATGGGAAGCACGTGGCCTGCAAAGCTCCAGCCAACTCAGGGTCCACTTATTACAACTACCAGGGCTTCTTCAGTATCATTCTCTTTGCCATGGTTGATAGTGACTACAAGTTCATCTACATCGATGCTTCAGGCAACGGGTCAGCTTCAGATGCCCAGATATACAACGCAAGTGACCTCAAGGATGGGCTGGAACGCAACCTCATCATGGGTTTTCCAGGTCCAGACCCCCTTCCCAATGACACACAAGACGTGCCCTACTTCATCGTTGGTGATGACGCGTTCTCCCTCAGAACCTACCTCATGAAGCCGTCCAGTTCAAGATACCTCACCCGTGAAGAGAGGATCTTCAACTACAGGCTGTCCAGGGCAAGACGGGTGGTGGAGAACGCCTTCGGCATCCTGGCCAACAGGTTCCAGATACTTCTCACCACTATGCAGCATGACCCAGAGACTGAGGAGCATCGTGGAAGCTTGCTGCATCCTGCACAATCTCATGCGCACCCGCTACCCAGTGTTGCAGAACAGACTTGTCGACCGTCAACAAGGGAACGGGGACACGGAGCCTGGTGAATGGAGGCAAGGACGTAACCTGATGGACACTGTGGATGTACAAGGCCCCAACAGAGCTTCACGTGAAGGGAAGAAGCAGCGCAACCTCCTGAGACACCGGTGCAACTCCCCAGCTGGATCAGTGCAGTGGCAAGACAGGGTGATAGATGATTAGAATGGATGCTTCCTTGAGACTGTTGCATAAGACTGATGAGATTGTGCCATATGAACACTGCATTACTATGTTGTTGTATACTTGTAGCTGTTTACTGTTATTAAATGTATGTTGTGGAGTCCTTCAATAGATAGGTCATTAATAAACAGCTTTGTTTAATTTAAAATGTGTTGATTACTGAATAAATTGTTATTGATAATAAAGATTCATATGTGTGGCAGCTGGGATGGTGGACAATACAGTGCCAGTATGGTTGCACTGCAAGCGTAAGTCCGGAGGTTTCTCCTATCCCACAAATTTCCCCAAGTCCAAAAGTCCTTTTTCCCAGGCAGGGTTAAATATGGTAGATGGGTGTTTGGACTTCTCTTTCAAAAGGAAAGAGGGACTTAAACTTTATGCGGGGAAAATGGGGTTTGGACTTTTTGGACTACCAGTGCAACCAAGTTGGGCATTTCTTGGTCCATCAACATAGTCGGACATACAAAGTTTTTTCAAAGTTGTTACAAACATTTTTTTAAGTAAACAAAAAAACAAAGTTTTAACCATTTCTTCAACATTTTTACAAACACTTTATTAAGTAAACAAGAAAAATTTAAAGTTTTAACCAATTTTTCAAAGTTGTTACAAACATTTTATTAAGTAAACAAAAAAGCAAAGTTTTAACCATTTCTTCAACATTTTTACAAACACTTTATTAAGTAAACAAAAAAGTTTTAACCATTTTTTCAAAGTTTTTACCAACACTTTATTAAGTAAACAAAACATTTTTATAAGTAAACAATGCTGCTCACAAGTGTTCACAACAAGTGTTCACAATCACAACTCAGTCTCTCAAACTATTCTGAGTCACTCTGAGTGTCCATGGTCTCAGCTGTGAGGCGTAAGGCAGTGACTGTGGCTGTGGCTGTGGCTTGAGTGCTGGTCTGACGCGGCATTGGCGTGCTTGCCCTCGAGGGTACAGCAGGAGGTGGTGTGGTCAGGACGCCAAGGTTGGTATCCGAGAGCTGACTCAGTCCCGTGAGGTTGAGAGACCCTTCATCAAGGACTTGAGCTGTCAGGCCCAATACTGTTGAGAGATTGTCCGTTGACGGCCTTGGCTCTGGGATGGAGGAAGGGGTGGATTGAGTGTGCTGGGGCTGTCTGGTCTGCAGCTGAGTGAGGAGTGGCGTCTGTGGCGTCCGATGAACCTGGGCCTGGACTGGGAAGTTCTGATTCTGCTGTGGGAAGTCCTGGTAGTCATAGCCTTGGTAGGTGAGGGGCTGTTGAAAGTCGTGGAAGGGCTGTGACGTGGCTTGGGGTGGAAGAACAGACCTGGACTGGGTAGGACGAGGTTCAGCTGGGCCTTGAAGGTTGTGGAGAAGTGCTGTGATCTTGTGCTTCATCACCTGGTATCGGCCTCGGGCAGGCTCCCCAGGGACTGGCTCACATAGGCGATGAACGGCTTCAGGGCTGAGGATGCTCTGTCCAAGTCGACCAGCTGAGAGAGAAGTTCTGTGCTCTTCTTCATTGTGTCCCTGATCTCCAACAGCACACTGTCGTCCTGGTCCTCCAGTCTGCCTCTCTGCCTGCGTCCTCTGGAGCTGGTGGTGAAGGTGGGGGTGGGTTGGCCTCTGGTGGCTGCCGCTTGTTCCTCCATTTGTGAAAGCAGGGCGTCATCCTCTACGGGATCCTCCACGTTCGGCAGCACAGGGAGTGCAGCTGTAGATGGGGTCTCTGCTGTGGGTCCCTCTGATAACACCTGTCTGGACAGGGTAGGTGGCTTCTGGCTTGAAGATGCCTGTCTGTCTGTGGGCTGTCTGAGGGAGAGGGGTCTCAGCGGGGCTGCTCCTCGGTGGCGGATCTCACCCTCCAGGAAACTGCACTTGGCCATGACGTACTTCTCCCGGTCAGTGAGCATGACGGCGGCCTGCCCGGATTTCTTGAGGTGTAGCTTTCCATACCAGGAGTGTATGTGCTTCCACCATCCAAGGAATACTTCTGCAGTGTACCCCAGGCTCTCTGCCTTGTCTCTCCAAGCTGCCTGCTTCTTCTTGGTGTCCCGATACAGTCTGTGGCCCTTTCTCCAGAGGTACTCGTTCTCCCTCAGCCATTCCAGCACATCGTCCTCATGCTCCTCGGAAATGGTGTACTGTTTCCTCTCTCCCTTCTTCTTCCCTTGCCTCTTCTTCCCTCTGGCTGGAGCTTGTTCATGGCCTTCAGGGGCTTCAGCAGGGCCTTCATGGGCTTGAGCATCAGGGCCTTCAGGAGCTTGTTCAGGGCCTTCATGGGCTTCAGCAGGGCCTTCAGGGGCTTGAACATCAGGGCCCTGCTGGTCCACCACAACACCAGCAGCTTCACCATCAGAGCCAGTGTCAGGGGGTGGGGTGGTGGTTCTGGCCTTCTTCACCTTGCCAGGGCTTGAACGAGTAGGCACGGACTTCCTTTTCTTGCCTAACTGACGCATGGTTTTGACACAAGATGTAGTAGACATGTATCAATGCAGCCTTCTTCAATAACGAGATGTAGTACAGATGTGTCGATGTAGCTGCCAACACGTCTTTCCGCTTTATGCTGACTGCGTGCGTGCTTCATCCCTTTATATCCGCGGAGCACACGCAATTCATACCCCCCGCATGCGCAGTGAACGGTTTGCATCCTATATACATCCGCGCGGCATCCCCTTTGTTTCCGTTAGGCGTACGTGATGCATCCGCTTCATCCGTTATGCATCCGCTCTTTCCGCTATGCGTCCGCTTTGCAATTATCCCCGGTAACCCCTTCGGAGCTGTGATCCACTTCCATCCGCTTTCATCCGCTAGGCTTCCGATGAACATCCGTTTAACATCCCCGCTACATACTACCCACGTCCGTTCTTTTCCGTTCTGTTTTCGCAAGTTTTCACCAGTTTTGTCCATTTCTGGAGCGGATGAAAACGGATGGAGCCAACCCCGAAAATGTGCTCGTCCGCTGTGTCCTTTTTGCATACGTTTTGTGTCCATTGGCCAGTGGGACCGGGCCTTTACATAAGCCCTAAGCGCGTACAAATACAGAAAAGACTAAAGAAAACATAAATTAAACCAATAAGATAAATATTGCAACAAGTACCATGCACATACAAACAAGAGTGTATACTGACACCCACCCACACACACACACACACACACACACACACACGCACACAAACACACACACACACACACGCACGCACACACACACGATCCCACACACGCCGTCTCACAACAACGCACACAACAGCACATGCGTACACACATAAACACGCGCGCGCGCATACACACACACACACACACACACACACACACACACACACACAAGTCGCAGAATTAATTTGATGAGGAAGGGAAAGCGGAAGAAAGAACTGCTATTGACAGGTGAAGAGGGTGGTTTTTAAAAAAGAATTCACGATAATGCTCGATATCTGTCTGTGCAAACGTATCAGCAGCGTTCCTTTGTAAAGACCACCGTTCATCTGATGATCAGTTCGAAAATTCTCTCTCTCTCTCTCTCTCTCTCCTTCTCTCTCTCTCTCTCTCTCTCTCTCTTCTCTCTCTCTCTCTCTCTCTCTCTCTGCGCGCGCGCGAAATATTTGAACGCTGTTTTCTTTTGACACACACTATCCTTTATCTGTTGTACTACGCATACATGAAGTGTGCGTGTGCATGTGTGTGTGTGCGTGCGTGCGTGCGTGCGTGCGCGCGTGTGTGTGTGTGCCGGAGTAAGAGGGAAGGGTGAGATGTGGTTATGATGGTAGTGATTATGGCAGCTGGTGAAAGAAAAGGGGGATAGGGTGGGGGAGGCGAATGTGAAATACAAAGCCAAAGCACTGTCACTGTCTATGCGAAGATTTACAGTCTCCAGTTATATTTCCTAAGGCTAAGGCAATTGAGAAATATAAAGCCAAAGAACTGTTACTTTGTCACCATCTGTGCGAAGATTTACAGTCTCCAGTCATATTTTCTAAGGCTAAGGCAATTGAGAAATGCAAAGCCAAAGAACTGTTACTTTGTCACCATCTGTGCGAAGATCTACACGAAGATATACAGTCTACACGAAGATATACAGTCTCCAGTTATATCTCCTAAGGCTTTTACGGATTGATTGGTACAGAAATGCACATTATCATCATCATCATCATTAATAATAATACTGCCCCACTCCGAACATTCCAATCACATGAATGCACAAACAATATGCCGCAACATCAAGTCCCCAGACAAATAGATCCTGAAGAATTAGAAATTTGAAAACGTCAACTGAAAACATTAAAACCAAATACACCCGTGTCATAGAGTCACTCAATGACTCGTTTATATGCAACAGCGCTTCAAAAGCACATGTCCACTCTTGTATGTCCTTAAGAAATATCAAGATGAAACACAAAATGGTAAACGTTGACTGCCCCAAACGTTGGCACGTCTGCCTAAAAATATCCTCTTCTTCCTCACCGCGAAGTTAACAGTCCTTTCATTTGTACAATTTATTAAAAAAATGTGTACAACTACATTCCAAGGAGGTGATAAATAAACGTCCATCAATCCAACAAGATTAGGTTAATACATAGCATTGACAAGGATGTGACATAGTAGTCAGTCTGACACAAACCTGTCAACTAGACAGGCATAGACATTAAGCAGGCCAACACAAAAGCTGTTAACTAGGCATAGACATATTATTCAGTCCGACACAACAGCTATTCACTGGACAGGAATGTGACGTAGTAATCAGTCCCACACAACAGCTCTTAACTAGACAGGCACAGACATAGTAGTCAGTTCAACACAACAGCTGTTAACTAGACAGGCACAGACATAGTAGTCAGTTCAACACAACAGCTCTTAACTAGACAGGCACAGACATAGTAGTCAGTTCAACACAACAGCTGTTAACTAGACAGGCACAGACATAGTAGTCAGTTCAACACAACAGCTCTTAACTAGACAGGCACAGACATAGTAGTCAGTTCAACACAACAGCTCTTAACTAGACAGGCACAGACATAGTAGTCAGTTCAACACAACAGCTGTTAACTAGACAGGCACAGACATAGTAGTCAGTTCAACACAACAGCTCTTAACTAGACAGGCACAGACATAGTAGTCAGTTCAACACAACAGCTCTTAACTAGACAGGCACAGACATAGTAGTCAGTTCAACACAACAGCTCTTAACTAGACAGGCACAGACATAGTAGTCAGTTCAACACAACAGCTGTTAACTAGACAGGCACAGACATAGTAGTCAGTTCAACACAACAGCTCTTAACTAGACAGGCACAGACATAGTAATCAGTCCCACACAACAGCTCTTAACTAGACAGGCACAGACATAGTAGTCAGTTCAACACAACAGCTTTAACTAGACAGGCACAGACATAGTAGTCAGTTCAACACAACAGCTGTTAACTAGACAGGCACAGACATAGTAGTCAGTTCAACACAACAGCTCTTAACTAGACAGGCACAGACATAGTAATCAGTTCAACACAACAGCTGTTAACTAGACAGGCACAGACATAGTAGTCAGTTCAACACAACAGCTCTTAACTAGACAGGCACAGACATAGTAATCAGTCCGACATAAAAAAAAAATCTTAACTAGACAGGAATGTGACATAGTAATCTATCCGACACAAACGCTGTTGACTAGACAGGAATGTGACGCAGTAATCAGTCCGACACAACAGCTGTTCACTAAACAGGAATGTGACGCAGTAATCAGTCCGACACAACAGCTGTTCACTAAACAGGAATGTGACATAGTAATCAGTCCGACATATTAACAAGACAAGAATGTGACGTAGTAATCAGTCTGACACAACAGCTGTCAACTAGACAGGAATGTGACATAGTAATCAATCCGACACAACAGCTGTTAACTAGACAGGCACAGACAGTAATCAGTCCGACATAAAAGCTGTTAACTAGACAAGAATGTAACATTTTAATCAGTCCGACACAAAAGCTGTTAACTACACAGGCGCAAACATGGTAATCAGTCCGACACAAAAGCTATTAACAAGACAGGCCGACATAAAAGCTGCTAACTAGACATAAAATGTTACATAGTAATCAGTTCGACAAAAAAGTTGTTAACTGGACGAGAATGTGACATAGTAATCAGTCCGACACAACAGCTGTTAACTAGACAGGAATGTGACGTAGTAATCAGTCCGACACAAAGCTGTTAACTAGACAGGAATGTGACATAGTAATCAGTCCGACACAAAGCTGTTAACTAGACAGGAATGTGACATAGTAATCAGTCCGACACAAACGCTGTTAACTAGACAGGAATGTGACATAGTAATCTATCCGACACAAAGCTGTTAACTAGACAGGAATGTGACATAGTAATCTATCCGACACAGCTGTTAACTAGACAGGAATGTGACATAGTAATCTATCCGACACAGCTGTTAACTAGACAGGAATGTGACATAGTAATCTATCCGACACAACAGCTGTTAACTAGACAGGAATGTGACATAGTAATCTATCCGACACAACAGCTGTTAACTAGACAGGAATGTGACATAGTAATCTATCCGACACAACAGCTGTTAACTAGACAGGAATGTGACGTAGTAATCTATCCGACACAACAGCTGTTAACTGGACGAGAATGTGACATAGTAATCTATCCGACACAACAGCTGTTAACTAGACAGGAATGTGACACAGTAATAAGTCCGACACAAAGCTGTTAACTAGACAGGAATGTGACATAGTAATCAGTCCAACACAACAGCTGTTAACTAGACAGGAATGTGACATAGTAATAAGTCCGACACAAACGCTGTTAACTAGACAGGAATGTGACATAGTAATAAGTCCGACACAAAGCTGTTAACTAGACAGGAATGTGACATAGTAATCAGTCCGACACAAAGCTGTTAACTAGATAGGAATGTGACATAGTAATAAGTCCGACACAAAGCTGTTAACTAGATAGGAATGTGACATAGTAATAAGTCCGACACAAACGCTGTTAACTAGACAGGAATGTGACGTTGTAATAAGTCCGACACAAAGCTGTTAACTAGACAGGAATGTGACATAGTAATAAGTCCGACACAAACGCTGTTGACTGGACAGGAATGTGACATAGTAATCGGTCCGACACAAAGCTGTTAACCAGACAGGAATGTGACATATTAATCGGTCCGACACAAAGCTTTTAACAGACAAGAATGTTACATATTAATCAGTACCACACAAAACTGGTTAACTAGTCAGGAATATTACACATTAATAAACCCTGCACAAAGGCTATTGGCTATGTTGTTACGTCAGTTCAAACTATGGCCCTGTTGAAAGACATAAACATGCATGCCATGTGTGGCTTTTACTTTCAAATATGGAAATAACGTTCATCACCAAAGGATTACGGACATGCATGTAAGTGAGATCAGCTGAAAGCAAGATTCACCGACTATGACAAGACAAACATCAGTGACGGCCTTAACCTCTCTTCATTATTGAAGTTTGACAAAATGGTTTACTCAGTAAGCTGCGTTACATAGTGGCCTGTTAACATGTGAAGTTTGACTCAGTTCTTAATGTCGTAACAGGAAATACGTAATTTTTGGTATCACGTTACCACTGGCTGTCTTCATAAAACCAGTTTTATACACAGACATATAACAAGTCTATTTGAACTCAAAACATAGGTCATGCACATCGAAGCATTTGCCACTTCTCTATGGTGAGGACCTGTATACCAAAGTTCAGTTAAGGTCCAAGTGCTAGAAGTCCAATCAACGATTTGAGCGCGGGCGCACAAACACATACACGAGGGAGAAACGGACAGAGTGGGAGGTAAGGAGGGTAGCGGAGGGAGGGCAGGTGGAAGAGCATGAGGTGGAAAGGGTTGAGGAGCAAGCACAGACAGATCGCCATGATGTTGTCGCCAGGCTATCTCTTCTTGCAAAGGGAGGAGTCGGTTGGGTGTCAGTCACCTCAAAAAATCGAGAACGTCAGCAGCGGAGTTCGTGTAGAAGTCAGGAACAATGGGAGGGTCAGTGCTGGAACCACATGGCTGCAGGCCATCGCGAAATGGGTTTGGCGGTCTGGGCAACTGGGCTTCCGTGGTCATGCCAGACAACACCAGCAGAGACTTCATGCCACTCGCCTTGGCCAGTCCCACATCAGCTTTCAATCTGTCACACAGTCGGCCAGGGATTTAACATTCAACTCCCATGCCCATTCGGTACAGACAATATGTGAGATTCGGCATACGTGGCTCACACGATTTCAAAGGCAGATAGAGGAGATGAAAGACAGAAAGAAAGAACTTAATTGCTGCACATGTCTCAACAACACTCCTGGTCTTTCATCCACGATCCACAGTTGTTCTGCGCGTGTTTTGCAGTATGGAAAAAAACCTATATTCTTGTCACACATGGAGAAATGAGAAGGAACGGCGAATTTAAGAAATTCGTCGAGCGATAGTTTTAAGCGAATTCGAACCGAACATTAGTTCTGTCTTGGAGTCCATGGGACGTGGCAAGCCACGTGGCACTACATACTCTTCATGAACATTCGCTGTGCCATATGCTGTTGTTGTTTGTCCTTCACGGGCTAAAGATGACCTCGACGTCTGCTATCACTGGGTGGTGGTGTCTGTACAAAGATGGCTGATCAGACCGATCCTCGCACAGAATAGTCTGTTGCAATATGGACAGAGCAGACCGGGAGTCGACCCGGCTGAAAGGTGGTGTTTGCTCTGTTGTCGTTGTTGTTTTCCGAAGCTGGCGCTTTTGCTCCTGTGCCTCCACTCGCCTCGTTTCAAAGTCTTCCACTCCGGATTCGGTTATGGTGCGCCAGGTTGAGCGATCTTGCGAAGCATCTTCCCAGGAAGCAGGGACGATGCTACAGCACTTCAGTGAGGCCTTCAGTGTGTCATTGTAGCGCTTCTTTTGTCCTGCATAGGAACGCTTGCCTTCCAGCAGCTCGCCATAGAACAGTTTCTTTGGGAGACGATTTTCACCCAGACGGTGCCATACGGTACCATCTGCTGAAGATGGAAAGGATGTGCAACTAATGTGGATGAAATTTATGTTTGTCTAAACGCTGTCTGGAACAACATTTCAAGTATGTACCGTGCCTCCTATCTGGAACTTTGCAGAATTCGTTCCATTCGCTATTTCCTTACTGGTAACTCTGCCCAAAGCACAGTCAGTACCTTCATTCTTCCCCGTCTGTATAACTGTTTCACCTTCCTGTCCGTTGGCCAAAACATATTCGACAGACTCCAGACAGCACAGCAGAAGGTTGCCGCTCATCTTGAAGCGAAAGCACTTGAAATTACGTGTCTTATCATTTGGAATTTGCCGTGACAACATAAATGGTTCAACACAAACTTGGTACACTTTAACAACTTAACAATACAGCAAATACTGTTTGATTTCAAGTGCCATAGATCATCCTTTTGACTTGAAATTATCCATACTTTAAGATATCACACAAAAGATTATTGTTTTGGGGTTTTTCTTTTTCTTTTTTTTGCTTGCTTTGGCATGACAATGACTTCATTTACAATCTTATTAAGCAGAATCTTTTCACAGTGAGTACGATGTATGTTTTTTTCTGCGCGAATCCTATGAATATAAACTGACGTGCACTCTCAGTATAGTGGTATTTGAGTAAAAGACAAAAAGGACATCTTTCTCACCCTCTTGTTGTGTATGTGTCCGTGGAAGTAAAAGTACTTTTTTTCATACCGACATAGGTTTGCACATTAAATGGTATGATCTCGACTAAAAAAACAATGTAGCCTAATATTTGTTACACTTGTTGCATATAATACCATTAACATGTCTTTCATCAACGTATAAAGAAATGGTTGCGAGAGATAATGATTTACAAGAAAACTACAAATTTTGTAATATTGGTATTTTATTACTGAAAATGTGAATCAATCACCGATATACAGCCAGTATGACAATCCAGTGACACCTTCATGCATGGGACAACAGAAAAGGTCTTAATAATACCATCCTGCCAAGCGTTCTAACGCTCATATTTATACTTTCTGATAGAATTCCAATGTTAAGTTCACCACGAACACTGATACAAACATGTGCGCATGCACGCACCGCAAGCACACACACACACACACACACACACACACACACACACACACACACACACACACACTTGAACAATACTTTTACAATGATTCACTTGTTACTTGTTGCACATGTGAGTGAAAAATATCAAAGTTTTGTTTTCGTTTGAGCACACTTCATATTTTTCATAAATCACATAAAACAATTAGCTGAAATGTCAAAAATGTGTAATCCTTTAACTAACTCTGGAGTTTCGAGTTTGACAGTTCACGGCATAATTGCTTCTGACAGGCATTTGCTGCTATTCCTAAAAGGACGTCAGAAGGAGCATATCAGTATTAAAACAATTCTTTTTTTATGAAAGATGTGACCAAAAAAGCCTTACTTGGGTGGGGGACTGATGGGAGAGTAGTGGTAGGTGGGTGGAGCGGGAGGTGGATAGAAGACCGAAAGTAGGTCCTGGTGGTGGTGAATAGGTACCGCAAACAGAATTTGTTGAAGTTAAGTGGATTGCCTGTTTATCATTTACTACATCAATAGCTTAAGATGTCTATCTTAGGATACTGACATTGATGAAGCCAGATACCTGACAAGATTCCCCGTGTCAGTGGACAGTGTAGCTATTGTCTGGACACTTGGTGGAAGAATTCCACAGAAGTGATCCTACTAATGATCGACGTGCTTTGACAAAGTCATACCTTGATGATTTTGATGATTAGTCGACCCAGAATACCGAGATGGACAGAGAGACATAGATGTGGACAGAGGTCGTGCAGTACAGTCAACTCACGTGTCTCCAATCATGACGCAACGTGAAGGGTTCAGGTTGTGTAGTTTCCTCAGTTCTTCAAACATGTGAGGTGTTGGTTTACCAATATGAATGGGTTGTTTGTTGGTTGCGTAGGATACTGCCGCCACTTCTGTCCCTGTTCCTGTCAATCACACAGATAGGACATTCCAGCTACTGAGGAACAAAACACGAGCAACACTGAATAGACTGTGATTACACTGTACTTGTATCATCAGTACTAGGCCTGAATTGGCCTTGTGTGATCATTTACTAGGCTAGAAACTGAAACTATCATTGTTACGAAACGTAGCGGTTGAAGATACATTTGAATTTAAAGGGGAAAAAGTTAAGTTCTTTACAATTATTTACTTCCATAGAAGATGAGTTACGAATAATGATTTTGAAAGCTTGTATGTATTTACTATCAATATATTCTTATGAGATCTTGCTTGCTGAATTCCAAAAAGTTGAAGCAAAATCTACATCACATTGATTACTAGTATGGAAAATTAGTTACACAGTATGTTGATCCAAAATATGTTTTATTCTACTGAAACATATTTTTGGTTAATGTTTCTTTGAAGAAATGCGTGAAACTACATTTGATCAAGATAAATTATTGTCAATGATGAGATCAAGTAATTTATGAGGACCGCCGGCAGACTTTCAGTTCCTATAGATCACTTTCAAGGTTTTGTTGTTTTCATCTTGTTATCTTGTTGTTGACAACACGAATTTAGGTTTGTGACGATGAAGTGCCATATAATAAAGTTCTGGTCAAATTAAGAAGTTCATCGACATTATTCTGTAACTCATCACATACTACGCCTACATTGTGCTTTTATTATGGAGAGTATTATCAATAGAAAAAGTTCAGAAGATAACATATTGTGAAGAGGAAGACTGCTCACGTAAATTGCAAATAATGTAGATCGTAAGATGAACCTTGGGAGACACCAAAATTGTCAAGCATGGAAGCAGATAATACAAGGTTTTGAAACACTGCTCACAAACCATACTGAGAAAATTTTCTTAGGAGAGTCATGGTCAATAACAACAAAAGCTTTGACAAAATCTACAGTGTTCATGCAAGAAGATCAGTATTTAGGTTTGAATAGTA
>CM065733.1:23809885-23857385 GCA_033310375.1 Conus canariensis | reverse complement strand
GTGAATTGTCCCCTTTGGCACTACGGCTGTAAAAAGCTAATGCCAATCTCTCTCTCTCTCTCTCTCTCTCTCTCTCTCTCTCTCTCTCTCTCTCTCTCTCTCTCTCTCTCTCCATACTGAGCCATCCTCATCGTCGCCTTGCCCATCATTTGGTTTCTTTAGGGAGGATGAGTCGACATTTTTGTTTAATTGTAAAGAAGACAATACTATTCATGAAAAAAAGCATGGTTTTTGAAAAAAAAATTGCTAAAAATGAGGAGACACAGTTAGAGAGATAAAAGAGAGAGGGGAGGGAGGGAGGGAGAGAGAGAGCGTCCGTGCGTGTGTGTGTGTCTAAGCGCGTGAGCGCGCGCGCACGTGTGTGTGTGTATGGTGTGTGTGTGTGTGTGTGTGTGTGTGTGTGTGTGTGTGTGTGTGTGTGTGTGTGTGTGTGCTCTTCCAAGTGAATTCGTTGTTATTCTTCTGCCTTTCTTGACATAAAATTTGTTTTAAAAAATATTAATTTCAAGCGTTCACAAACATGACAGAAATTAGACTTAAATCATTCTCTTGTTTCAATCATATATGCTGTAATCCTAATGAACACACACGTAAAATCAGTTTGCTTTGTATGTAAAAACATTGAAGTACTAAAGCCGCTTCCTGTCATGATTGCAATATTGCTGCAAACAGGCCTGTGTCCAAGTGCATTTCGCTCAAGTGATATCCCACAGTAGCAGCTTCAGCCGTGTGTCACAATTTCCCACCAAGACAGGTGTGGCAAACTGCGACATTTTATGCTGCTTAAAGGGCTATGGAAAATCAGGCTTGTGTGTAAATAAGTGTAAAACTGATGCCCAGAATTTATGTCTACTTCTGTATGTAAAATTATCAAGGTTCGTCTTCTGCTATTGCGTAAAGATACAAACCCTCTTAGGTTAAAAAATGTTTACAAATACTAACACATATTGTATGCACATGCATGCACACACACTTTCGAACGCATACTTTCATACGGGCATACTCTTGCACTTGTAGACTATGTAAAATCCGCAGCATGCACACATGCTTGCATATTCACACACACACACACACACACACACACACACACACACACACACACACACACACACAGAGTAAGAAAGAGAGAGATGGGGGGTGGAGGGAGGGAGAAGGTGGTGGATCTTTATTTCCAAGGAGAACAGATGAGCAAGTGCATGCCTTTTTCACCAAACCCTTACCTAAGCGTGGCTAGCAAGCTAAAACTGACTGAAAGAAAAGTTTTGACAAACGTACTGCATATATTCAGAGGTAAAATCTAAAGCTGTAACATGAATTTAGTTCTTTTCACATAACGCAAAGACAATTTTTGAAAAAAAAAGGAGAAAAAAAAATTTGATAGAATCAACCCCGCACATAAACATATAAACTGAAAGAGAAATACAACATAATCTTATAAGTTTTAAAACATCTTTTTTATATATGAATAGAATGAGAGACAGGGATAGACATACAGACAAAGGGAGAGGGAGCGACAGCAAGGGAGATGTCATTATTGTATGTCACTTTTCAAAATAATTGGTAAGCTACATGCTATTAGTGTTAATTACACAGGCCTAGCGACAATGTATGGATAAACGTGACACTCCTTTATCATGATGTCACTACAATGCACCTATTTCATTACGATACACCGACAGAATCATCAGTATACAAAACACTTATTTATCATGACGTGTTCAAAAAAAAAAAAAGTCGTAGACAGGAAGACTTGACGATTTTAAAAGAACTGCTTTGAGCGCTGTTCTGCTGACACCAATAAGAGGTTTCGTGGCATAAGCAATAGCAGAGTTAATAGTGTTGCACAATAGTTTATTGAAAAGATAATATGTATATGCAAGAATAATTTCCTGGCGTGAAAATTCAGGAAATGCTTTATCCTGCACAGCTGATATTCATGACTTGCATTGATTTACATTAACTGTTGATGTGAATACATCAGGAAAGATTGCTGTCAGGATATACACCTGGAATATGACGGCTATCCAATTCTTCATTTTTTTTATTGACAAAAACATACAGAAGCTGCATGATTAGGTTTTGTCTTCTTTGTCATGTTGTTATAAACACGAATTTATATTCTATTAGGGTTCAGTCAACCAGTGACAATGATTTCCAGTACCAATCACTGAAGATGTTGACATTCTTTCGTGGTAAAGTGAAAATAGCTTTTAAGATGAGAGGTGCTTGTGTGAACCGTTGAATCATCACAAAAGAGTTCACATGAATCCTTAACACACAGTGTAGATCCCTGTGATATGCTATGTCGGATATGTAACGTACGAAATGTATCAGACTAGTTAGTGTGAATACAGTTTGCTGATGATTTCTAAAAATGCTCCTATCAGTTAGACAGTGTTTCCTGTTACACTATGCGATAGCTTTCTGCACAATAACTTGTGGTCAATCACATCAAAAGCCTTTGCAAAATTAACAAAGAGCACTCCGCAATATTTTTCATTAATACGTGCTAGCCATTGATTTCCTAAATTTGTGACTGCTACATGACATGTATGATTTTACTTGAACACCGACAGATTTCATTTAGTAGTTTATATGATTCAAGATGGCAGTGGATGGGCTTATTTATGTGTTTTTCCAAGAGCTTGAACAGACTTGCAAAAGAGATTGTGAGAGAGTGGGGCAACGGGGGAGGGGGGGGGGGGGGGGTAAGCAGACAATCATCAGAAGAAAACACCAAACAAAATCTCCTAGAATCTTAAAGTTAACTCTGTACGCCTTTATCATAAGACAAGTAAGGATTGTCTTTCTTTCTTTTCCAAACCTGACCAATCTCCACATGTTTCTAAATAGTGCAATAAATGTAATGTTTACAGTTTCCATCGTTGTTGTTCTTAGTAACTGCCTGATTAAATATTGAATAAGGTCACCATCTTCATACAACTAAAACAAGACGTTTGATTGTCTTTCATTGACTAATCTGGAACAAAAGACAAAGCAATACCAAGATGGGACTGTATAAAATTCATTCTTACCATTTGCCTCAAAGCGTTTACAGTTTCAACACTGCCCTTGATAAGTCCGTTCGCGTTCCACAAGACACCTGTATACAGCAAAAATAGCAAACATCAAAGAGGAGTTTCAGTTCAGTTTTATTCTTATAGCTCATCCCACTATGTCGGCCTTTTCAGGGCTGTTGTCACACTGACAAAAAGGCATGCCCAGTCAAAATAAACTCAGTTATATAACAATTGTCAGGACAAACAAAAATGATTAGTAATCGAAGGATACCTACTGTTCGTTTCCGCGGAACATTTTGCGAAACCAGTGTATGTAACTGTCATGACACCCGATGGCCAGAACAAATTTTGAATTATGACAGTCATGTTTCACTAAAGTATTATGAACTTTTACCATCAGAACGTCTTTATAGGGCTCTGAAGGGCCCAGAAAACTTTCAATTCCACGATCCATCCATCTCTTAAATTCGGACTATTTTTATAACATACTTCAGAGTAAGAAACCTCTGTGTGCGTGCGTGCGCGCGCGCGCGCGCGGGTGTGTGTGTGTGTGTGTGTGTGTGTGTGTGTGTGTGTGTGTGTGTGTGTGTGTGTAAGACAGAGTATCAAACTTTCAGGAATAATAATGTTTATGCATTGAATGCCCAGTAAATCTTTTTTTCTTCTTCTTCTTTCTTTTCTTTTTTCTTCTTACTATTGCTTTAACCATACAATGATAACGTCATAATGTTGTCAAAGATCTTGGGATATATGTATGCACGTTGAGTGATATGGGTGCAGTGCAAGATCATTTTGTTTTAGAGAAATGTTAATTGCTTATTTTATGTACTGTACCCTGTTGCGTGTATTTTAACTGTCGCGCCTGGTCTTAATTTCTCGTTTTTTAGATTATAAAGTGATTTTGACTTTGACTTTGACTTTGACTTCACACACACACACACACACACACACACACACACACACACACACACGCTTCACCACCTTAGATAGATCTATTTGGAATCAGTACTGCGCGCGGACTACTTACTTTCAAATATTGTTGGCAAATCTGCTGTCATTTTTGAAGACCCAGCTGTTGATAAGAACGCGTTTATAACAAAAACAGAATAAACCTTTGTGGCGAACTATACAATAACGTGGATTGTTTAGACCCAGAGATGGATACAGCTTATGCTCTGTCAGTCATGTAAAAACTAAGGGTGATAAGCTGAATTTTGTGTAGAGAAGTGTTTAGTGACCTATTGTATCCATCATCGAAGATACTGGTAAAATCCTCCACACCTTTCGACAAGTAAGCTTATCTCGATTGTTTTGAAACAAACTGAGAAAGTACTAGATCTGTCTTGTCATTTTGCGTGTGCGACGCGCGCGCGCACGTTTATGTGTGTGTGCGTGCGTCAGTGAGTGAGTGAGTGAGTGGGTGAGTGAGTGAGTGAGTGAGTGAGTGAGTGAGTGAGTGAGTGAGTGAGTGAGTGGTGTGTGTGTGTGTGTGTGTGTGTGTGTGTGTGTGTGTGTGTGTGTGTTCATTTGTTTTTTTTTTTTGTCTACTTTTTCAGCAATTGTTCTTTTCATATAAAGAAAACAAGGTCGTGTCTTTCTTCAAGGTTACCTACGTTACACTATTATCTTACATAGAACCCAAGTGTAAGACATCCTAATGAGAACGAGGTCTGGAACTCTGGTCTAGGTCAATGCTAAGACCTGCATCATTTTGATTTTATAGAACTGACGAAGCCAGCGACTGTCGAGATTGGCAAGCTGCCAGTAAATTGAGTAATTTCACTCGGTAATGAATGATGATCCTACGTCCCCGCTCTAGATCTCGAACGAAGCACAAAATTTAAATAGAACAAGCCCTGGTACTGCCTTTAACATACGAACTCACCGTCACAGTCAAACACAAAGGTGTCTGTATTTCGTACCAGCTTGAGTGCAGACGACTTGTTTAACCGCTCACAAGCCATATCAAAAGCATTTATGACTTCTTCATGTATGATCTAATTAAAGGGAGATAAATCTATAAATCTAGACACTCGGAATCGGCAACAGGTTTTTAGGATCCCACGTCTCTGTTTACCTATATCTGTGTTAACTCCCCTCCCCTTCCCTACAGTTATCCTGTCTGTCCTTGACTTTGTCTTCCCAAAGTGGCAGGGAACGAGGACGAAAGCAGGGGTGAGAGGAAGCGAGGATGGGAGTGGGGTGTAGCAGAGAGTGAAACTTCTGTGGACCTTATACATCAGGTAAAGGAAGTCACTATTTACGGTGCGTGATAAATATAATGGTGTTATATGATGAGAAAGGATTTTTTTGGGTCTTATTTCTACACTGGTTTCAAAAGATTTCTTAAACTGTGATGTTTCCCACGCGGTATTGAAAACCCCACAAAATTATAGGAGTGCTCTGCGTTAGACACCTTGGGCCGGTTGACTGCCATATTTGCTGAAGAGTTGAGGAGTTCTAATCCAGGAGACAAAAGTGGACCGTGATCGAGCAGTGATTGAACGTATGGTTCTCTTAAGTGTATGGAACTCAGTGATTCCCATTGCTTTCGGTGAAGGATTTAACATTTATATTTCAATGTCTTTTTCATCCCCACCCCCACCCCAGTCCCGTCCCCCATTAAGTAATTTTCATCTTAACAGAGAACACGATTCATCCCCACTTGTTTTTACCCCACTGCATGTCAAAATACCGTTGTATGTTAGTTGCGGTCATGCCTTAAGAAGACAGCAAGTCGAGGCTCGTTCATTCCAATGTAATCTCGTTCATCTGCTCTGAGATTAAACTAATTGGGTAGTGTATGCATGTGTGTGAGCACACACGCCTGGCCGTGCATGCGTGAATGCATGTGTGTGTGTGAGGAGATAGGGGAGAGGAGATGAATTTTCCTATCTCCATCCCAAACTTGCGCCTGCTGAGGCCGTGTTCCCGTAGGTCTGTTCATACGCAAGTCTACGTTCGTTCTTTCCTAGATGGGTCACGCAAAGCGCTGTTGAGGATCAAATTATTCTTAAGTTATCAGTGACCCATATCGAGGTGTAAGATCAAATGTCAGCCTGCATGGAATGAAGGTAACTGGGAATGTGGTGTATGGTCAAGTAACTCAAAATCGGTCTTACGGATTCACATTGTGGTCAAAGGTATTGTGACCCGATATGGTTCATATGACCGTTTATCTCGAAATTATTCATTTAGAGTCAGTTGATATAAACCCCTACATGGTCTGCCATCATTCTGTTTGAGTCACTGGGCCTTTCATCCAAACTTGATTGAATCACCTAGTCCATAATCGGTTCACTTGACGTTTAATCCCAATATGTGTCCTCGTCCTCGTCATGACACATTTTCATTCACTTTGCTTGGGTAGAAGTTTAACCAGCAACCAGCCCCTGTGTTGCAGTGATTGTCATCACATGGTCGTGGTCTGGAAGATCGTTGCTTCGATTTCCATCAGAAGCATGTGTGTGCATGTGTTTGTGTGTGTGCATGCGTGTGTGTGTGTGTGTGTGTGTGTGTGTGTGTGTATGTGCGTGCGTGCATGCGCGTGTGTGTATGCATGTGTGTGTGTGTGTGCGTGCATGCGTGTGTGTGTGTGTGTGTGTGTGTGTTTGCGTGCGTGTGTGTGTGCCCTTACTCGCGCTGGCTCTTACCTAAACTTGATTGGCTCAAATGGGCTAAAATGAGAAGACTGGAACCACACAATCAAGTTTCATCCATTCAATGGATGCCTCTCTGATAAAGTTGCCAAACTTTCCTGATCAGCTCTGCAGGTTATATTATGAAAGGAAGTGTACTGTCCTATTCAGAATGGATACTTCATATCATCATAATCACAATCGCTATTTTAAAAAGTCTCAAATTCTGTGGCCCTTCATGCCCTGCCCTGGTGATTTCCATTTCCGATTTCCTATCCTTGCCATGTCCATGAGTGTATCACAGTCATTGCTAAAGTCAAGTTCATGGGGACTGTCTTTGGTCAGGCGTCATGGCACCTTCCAGAAGGATTTCACTTTGGCTCTATGACTATGTAATTATGTTACCAGTTGATGGCTCACCATGTGGTGTCCTGTATATATGTGGAACTGACCAGGAACCACAAAAACCACCCTTATCTCAGAAACGGTGATGACATCATGATCAGTGCTCCCTGAGAACTGCCAGAGCAGAGGCCACGACAAGACAGGCTGCGTGTGGCTGTGCCCAGGGGTCCAGAATGAGAGCAATGCCATTGGATAGTACAGATGGTGAAACATCTGAGGATTAAAAAAAAAATTTGATCTAGATCACTATAACCCTTGACCCAGTTAAGTTCACATGCCCATATACTGGGATACATTTTCCAATTCTGGATATCTTCAACTTTAAGTTGGCCTTGTGTCATTATGTCCTACTTTGGGTCATTTTGATCAGTGAATGCTGGACTCCACAAAGTTTCTGTTTGAATAACTATGCGCATTTGGGCTTGTCGGAACAAAGTAAAATTCATGTTTTCACCACCAAAAAATAAATACTTAAAAATACCTGGAATGCACAAAAAATCAAAGCGTATCGATGAAAGCAAATCCAGTCTGAGACATCAGCCTGAATTAAACATGAAAATTTTGTTGGGACTTTAATTCAATACATTGCATCACAAGCCTATAGCTGTTGTCCTCCTCTCTTTGCGCGACATACAAAAGCGTTTCCCTCCACACATACATACAGTCTCCTCCTCTCCACGAGGCTCTTGCGCTTTGTATGTGACATGCAAAATTGTCTGCCATCCTACCCCCCTACCCCCACCACCATCACCAGTCTCTCAGACTCTGTGTGTGTGTGTGGTGTGTGTGTGTGTGTGTGTGTGTGTGTGTTTCAAGTCTCCTTTCAATAACTTGTTTCTTTTGCCAAAGAGAAATGTTTTGTAGCACAGTACTGGTCCACTTTTCCAACTTCCAAGTTTTGAAAGTTCATTTCTACTGGTGTAGGAGTGTTGCAAATTGTCACATGCATTTCCTGTTGGTATCCTGCAATCCTGCTTATTTGAAAAATAAGATCATTTTGTCCAAGTCTTCTTTGGTCTGCTTCTGAGATATCTGCCTTCCACAGTAACCTGTACAATGATCTTCAATCATGACAGGACATATACCAGTACTTGGCAAGTTTATGGCATTTGATAACTGGGAGAAGAGGTTCTTTGCGATCAGCATATGTGTTATCGGTTGCTTAATAGAATCATTTGTAATTGTATTACATCCCTTGAATGAGATGCAGACAGTCAATCTGAAGCACTTCTTAACCAGTGCTTGGCAAAGACTGGTTACCCTCAAAGAATTGCTTCTGTGGTTACAGACCACACAGGCATGATCCTGTGTTTTGTTATCTATCACTTATATCAAATTATAAAATGCAACAATTGCCGTAAGTATTTTGAATCATGTAGATCCCAACACTGAAAGTGCTCGCTGTCCAGTCACGTAACAACTCCTTGAACAGCGGCAAGGCAAGGCAAGGCAAGAACTTCTGGAGGCCAAACTCTGACAAGTAAGTTAGATGGAAGCTGGTGGACCACAGGATGATTTTTTTATATTATGTCTTTAATTTCACTGGGCAATGGCGAGCTGTTTTCACTGGTTAAGCAGCCCATAGACATAGTTTATATCATTATTACTGAACTAATATTGCGGATACCCTTGCCTGCAGAAGTGACCTGTTGCTGCAGTTATTGCTAGGTTTTCGAACAAAACTTTGACAAAGTCATTGATATTCCACTTTGCACACCCATCTGTACTGCTGGCTGGGCTTTATGTAACTGTCATCATACACTTACAAAAAATGTTTTTTCAGCAAACCTCTACTTGGCTGACTTAGCCAGATGAGCTTCAGCTTTGTATGTACAATTTACTGTTTTCACTGTTTTGCAAGTTTGATCTCATGAGTACTTTAAGTGGTCAAAGTTATAATTGAATCAGTGTGCACTAAAGCAATCACCATTTTGAAAGGGAAGTAAGCCACATACATGTTATCTGCTCCTGAAAGGTGACTCTGACTGGACAGTTGAGAAGTCTTTCTTCCATACAATCTTAGATCTGATGAAAAATGTTTATCTCTTTCAGGAATCTTAATTAAATGTTAGCGAACCGCCCCAAAAAAACGTGGACAAACGAATCGCTAGACAAAACTTGACGCATTTCGACCTCTTGGGTCTTCTTCAGGCAAGATACAAAACAATTAGGACAACCAAAATGAACGAGCAATCACTTATCTTCAATCACTTCAGCGCAAGATAGGCACTGAATGAAAACGAGGCTGTCAGAAGGGAGATAATGTGTGAGTCAAGTCACTTGGACTTCAAGATAGTAAAAAGTCAAATCCAACAGGATGTCTCTGAACAAGGTTTTCATGGCGTCTGCTGTATAGTGTGTATGTCTGATATGTTACATCCCAACACTCGATCAGAATATGTTTTATAGTGAGTGGTAAATTGCATATGATAGAATGCACCAAGGAGCTCCTCCACCTTTTAGATATACACATGCATGTAAAAGAAGTGACCTGTGTGCAACTGGCACAAACTGTTCCTTCTTTATGCAGCAAGCAGTTTCACTTTAAGTTGTAATGATTTCTATTTCTTGCTTTTTGTCACAGCGTTATTATTCCTACTGATTTATTTTTACTGTATTCAGTTAATCTCTCTGCTGTCCAACGTTAATTTTTTTTTTTTTTTCAATTTCAGTGACTGCCATTATTGCACCAGTTTTGTGTGTGTGTGTGTGTGTGTGTGTGCAAGTATGTATGGAAGTGTACATTATACATGCACAATTATGCGCAAGTTTTAACTCTACCTAGAAATTTATATTACTTAGAATATAAACAGATAATGAAATAATACGTTTTACTGAAAAACAACTCTTGCAGTCACCATGCACACACACACACACACACGCACGCACGCACACACACGCACACACACACACACACACATAGAGAACAAAAACAAAAAAACAAAAGATTTGTTCAATTCTAATCTGGCATACAATCTCTACAGACAGCTTTCAAATTTCCAGCAGTGATAATGGACAAAACTGAAAGTCATGAGGGCTTCTTTAGGCTGGAAGGTTGTGGACAGCGAGCAGGCGACATGTCCAATTCCATGTCGTAGAAAGACATGGCGTTATATTCATACAGTTGTCCTGCCTGGTACTTGCTGTTATCAAACTTCTCCTCTGGGGCAGGTGGTGTAGGTGGTGGGGCTGGGGCTGTTGCGCTCTCAACTGCAGTTAGACACAATCATAATATAACAGTTAAAAAAAATATATCATACAGGCTCCATCTCTCTTGACGTAATGGCAAATAACAAAACAAAACAAAAAAATGAAAAAAAAAGAAACACACATACACACACACCCTTCTCTTTTTCTCTTATGCACACATGCGCGCACACACACACACACACAAACATGCACACACACACACACGCACGCACGCATGCGTGCTCACACACACACACACACACACACACACACACACACACACACATACACACAGCCCTGCTTTTCTAATACTAAATAAGATCACTGATGTGCTTTACTTTCAGTGAAACTGTTTCCCTCTAATATTCTCTGCTTCTTGTTGCCATCAAGTGGTGTTCCCTTTTCGCATGGCTCTCCAAACCGACATGACCCTTGGACAGACAATTCATGTCCTGCTAACACAGTGCACACTCTGCATATATCCCAGCATTACGATCTTTCTCAGATCCTTCCCTAACCTCTTGTTCTTAACAACTTCTTCTATCCAGTTCCACTTCCAATGATTTTACACACTGGAATCACTGACATTCACTCCTGTGTTCTGGAACAAGTACTCTACAACTTTGGTCTGGATTTCTGTACAAACAGGTCGTTTTCCATTTCCTGTATTTCTGAGGAATCGTACAAAATAAGAACACAAATAAGTGGCAATATATTCTCAGCAGATCCCCCCCCCCCCCCCAAACCCCACACCCCTTTTCTTTCTCCTCTCTCTCTTTTTAAATGTATATTCAACAGAAATTGACTTTTTCCCCCCCGCTAAATATGTCCATCCAGCACCACACTACTTCAAGACCTGCTACATGACTTCTTCTATAGCAAAGTATACTGCAGTCATATAAGTTGATATGTGTTAACAAACATCATCTATCAGCATGCTGCTTTCTTCACTGCAACATGTTTGATAGTCATTCCTGACATATTTTGCTCAACATTTCAAACTGATACTTAAGTGTCTGCAGTTAATATCAGGCAATGTTAGTGAACAAGAAATACAGTATCGCTATGTAGTCTCAAAACAAGCCCCTAGGCCGATCATCGTTACTCTGAGCATCTTCTTCATTCACTGCAAAACCTTTTCTCAAATCATAATGACTTTATAACTTGCCCTCATTGTGACCTCGTTTCAAATATCCCCTCCACATGTTTCTTGATGGGTCTCAAGGTGGAAGTTGCTTATTCACACTAGCTTGTGTTATTACACAGAAAGTTCCAAGGCTTTTCAAACTAACAGTTTCCTCACAACGGTCCTCCTTTCCATGTCTCCCCAACTTGAAAACAATAAAGCTGTAGTGCAAAGTTGTTAAAAATTGTGCACCTGTTTGCCTTCTGTTGTGCACATATCAGAACTGACCTTTGAATTGTTCCATTTCTGAAGCATGTTTTTCTCTTAACATCAGCTTTTCAAATACTGGTTCCTTTTTCCTATTACCTTGATTAAAAATTTTAGTTGATGATATAATACAACGTTGACAAATGCATTCATTCGCAATTGAGAGGGGAAAAAAAATACAAAACCAAATACCTATAATCACCAGCAACTTACTGATCCTTAGTCACTAAAACAAACATAAACCCAGATATATGTAACTGTTTCCATTTATTCTGTTTAGAAATAAAAAGTGCAGCATCTATTATTAAAATTGTAACGTATTGAGAAGAAAAAGGAGAATGGAGAACCCACCAAAAAAACGACAACAACAACAAAAAAAGAAATACAATTAATAAAAAAAAAAAAAATTCAGGAAAAATAAAGACGACGGAGGGCCCATGTGAAAGGTGATGCATAATAAATCTTCTTTAGTCTTCCATAACAAAAGTACATGCAGTACATGTAACATAATAACAATCCTTGCAAGCTTGAAAATTGTATCAAGCAGAAAAAAAAAACCAACTAATCTTAATTTTCAAACCATGTTTCCTTTATAAACAAGACAAAACCAAACAAAAACATTGATTCCTTTATAACATGGAAGTAAAACTGTGACTTAATCGTCGTTTTCATCCACAGACAGTGGGATATTCAGACAGAGGAACTCTGAAAAACATGCCTGTACTGGGCTTCTTTGGTGCCCCTGGCCCTCCATCCTTGCTTTCACCACCTGGTGTGCCTGAGCTACAGCGGTATACCAGGGGTAGACGCCATGTCTGAAAAGTGTAATCAGCATCATTATCATCATCAAAACCATGATTTCATCCCAATGAAATAAGGGTGATTTCAGCAGGAAGTTTAGAAAAAAAAGAAAAAGCCAAAGATGAAACAGGAACACTTCTGTCCTTATCCCACTCACACCATTGTGCGTGGTATTACAAACATGAAACTACTATTTGGAAAATAGGAATCAGCTATGTGACAATCTCTCCTTCTCACACACACACACACACACACACACACACACACACACACACACACACACACACAGGTCACACACACACACACACTCACTCTCTCTCTCTCTCCCCTTCCCCTCCATCGCTCACCCACCTTTCTCCCTTACCTTTGTATTTACTGTAGATTTATATTCATTGTTTATTTGTCAAGATTGATTGACCAATTATCCCTATGCCTTTTATGGGTGTTGACTCTCACGGATGTGCTGTCTGTGCATCATGGTGCAAGAATTTTATTTCAAAATAAGCTTTAGACATCAGTCTGCCCTCTAGAAATGAAAAGTAGCAATTATTTGACCCTTCAAAAATCTACTGCACATCATCACAGCACATATTTGCAGCACAAGCCCTCAGATCATTGCAGTTTCACACTTGGTGTAAAATCAAAGATGCTGTCAATTTCCTGACGCAGTCAAACACAGTGAGCCCTGTGAGTAGAAGGTCTCATGATTCTTGTAAAAGCTGTTTTGGGAAACTCTGCGCAAATAGACATATACTTAAAAAGTTTCAAGGAATGGCTGCTTCTCAATTTCCAACCTTTAATTCTAAAACTACAGTGATTTTCATACACTCTCTCATTCTCTAAGTGTAACCTGTGTTAAAAAAAAAAACCACCACATATGCACGCATACGTGCATACACACACACAAATACATAAAAGCACACACACACAACACACACGCATGTACATAAACACACATACATCACACACACACACACACACACACACACACACACACACACACACACACACACACACACACGCTATACATGAGCTCATCAAGACAAAGATATCGCTTAAAAGATAATTGATTCATGAATACAATAGTGAATTTTACAATCCCACAAGCATATATTCCCTGGTACATATTGGTTCGAAAACATTTTGTTGCCAATTTACAACACACAAAACTAAGAGCAGCACCTGTCTTTTACTGTAATAACTTCTGTTGAAGGAGAAGAGACCCCTATGAACGAGGAAGAGAAAGAGGGATGTGGGGTGAGGAGGGGCAGAGGGTGGGTTGGAAGAGGGCAGGGCCATTTTAATGTTCTCAGCTTTCTCTGGCATCCAGGATAATGGGCTGGGTAATTCACACTAGTTAAAGGGCCTGTGGTAAGGTGGCATAGGAAAGAATGCAGGATTGGAAGGTAGTTGTCACTGTATTGTTAAAACCTGTACTCCTGTTGTTTTCTCTGGCATCCAGGATAATGGGCTGGGTAATTCACACTAGTTCAAGGGCGTGTGGTAAGGTGGCATAGGAAAGAATGCAGGATTGGACGGTAGTTGTCACTGTATTGTTAAAACCTGTACTCCTGTAACACACTTGACCTGTCAAAGGTGAAGGGACTTCAGAGAAGTCACATGCCATTCCACCCCCTGATCATTCTTGGAAGGCATGAAAAGCCCCTGTCCTGAGTTGTGAAGTCATAATTCAGAACCCCCTCTTAAGCAAATTGCACTGAGAGCCAGTGGATGAGATGCAGTCAAAGGGAGGGCAGTGTGTGTGTGTGTGTGTGTGTGTGTGTGTGTGTGTGTGTGTGTGTGTGTGTGTGTGTGTGTGTATGTGTGTGTGAGTGTGTGTGTGTGTGTGTGTGTGTGTGTGTGTGTGTGTGTGTGTGTGTGTTAGTAGGATGCTTCTAAACTGCTCTCTACTGAAATCTGTACTCTGCTCTTCTCCATCTATGCTTAAATATAGTCAGTTTTGGCTTCTTGTAGCCAACCCTTTAATAAAGTAGATACAGTATGACTTCATCTTTATTTTCATTAATTTTGATGCCTTAATCAACTTGCTGATAATTCTGCCACTTTGCCAGTTACATGCATCAGTTGTTCTCTGATACGTGTTATATGGGGGTCACTCACTTGAATGCGAAAGACTTGCATTTTTTTTTCTGAAATAGTGTATGATTATCATCTGTTCTTTTTAGATTTTGTTTGTATAAAACCAATAAAATCTTAAGAATTCAATTGATGTCAATTTTTTGTCGCCTTTTATTGAGTAAAATACAAAAATTACAGACTAAAAGCCATATGGATTTGTGAAATAAAGATATTTTTAAAGGTTGATTACTTTGCTGGCTCTTTAAAACAGTGATTTTGAATAAAAACAAAATAAACCACTATGTTTCTTAAAACATTTGCACTGAATAAAATATCAGCTACATCAAGATGTGAATAAGACTCAGATTCGTCAAATAGATATCTCTAACAGTTACAAGTGTTGGTTTCTGTTTCTTGTTCCAGTCTTGACTGCTCTATGCTCAAATGAATCAACATTCTTGGGAATGCTATTCTACATAAAGCTGAAAGCATATCACAACACTGAGAACAGTTTATGGACATGTGAGCTATAGTTCCTATCACTGCTTATAAAATCACAGCTTCCTGCCTTCATACCATTTCCCTGTTTTCTGTAATGACTGATAAAACTCTGGTGTAAACTCTGTTAACAGAATCATTAGACCCACTTTTTGGTCTTTGGCACATAGGCATTCCAGTGCAGCATTCTGTATGAGTATGTTTCAGAATTTTGCCTTAATTTTGTCTACCACCCACTGTCATGACAACACTGATATCTGCCAGTGGGAGACTGGACCATCTGAGGTGAGTATACTGATAAATTCTTGAATTGTTCCAGTATATGTAATTGTTGTAATATGAACTTTGCTACATCATATACACAAGAAAAACACTTTCATTGCCTGTTTTTATCTGTAGTTTTGTGTGTTTCTGACATTTTCCCTTTTTCTGATCTGTTGGTTCCCATATCACACAAATATCAGATGTTTCTGAGAAAAACCCTTGTGGAAAATCCTTCAAGAAGGAAGGAACAGAATCATTACAGACAAAATATAAATGTCCTAGATTCTATATGGATTTTATCAGCAGGCTAATACTTTTCGCCCCAGCTAGCACAGAACTGGACTTACAATCACTTATCAAAAAAAAAAAAAAAAAAAAAAAAGAAAAAAAAAAAAGCTAAGGACAAATGGATGGGTTTGGGGGTGGGACGGGGTTCCAGTGCCTGCCTACTCTGCAGTGTTTAAATTTTGATGTTCCACCCTTGACTTGAAGGAGCCAAGGCTGTCAGCTGCCACAGCTGTGTCAGATGGCTCATTCCAGTCCCTGATGAAGCCTGGGAAGAGAGGGTGTCTTTGATAATTTGTTCAGCACCAGATTCATTAAGGCTGATGTGTGCAACTTCTTTACCAAGGGGAAGCAGGACTGAATTTTTTTTTCTCACCACAGCCTGGCCATTGATGATCTTCAGCATGGCCTTTCTTCCATGTCAGAAGGAAGGACACTGAAGTTTTTCCATCATGGGTGAAACCCTGGGGGAGGGGGGGGGGAGGGGGGTGGCAGCAGCTGGTTATTTATCTTGCTCCTCTGCTTTGGACAAGCAGCCTCAATTTGTAATTGTTTTGTCATGTTATGCTGGCTGCAGGGGTCCCATGGTGTGCAGGCAAGTTCAAGAAATGAAGAATGGGCCTGACAAGGGTTTTGCAGGCAACCTCCTTTACAGTTTAAATGACTTGCACTGACCTTGAAGTTGTACTGTGAAAAGCCTTATGTCCAAAATTTCATGAAACACTACTTTTTCCAACCCTGTTGGTAGTCCTTTTCTTTTTAAGCATACTCACCATCTTTGGCATAATAATCAGAGCCAAGATGTTGACTGTAGCTATTGATGGCAAGTGGTAAAACAACAACATACCAAGACTCACTACCTCAGTACCTGGACTGTCATTTAAGCTGGATGACACTAAGCCCACTGGCCAGTGCAGCATGATGTTGACTAGGCTAAGCATGTGTATGTCTGAGGTAAGACTGTCTGTTACAGTGTAAAGTGTTAAGGTTTCTCTCTTGTATTCACATATCAGAAGTCATAACTAGCAAGTGAATGCAATCAATACAAGACTATTCATCAACATGATAAACTCGTGACATCAAAGCACAAGTGGTGGTCAGTCTGGTGTATTCATGCCCCAGTGTGCCCATGGCGCTTGGGGCTAAGCAAGAATAGAGATAGTGTGTGTGTGCGTGTGCGCGCGCGCCTGTGTGTGAGCACGCGCTCACACACACACACACACACACGCACATAGCAAGATAGATAACCAGCCGCTGTCACACCAACACCCCCCCCCCCCCCCCCCCCCCACGCAGGGTTTCAGCCATGATGAAAAAACTCCAGTGTCCTTCCCTCTGACATGGAAGAAAGGCTATGCTGAAGAAGGTCATGTATGTTTTGATATACAATGCCCATGTTGTATGAGTTTGCAGGAATGTGCGTGTGTGTGTGTGCACTGGCTGAACCAGCAAACAGAGAAATTTTCAATAATAACTAGTTCGTCATATGCAGCTCGAGAGAGAGAGAGAGAGAGAGGAGAGAGAGAGGAGAGAGAGAGAGGGTGGTTGGAGGTCGTGGACATATAGGTCGGGCTGTGGGAACATCAGTACGCTCTCAACAACTGAAATCATTCAGAAGTAATACGTCAATGTACAAACCGAACGAACGATCATACTGTAGAACGGAAGTCTACGTTCCAAAACCGTAGACATCACCAGGACCAAAGTAACTATTGATAATGATAGTCACTGAGGAAACTGACATATCTTTCGCAAAATGCGTTTAAATCTAAACTGTCAAAAGTGGTCTGTTGATAACACATTGCAAAAAAAGTGCTGATTACAATGTGTATCCATGATAAAACAGGTGTGTGCGTGTGTGTTTAACTTACAAACAGCGACAGTCTCTGGATTGCCCTTGCAGACATGGTGCATTAACAAGAGAATGTAACTCTAGTTGTTATGTTGACATCAACATAAAATGACTTTTTGCAGGATTTTCCCCCTTGAGCGCGACTCGCATGTCCTGTGGAAGTACTCGCCAAACTACGTGTTGATTATGAGTGCTCATCGAAAGAGTTTACGGCCAGAGTTATGTTTGGAACGAAAGATGAACTCATCAACCGGGGTGCTGTTACCCCCCCCCCCTCCCCCACCTTCACCCGTTTTTCTTTTTTCTTTTCATTTCTTTTCTTTTCTTTTTCTTTCTTTTTTTTTTGTGTGGAAAGTCTGGGGTAAGTAAGGGCGAGTAAGTGAGGTATTAACGAAGCCCCCTCAGGTTAAAGCATGGGGGTGGGGTGGGGGTGAGTTCATCCATTTATTATTTCATGAAATAGCTCTCGATAAGAAGACGACCAGAACTCTGAAGGCAATGGCAGAGGCAGCTGAGAAGAACTGTAACTGATCTGGTCGAGGAGGAACAAAGTAAAAGACGTCAGACTAACTTAGAACAGGTGCCGGACAGCGGCTTTGCTGACGAGATTGAAAGAAGGCACACCTTAGGATGCCCAGCCAGTCAGGAGGAGAGGGTTCGATTCTCGGCGGCAACCAAAATATTTCTGATTGCAGAAGGCCAACTAGGAACCGAGACCTCGATTCCTTTCGGCCCCCGTAGAGTGTAAGGCCAGAGTTCAGGGCTGAAACGCTTATCTCAGCGAGAGGAGAGAGAGAGAGAGAGAGAGAGAGAGAGAGAGAGAGAGAGGGAGGAAGGGGGGGGATACTTCTCTGAAGACCTGCCGTCAAACTCCCCTATGTTTCTCCCTATCAAACAATCGTTTGATCGTTAATTTTTTTTTTTTTTTTTTTTTAATGTAGCAAAAGAGGGGATGGGGTGGTGGTTGATGGGTTGTTTGGCATAGGCCTACACTGTTTTCACAGAGTGAAATCATGTTGGTGACGTGATGTTGAATGTTACATATGCTGTGGTTCTCCTGCCGGAGTTTGAAAGTATCCGTGCACACACTGCAGATGGTTAACTCTGAACAAGGTGATAACGATCACCTTCACCGCTCAACAAGAAATTAAAAGATCAACCCTTGATGATTTCGGTCAGAATATTATTTGTACGTTCGCTTAATTGTTAACCAACGAAAATAGCTGTGCGAGAAACAGCGCCAGTTGATTAGAGGCTATTTATTAAATCTTTTGGCTTTTGCTACATTTGTCTAGGTATGGAATATTTTCATTAGTTTGTTTGCTTGTTTTGTTAAGACTGACCAGAAAATGACTACTGCTGTATGATTGTAGGCCACTCTGGAACCTTATCACGTAGGCCCTATTTATTGTCTTCTTTTAAATTGCCTTTCCGCTTGACATCGCTTGCCTCCAAAGCATTCTTACAGATAGGCCTAATATCCACAGCTGGACATGATTGCTTCTTATTCGTGTTCCATGCCACGTCCTTGGCATTCTGATTACACAATACCGGCATTCTTACAGGAGACAGCACACCAAGGTCTGTCGCGGCCTCAGCACCGTCAATCTGCAGCGGGCAAACAATATGTCATCATCAGGCCGCCCATTAGAGGAGACACTGCGTTACTGCTGAGCCACTTGTGGCCCCTACTTGGATCCAGCATATTTTATAGGAACTACGACCTGAGCCGTCTACTGATGACAAGAGTTGCTGGGTTGTGGAGTGAGGGTGAGGGAGCCACTACATCCATCCAGCGACCCCCTACCCCTTCCCCTCCCTTCTCTTCCCGTACACTTGCGACTTTGAAGATGTTGACTTGACCTCACTTCGGGGCACAGATGCAGGTGGAAGTCAAAGGTGAATTCTACACAAAAGTGCACTTTAAGGATACAGACTATTTTGTTAAAGGCTAGTCATTGACGGTGATGGAGATGACGTTGCAGGGTTCCATTCACGCTTTCTTTCATAATAGTGTCCTGCATCAGCCAGGCTCGAGAGCTGCACTGGCTTCCTGCTGAAGAAAGCATAAGAACACAAAGCTTCCTCTCCCTTCTTCCATTCTATTTCTGGGAGTGTACCTCAGCTGGCCTATCTCTCTCAACTTTTGCGCGTTTGCATTACTCCAAGGTCTTTCCGTTCTTCGATTGATGACTGGGGTTTGGCACCCAAGAATCTGGTAGACAGAAACACATGAAAAAGCATTCCCAGTTCTTCTGTTGGGAAGAGGGCAAGGCATGCAGCAGAAGTGGCAGAGCAGGGCAGCGACAGGGAGACAGTCGGGATATCAGGGGCGTGCAGGCCGGACTTCTAGGCGCAGACGAGTGCGTATGTTGTCAGTTGAGACTGTGGAGTGCTTTGAGATGTCAGAAAGCGCTGTCCCATAATTTCATTATTATTATCATCAAACAGACACTCGCAATGTTGGTCAGGAAATTTGAGTGACGGTCACAGAGGTATTTGTTAAGGGGAGGAAATTCAGCTGTATGGTTCAAGTCTTCCCATCTAAGCCAGTTACACACTCTCGCGCTCTCTGGCCAGAGCATTGAAAAATCCCGTTAATCTGATATCGTTGAGGAAATTCAAACCCATGACCACCCACATTGTAACCGACAATTGATGATAACCATTGCAGCTGCCAGGCTTCTATAAGGCCAGCATCTCGGGACCTCTCTATTACGATCATTATCTACTTTAAGCAAACGCTTACATCGTTCTGATTATTGTAAACAACACTACATCAACAATAACAGCAAAAATAATAACAATCACAAAAATCATAAGTACTCGAATGACGAAATTGGAGTAATCAAGTCGAGGCTCATCCATTTTCATGGATAATAATGCTCAATTTTTCTGAGTGATACTGCAGGTTTCTGTATCTCTTGACGATGGTGGACGTCAAGGTATGTTATGGAAGTAATCACAGTCTTTTCACATGGTCTTAAACGATACAGTAGTATTACTATCATTCCCCTTACCATACCTCGAATGCATGCACTTAGTTTTGACCATAGTAATCGCTGTCAACGCACATTTCGTTTTTTACCACACTATTTAACCTACAGAACACGTATGGAAACTTAAACATAGCCATGCTGCACACAGTTCGTTGTATGAACTGGAATGAGCATGCCCACAAACGTACAAGTCATGAATGTTTTTGCATTGAGAAACCAACGAACAATTTTAGAATGTCTGAACAGCAGCGAAGACGTCAATGGTAGCGAAGACGTCAAACGCAGATGGTATGTTCGCTTTTATTGCCTGTTTTAGTTCACCTGTGAGTTATATCACTAATCACATAGATTGGTATGGGTACATTTATAAGAAATGAATTAATACCCTTTTTTTCTCAGTATCATTTGTATCCATTGTAGATGAGTACGGTAAGAGCGTGTTGGAAAGGATGGAGAGATGTGAGTTTTTATACTTTAGTTCTTTCTTCATTAGTTTTCAAACAGGAAAAAGTGCATAGCAAGCTCTGTCTTTTGTGTTGTACTGAGATGTTGTATGCAGTGCCTTATACTATTAAATCGTGTGCATTCGTCTTTGAATGCATATCTTTTTAATATTTTAAAGCATGATTTTTGCACATAAACAGGTGTGTTTTTTTAATAGAACTAAAATAGTTCGAAGATTGACCACTTGGTTCATCGATCACATCCAGTATGGGCCTGGAAAGATACTATGGATCCAGTCACAGACTTGTAGATCCAGGGTGCATGTTGTATGACAGACGAGAGACAGAGGAAAAACAGATCCGTTTTGATCTCATCTGATATTCGCCGGTTGTGTTACTGTGCCTGTTCTCATCGTGTGTTCAGAACTGTTGGTGTGACTGTGCCTGTTTTCATCGTGTGTTCAGAACTGTTGGTGTGACTGTGTATGTTTTCATCGTGTGTTCAGAACTGTTGGTGTGACTGTGCCTGTTTTCATCGTGTGTTCAGAACTGTTGGTGTGACTGTGTGTGTTTTCATCGTGTGTTCAGAACTGTTGGTGTGACTGTGTGTGTTTTCATCGTGTGTTCAGAACTGTTGGTGTGACTGTGTATGTTTTCATCGTGTGTTCAGAACTGTTGGTGTGACTGTGTGTGTTTTCATCGTGTGTTCAGAACTGTTGGTGTGACTGTGTGTGTTTTCATCGTGTTCAGAACTGTTGGTGTGACTGTGCCTGTTTTCATCGTGTTCAGAACTGTTGGTGTGACTGTGTATGTTTTCATCGTGTGTTCAGAACTGTTGGTGTGACTGTGCCTGTTTTCATCGTGTGTTCAGAACTGTTGGTGTGACTGTGTGTGTTTTCATCGTGTGTTCAGAACTGTTGGTGTGACTGTGTATGTTTTCATCGTGTGTTCAGAACTGTTGGTGTGACTGTGTGTGTTTTCATCGTGTTCAGAACTGTTGGTGTGACTGTGTATGTTTTCATCGTGTTCAGAACTGTTGGTGTGACTGTGTGTGTTTTCATCGTGTGTTCAGAACTGTTGGTGTGACTGTGTATGTTTTCATCGTGTTCAGAACTGTTGGTGTGACTGTGCCTGTTTTCATCGTGTTCAGAACTGTTGGTGTGACTGTGCCTGTTTTCATCGTGTTCAGAACTGTTGGTGTGACTGTGTGTGTTTTCATCGTGTGTTCAGAACTGTTGGTGTGACTGTGTGTGTTTTCATCGTGTGTTCAGAACTGTTGGTGTGACTGTGTGTGTTTTCATCGTGTGTTCAGAACTGTTGGTGTGACTGTGCCTGTTTCCATCGTGTGTTCAGAACTGTTGGTGTGACTGTGTATGTTTTCATCGTGTGTTCAGAACTGTTGGTGTGACTGTGCCTGTTTTCATCGTGTTCAGAACTGTTGGTGTGACTGTGTGTGTTTTCATCGTGTGTTCAGAACTGTTGGTGTGACTGTGTGTGTTTTCATCGTGTGTTCAGAACTGTTGGTGTGACTGTGTGTGTTTTCATCGTGTGTTCAGAACTGTTGGTGTGACTGTGCCTGTTTCCATCGTGTGTTCAGAACTGTTGGTGTGACTGTGTGTGTTTTCATCGTGTGTTCAGAACTGTTGGTGTGACTGTGTGTGTTTTCATCGTGTGTTCAGAACTGTTGGTGTGACTGTGCCTGTTTCCATCGTGTGTTCAGAACTGTTGGTGTGACTGTGTATGCTTTCATCGTGTGTCCAGAACTATTGTCGGAGGATGATAACGTTTTACTTTAAATCAGTGTTTAGTTATCAGCTTCGGAACACATCTACCGCTTGTCATTGTATGTGTGTGTGTGTGGGGGGGGGGGGGGGGGGGGGCTTACGCGAGCACATGCATAGGCCCTACGGGTGTGTGTGTGTGTGTGTGTGAGCTGGGAAGTTGTAGATATTCTGTAGTATCTCCACACCAAAGTTTAGTACTGAGAGAATCCAGACTTACGTGTTTTCAGCCATAGAACGATTAAAAGCAACGGAGTGCGTGCAACGCGCGCCCTGCATTGCTCGCCCACAAGCCCACTGGCTTCCGGTTTTAGACGTCTGTGGTAGGCCTGCGAGCGACCGCCATGTTAAAACGAAAACTATTAGTCAGTGTAAGCGCTAAAAACAAACTGTCACACGCGATTGTCGCAGCTCCGTCGGTTGAACAGATCGCTTACTCCCGACGGACGGATACTTTCTGTGAAAAGGTGAGTGGCAGTGGCGTGGGTACTTTGGGGCTGATGCTGTGTTTCCTTTTCGGAAAAGGTCGTCGGTCAGTGACTGTTGTCAGGCACTAAAATGATGTGATGGTGGGGGGAAAGTCCCTGGTCTCAGCAAAGAGCTAATTTTTACAGATTTCGCATGTGCGCGTGAGAACTCACAGCTTAGCAAACAGTTCATAAGTGGGTGTCGCTTCATGAAGGAATACAGTACGGTTTGTTTGTTTGCGTCTGCAGAACGATCAGCTCAGCATGCAGCCTTCGGCTTTTGTATAGTTTCTAGTTTGCGCACGTACATGATTTTTTAAAATAAATGCGAGGAAAAGGTATTTGTTTCGAGGATTGGTATGCATGCACGCGCGTGTGTGCGCGCACGTGTGTGTGTGTGTGTGTGTGTGTGTGTGTGTGTGTGTGTGTGTGTGTGTTACAGAAGCAGAGGCGAGAGAGAATGATAGCCCATCAGATAAGTCCATGATTAAATTAGCTTGTAGCCTATACATTTTATTCAAATGCCAAACCAATGGGTTAAAATCAGTTTGATAGCTTGTGTTAAAAAGAAAAAAAAAGATAAGCCAGACCTGCCGTAAGCAGGGACGGACATTGTGGAGGTACGAGGTAGGGGTGGAGGTGGAGACAGTGGGTGCACGTGCATCCCCGTCCCCCACCAGTTCAGAAAGGTTTATCAACATGGTGCCATGCTGTTTGATACGATCTTGGATTAACACCAGGTTACACAGATTTACGCCACTTTTCGTTTTCAAAATGTAATGCGGATAAGCATACCCCCGGACCAACAAGCAATCTTGCACGCTTCCCGCCCTCGATTTACGCTTTAAACTTCTATGCCCCACCCCACCCCCTCCGTACCTCTCCTCTAACAGAGTAACAGATCCGTCCCTGATAAGCAGAGAGTAAGTAAGCATACAGAGCATCTTGAAATTATCGAACCCATACTCTGAAAAACAAACAAACAAAAACCTAGAATAGCGAAAATATGCATTCACTATTACAAGAATACCTATCTCGTTAGTGGGCGTGTCAATGTTCTGCTTATTTATAGCATTCAGCTACCTGTACCATGTGTTCGCCTAAAAACAAGAGAGGCAAGGGTGTAAGATTTATGCACAACGCTCAGGCTACTAGATAATCACAAGAACTTTGAAACGATATAATAAGTAAAGGAAAAACGCTGCAAATCGATGCATCATCATATAGTAGGATGGATTGTCAATGCAACTTTGACACATACACTTTCATTAATTAGTATTCATGTCAGGTATGCATTAATGCAGGATCCAAATTCTTCACGCCTCGAGTTTTGTTTTTTGCCATTTTAATATGTTGTGAGCGTGATCTTCAACATCTGACTTTAACTTTCTAAGAATTGTAGCTCTCACCATGAATAATGCATGTATAAAGTTTGTTGAATGTTGGTTGCAATATCCAAGATGCATTATACTTGCAAGCTCTCTGTCTTATGTGGCATAATGGACGTGACGAGAAAAAGGTGCACCCGAAAATGCCAGTGGGACCCAGAGAGGTACTGCCCCCAACTGCCGGATCAGCCAGCAGGGAGCAATCCTGCACCACCCTTGGAAGCCTGCGCTTTCTTGACAGGGTGCAGGCACGCACGGGGGCATTCCATTAAGACGTCAGGGGATATAACTGCTCCCTGGCAGTTGCCTTTAAATGATGGCCACTAGACGCAGCACAAAAGAACTTCCACAGAAGTGTCCCCATCAGTGCACCAGAACGTATTTCATGACTGCTGAGCCCACTGGCAAAAGACGTCCTAATGGAATGCCCTGTACGTGCCTGCACTCTGTGTTAACACAGCGGAAGCTCCCAGGAGTGGTGCCGGATATCTCCCTGCTGGTTGGTGTGGCAGTTGAGGACAGTACTTCTCTGGGTCCAGCTGGCACCTTCGGGTGTATCTTTTTATGGTCGCGTCGAGATTTGAACTTGAAATCCTGTGTAGTTTGTGTTGTCACCATGATCATTCAATGTACGCCTGCCTGCCTAGTTACCAAGTAGTGAAAGTGAAACTTGAGTGCAGTTGTTCCTACAAGCTTCTATATTATTATTCACAGTTGACTTTCACTTGCAGCAATGTTTTAATAGTTTAGTCTTTCTGTAACTTGTTGCTCCAGAGACATTCCAAACAATTTGAGGTGTTACTATGCATGATGCATAGATTTCATGTTGTTATGAGATGTAAACCGTAACATATAATCGCTTCTCCTCCCTGATCAGTCCGATCCAGCAGACGAAAGGCTTAGGAGCAGGCAATATGAATAGTTCTGTCTTCAAGATGGGTTACGATGGTCCCCATACACTGCTAGTGAAGGATATTTTATTTATTATATTTTCCCTGACTTTTCATTCTTATTTTCTTTAGCTCCCTAGCCTTTTTTTCCCTTCCAATCTTTGCCAAGTCATTAATAATAACGATGGAAGGATTGTTAGCCTGCACTTGTTTTCTCCTACTACTAGATTGTTTCACACACACACACACACACACACACACACACACACACACACACACACACACACATACATATATGTATATATATATATATGTGTGTGTGTGTGTGTGTGTGTTATCACGCACGCACACACACACACACACACACACACACACACACACACACACACACACACACACACACACACACACATGTATGTATATGTTGGTAGAGCGCCGGACTCGTAATCTTGGTGATCCTGGGGTTGCGGGTTCGAACCTCCGCCGGGGGCGTTTCGGTACAGGGGGGTTTTTCCCTCGGAGTTAACATTGGTTCTGACTCCATTTCCCATACAGTCCTTCGAATGAGACTATAAACCGAGGTTCCGTGTGAACGCACGCATAACATCTTGCACACACGTAAAATCCCATCACCAACTTTCGGAAGAGTAGGCCAGTTTGGCCGTTGGTATGGATGACACATTACACATAGCATGCACCCTGCGTGAGAAATGGAAAGAATGAAGGAAGTAAGTAAAATGAGTGATCGATATTGAACGATACTGATTGGATGACACGGGAAACGACTGAATGAAGCGCCAGCTGGCAGCTCTTCAGTCGGCACTACCCAGGTAGGCAGCCCGTTGTGTAAACGAGTGTTGATTGTAAAGCGCTTAGAGCTTGGTCTCTAGCCGAGAATAGGCGCTATATAAGTATTCATTATTATTATATGTATGTGTGTGTGTGTGTGTGAGAGAGAGAGAGAGAGAGAGAGAGAGAGAGAGAGAGAGAATGTGTGCGCGTGCATGTGTGTAGACAAGGGGATCTACTTGACTTCCAAGAGTTTCCGTTTTGTTTATAATGAAAGGGTTCTCAACCAGCAGATAACGGGGATCCACAGCAAGTCCAGAGAGCGTTCCACAAAGCTTAACAAATATCGCGTGGTGGTCCTGCTGACCTCTTGTTTATAGAATTAATACCACAATGAAAGCATTCACTACAGGAAGATTTCCTGTCATACTTCCTCCACCTTTAAGGCAAGTCTGTCTTTTAAACTTGGGTGTTTTAACCCGGACGGATTTTAATGTTTGCACCGCTCCCAGTCTGGAAATTAAAGACATTTGGGCCCAGGTTTTATCATCGCTTCTGTTTCTGCATGTCCTGCATCAGTCTGTGAGCCCTTCAAGCTTGTGGAGTGGTGTGCAGTCTTTTAGCTTAGGATTTTAAAGAGTAATATAAACACACACGCGCGCACGCACACACACACACACACACACACACACACACACACACACACACACATGTATGTATACACACACATACACACACACACACACACACACACACACACACACACACACACACACACACACACACACACACGTGTGTGTGTGTGTGTGTGTGTGTGTGTGTGTGTGTGTGTGTGTGTGTGTGTGTGTGTGATAATAAAACATTGGCCCAGAAGCATTTCAGATAGGAGTGGAGCAAAGATCAAAATAAGATTTATGACTTTAAAAGACACGCTTGTGCACAAGAAGTAATCCTGTTGCATTGAGTGCTGTGTTACTTTTCTTATTCCTCCACAGTGGAGGTCAGCAGGGCCAGCAAGCCACAGCTGTTTCGCTCAGTGAAGAGCTCATCAGGCTAGCTGCTGGAACGTGGTTTACCTGCTGGTTGGAGGCAATGTACACAAAAAGAAAGCTCTTGAAAATCTGCGTGTATGAAACTGTCCTCACTGCATACATCCCCACCCACTCCCTTAAAAAAGCCGAGAGCACCCAGTGAAGGCAAAAAGTGGAATATTAAATAAAATGGTAGAGTGAATGCTGTCTAAAAATCAGAAGGTTGACATATGACAGACAGCGTATGGAGGCCAGTAACTCGAAATAAAAATCCTTAAGGATTAACATGACGTTTTTTTTTTAAATCACAAGTTTTAAACACTGGACGCCTGTCCACATGGCTGACGGCCTTGCAGGCCGAAGCAGGTTGTGCGAAAATAGGAACGAGAATAAAATTTTGACCAAGAGATCTTCAATTTCTAGACAGGGATGGAGCGAACATCAAAATCATCCCTCCCAGTTAAAGTTGATTACTTTAAAATACAGACGTGTGTTTAAAGGGAAGGAGGTACGAAAAGAAATCCTACTTCATTGTGACCTCTGTTCGCTTTATGGTTCCTCCAAAATGGAGGTTAGCGGGACTAGCAAGCGTCAGTTCAGCGCATTTAAAGGGAAGGGGGTACGAGAAGTAATTCTGTTTCACTGTGTCCTCTGTTACTTTTATTCTTCCTCCAAAATAGAGGTTAGCGGAACTTTAAAGGGAAGGGGGTACTAGAAGTAATTCTGTTCCACTGTGTGCTCTGTTAGTTTTATTGTTCTTTCAAAGGAAAGAGCTCCTCTGCCTTGCTACAAGTTTCACATGGTGGTTGGAAGCACTTCCACATAAGCAAAAATGAAACTCGCACACACACACACACACACACACACACACACACACACACACACACACACACACACACACACAGAGAAATGTGCACGCACAACACACAAACATACACACACACACACACACACACACACACACACACACACACACACACACACACACACACACACAAATGCATACTAGTACGTGTATGCAGATGTCCAGCTTTAACAATCACAAGCGCTTGTGTGGGGTCCGCTAGATAGTCGCATGTGAATACCCATAAAAATACGTACATACAGACGCACCGACACAGTCATACACACAGTTACGCGCACTCACAGATACACAATCAAAGAAACATTCAAACAGACACAAACCAATCTTAAACACAAACGTGACTTTTTTGTTGTTTGTTTAATACGTCGGCATATCTATAGGATTTCATCTGCTCACACGCAAAGTAATTCATACAGAATATGCAGTCATTCAGTCTACTAGAGTTTCATCGACAACAATGCTATATATTACAATCAAACAACAATTTCCGGGGCATGACGTCAGTTTCCTGCAACAAAAATTAAGAATGATCCTTTGCAGAATGATATTTAGATGACGTCAAAAGAAATCGCCCCCAGAACCTTTAACTTTTACTGGAAATTTTAATTATCAAAATCCATCTGCTTTTTTTTTATTTATGCACATTCGAATGACAGTCCTTTTTGCTTCTGCTGCTATTAGTTCCTCTCCTGTCGTGGACTTTGAAGAAGCTGATGATTTTATGTCCTGGGGCTAGACTTATTCCAAATGTTGGTCACGAGCTTTTTTTTCAATAGATGTACAATTATTCTATTCAAACTCAGCTGTCGTAACTCACACGATGTTCTGTGTCATCATGGGTCGGTCTTACACCGTTTTGAATGTTTCAAAGATTTCTGCCCAATTCGTTTATTTTAGAAACAACGGCGATTTCGTCTTCCATTTTTTATGTGGGGATGCGGTGTGTGAGATGGGGTGGGGGATTATTTTTGTAAGATATGTGATTGTGGGGAAATTTCAGATTGTTTAATTTGTTGCTTTCATAAGATCTCAGTTATTTGACTTATAAATTGTGGGTAACAATATTGAGCAAGATTATTATTATAGCCTTTGTCTTTGTATCTGTTCTTCTGTTTGGTAGAAACTGCGGTATTCAGCCTCACATTTCCACGAATTCAAATATGTCTTTTATCAATGTTAAAAGCAGCCATAGTAACCGATCACATTTTTTTTAAAGTGTCAGTTTTATAATATCAAAGAGATAATGTCTCAGCCATCTGGTGGCATCTTCATACATGATATGGCTGGAAAGATCTCGTCAATATTCCTCGCTTTAGCAAGCTTGCCTCTGCTGGCATTAATTAATATTTTTCTAGAAAATGTTTGTGCTAAAACCTTGCTAAGACGTGTGCGGTTTCTTAGGATTACATGGACGCGCTGCCTGAGAGAAACCGGACAACAGCTCACTGTACTCTGCACAATGGAAAATGCTTTCGGGCATATAGATTACAATATTTCATATGATAAACATACTTTTACGACATCTTAACTGCAGATAACTCGCAACTAAGACGCTGTGAAAACTAGAACATCAACATTTTTAACAAATTGAGCTTTAAAAAAAACATTCACAAAACTCACAAAAAATCATGTATATGAAAATAAAATGAAATTATTGCAAATAAATCAAATTAGTAGGATCCTGGCTAGAAACACTTCGGTGGGAAAAAACGAATATTTTTGAAAATAACAAATGCGTTTTCTGTAGCTATAAGAGGAAACGACTAAAGGCCAGTCATTTGTCATTCTCAAGCTATGTAACAGCGTGTTTTTAGAATGATTTTCCAAATTGCTAAATGACAAAAGCGCACAGAACAGTGTTATCAGGAGAACCTACCGAACCTCCAGTCAACAACTAACAATAGAATTGAGTCCATTACATTTCTGTAAACTTTGTTGTACATAAGTCTAGAGTTGAGAAAATATATATTCTACTTCATACTTAAAAAGCAAATATGACACGAAAGAATGCATGGATAAACTATCGCTGGCCTGCGCTAGTTTTTCCCCTACTATTAGATTGTTCGTCTTTGTATTTGTCTGACTTTATTCAAGTTTAAAAGGCTGTGCCAGTCTTGAATAAAAGTTAATGTGTGTTAGGTTTTCTTATGGGAGCAAAAGTTACCCTACTTGTTTACTGTTTATTGTTTACTGTTCCCTGCCTCACTTCTTTCTCAATTTAGAATTATTTTGAGTTAGCAACTGAATAGTCTCATTAGAAATAACAGATTAAAAACAAGAATTTTTCAGAATTTGAAAACATGGCACGAACTTGGCGAGTGATAGGCTACAGTCCAAAATATGAGGCAGCACCATTTCAGTTGTGAAAAAAGACTTCATTTGTGTAAGTACATATGTTCATCTCTTACCCCCACCCCCCACCCCCACCTGTCTCTCTCTCTCTCTCTCTCTCTCTCTCTCTCTCTCTCTCTCTCTCTCTCTCTCTCTCTCTCTCTCTCAGTGTATATGAAGGTTTAATTATAATGCAGAAAACAGTGATTAAAAATGGACGATCTTTCGGAGTGATATCAACAGCATAACCACGAATTTGTTATGAGAGTTTTTCGTCATGCATATTCATACAAAACTGGATTCGCTTTGACTTTACTCGTATTGTTTTGTCTGTATTATGTCTACTGTTGTAAAAGAGTGAATTTAATTAATGTATCAATAAATCGTGATATACAGCGTTGAATTTCATTTGATTTGATAGTCCATGGCATGGCTTGTAGATACAGGAGAGAGTGTGATGGTATTGTTGAAGTGTATTTCCTGATGCAAAAGCTAGGCCCAGTACACCAGTGTGCGTGTTTCAAGTCAAAATTATCTTTATCAAGGGTTAAAGAATAGGCTTTACAGCTTTTTTCCATCTCTCTCTCTCTCTCTCTCTCTCTCTCTCTCTCTCTCTCTCTTCTCTCCTCTGTCTCGCTCTGTCTCTCTCTGTCTGTCTGTCTGTCTGTCTCTCTCTCTCTCTCTCTCTCTCTCTCTCTCTCTCTCTCTCTCTCTCTTCTCTCTCTCTCTGTGTGTGTGTGTGTGTGTGTGTCGGTGTTGGTGGTGTTGATGGTGGTGTTTCAGTCAAACGTTTATGCGCACTTAGGCAATCATCAAATATTCAACTATCTTTGGGGAGACGTTTTACTCATTCGCTTCTCTCTGAAATGACAAAGAAAATATTGCAATTCTACACTGTATGTCATATACAGGGCTACTTTTCAATTCCAAAAGCACCGTAATAATGGCAAATAAAGTACTAAAACAAAACAAAAGAAAACAAAACAAACAAACAAACAAACAAAAACCAAAACCGCAACTAATTCTACATAATTCTGGGTGAAAACACTTATGCTGTGGCGTAGGCACACACACACACACACACACACACACACACACACACACACACACACACACACACACACATTGTAAACGAAATCGTTTGTTATTATGTACTGCTCTGTATCCCCCAACCCTTTCCCAGTACCCCATCCTGCCGTCTACACCCTTCCCTCCCATCTCGATTTTTCTCCATTCCCCCCTTTCCTGTCCCAGTGCACCACACATAGAAATGCACTCTGGTTAGTAGGCATTTTATATTCACATTAAAAAATCATATTTTAAACCACGTTTACAATCACGGATTTTTCACTATGTGGATACCTGGAGTGAGGGTGGGGAGGGCCGAATACCAACAACCCGCCCCATTTAAATTGTTGTTTTATTTTACTGACAACACTTTCATGTTTAGTATAATTTTGCCAACTCATACTGTGAAAAAAAATGTCAAGCTGTTGAATTTGTTGCATTCTTTTGCTTTTGTTTTCTGGGCCCACCTTCTTGATAAAATCTTAGTAGTCAGCCTTGAAACACTCAGTTATGGGAAAGGCCGGAAGTTACTAAATCAGTGAAACTACTTCTCCTCAATACATTTAAAATCATGTCAAAAAGAGGACAGTATGTCACCAGAGTTGGTCCTTTTGGGACTTATGACTAAGAAGAATCAGCTGTGTACGTCACCTTCTCTCTACAGATGCTACAAAAACTCTCATTTGTGCATTTGTCTTATCTAGAATAGATTACTGCAACTCACCTTTGGCCGGCCTTCCAAAATACCTGATAGAAAGATTACAGCGAATCCAAAATCATGCAGCCCGAGTCGTCTGTAGAGCAAGAAAACATGCTCACATTTCGCCTCTCCTCCACTCTCTTCACTGGCTATCTGTCTCAAACCGTATCTCGTACAAAATCTCAACTCTCACTTTCTCTGCTCTCTTTGAAAATGGACCTTCTTATCTCTCAGATCTCCTTAAAATCTACACCCCCTCTCGACAACTACGCTCCTGTGCTGACGACCGCCTTCTGCGAATGACTCGCTTCAGGACTACTACTGGTGAAAGATCTTTCTCTTTTCAAGCTCCAGCGACGTGGAACAGACTGCCAGACTGTCTCAGACATTCAGATTCTATCTCTTCTTTCAAGTCTAAACTTAAAACCCATCTATTTTCTCATAATTAGTCAATGCTGTGGGGAGAGGGGGGGGGGGGGGGTACAACCTAACTCATAGCCGTCTGGGCCTTTTCAAATGTAGCGTATGTGTATGTTCTCTGTTATATGTATTTGTTGTATGATTGAACGTTATAGGATTAAGTTTTTGTAGTGATATTTGAAGAATAAGTGAATGTCACATTGGTAGGATTAGGATTTGTTAGTTATTGTAGTAATAGTATTTGTAGTTGGGTGTAAGGTGTATTATTGTATACGAGAAGGGTGAATGTAGTATGACTTTGTAAAGCGCTTAGAGAAATTCGTTTGATTAAGCGCTATATAAGAAATCATTATTATTATTATTATTGTAGTGCGGTTCGACAAAACATGTACTTGGTACAGAAACAGAAATGACTCATCCCTGTGTTTTTGTCAGTCAGCTACACAGTCATGCTGACCTGAAGCATGGCTTCCACTTGTCACACATCATCCAGACTGCTCGTAGATCCCCCAAACCGCCCCATCACCCAAAGACCACTCAACAGGTTTTCAATGCACTCCTCAACACACAGTGCAGTGGTTCAGCACCACTCATGTTACACATGTTGGCAAACATCGGAGGGTTCATCGTCAAGCGGCACGCCTTGGACTGTTCCCCCGCGCTTACCGCTCACAGGAATGACGTCAGTGATCATGGTCAACCAATGGCTGGCTCCGCTTGGATTAGCTGATCAGCCCCAGGAGCTGCATGATGGCCCGGAACTCGTCCCGTTCGATCAGGTCATCCGCTGAAAGAAAAGAGGCAGAACATTCCGTACAGTCTGATTTCTTGTCGCAAAGGTACAGGACATTCAGATATTTACTTTTGTTGTTGTTGTTGCATCACGGTTGTCCAGGGGCATGACAGAAGGCCCTAGAAGTACCGTGACAGACACTTGGGCAGGCTGAGATAGTCACCGCCCTCTGGGGGTCTGTCATGGGCGACAGGGTAGAGGTGCAGTGACCAGTCTGGTACTATTCCTTGTCCATCCAGTCCTCCTTTGGTCTGCTCGTGGACACCCATCCTGTGTCCTGTAGATGGTCTTGGACGTGAGTCATGGCGAGGGACAAGCCACACAGGGCAAAATACTTCTATAATACATCCACAATAACCAGGACAGGTTCCCTGCCAGAGCACGTGTCAACCTGCTGACTGTTCAGGTCGTATGTTCCTTTCGGAAAGTGAAGGAGATACGTCTAAAGCATTCATTGTTTTATTTATTTGCTCGAGACTGGACAAAGAGAACAACAGAAGAAACTATAAAAAAAAATTAAATGAATGAGTTGAAAAATTGCCTATGTTCAATATAGTATAGGGGAGGAGGAGGGGCAGAGAGAGAGAGAGAGACAGAGAGAGAGAATGAAGGAGGAGAGGGAGCCCGTGGGGGCAAGAAGGCTGCTCAGTGATGTGGGGTGGTGATACCACCTCCAGTGTGAGCGCAGTATGGGACTGGAAGGAAGGACGAAAGCGATAATGGATATGAGGAAAGGGATGGGGGAGGACGACGAGGGTAGGGGGAGAAGGGTCAAAGGTGCTGGGCGAGGCGTGGAATCTTGATCATTCTACTGTCTACATCAGCAGCACGCGCAGAGTCAAAAACGTTTCCGGTAAATGATTTCAAGATGGCTTTTATTGAAGAAATAACAAAGGAGCCCCGTAATGTTGTGACAGTTCTGAAGGGGGGGGAGGGGGGGATTGGAGTCACTGACAGCGTTGTTTTGCGTGGAATCGAGTGATGTTGGCTCAATGAAGGGAAAGAAACGTAAATATTAAAAAAAGATTTGGTGCAAGTGTGACAAATGGCCCTTCAACTCCTCCACACTGTCCACAGACAGGCGCCCCTGTTTGAAAGGAGGCAGGAACCGGCTGTTGGGCAGGATGGAGATGGTGGTGTTTCTCCACAGTCACTAGGAAACCAGCCTGCACAACTTCTGGGAACCCTGACAGTGAAAAGTGACCAGGGAACATCAGGAGGGGCAGGTCAGTGTCTTCGAATTATTGACTTTGTTCCTTCCTCAATGCTAGCAGAGGAACAGGTCACCCTAGACTGTTGTGTCCCCTCAAAATTGACGGCAAGCCTAAATTTGACAACGTCTCACCAGGCGTGCTGACCTTGGCTTTCGCAAAGATCATGATGATGCTAATGGGGTAGAAAAGCTGAAGGCATACATGTATGGTAAGCTGGCGGTCCAGTTTACATGGAATTTGGTCGTCATGTTCGACAACAAGTATCACTTGGGCAAAGTTCAAGTTTCCCTTGGAAACCGGGGCGCCTCCTCACCTTACCGAGGTCATGCTACGTGACGAAATCTCGTAGCAGGCGCCGAGCAAGAACGGAGTGGGCAGTAGTATCAGCGGCGGCAGTCCAGTGCTGAAACCCATAGGGGCTACAGGACTGAAGTGTGCCTGCAATTCAACAGGGATGATGGCAGCTTCAGCGTCAACTGCTGATACGATCATACCCCCCCCCCCCCCCCCCTCCCTCTGCAGCAGCGAAAAAACACCTGGGACCTGACTCCCAGCGATAGCTTCCACCGACCCTCCGGCTGTCAACAAAAGCAGAACCACATCCGCATAGTAGGAGTCAGCGCAGCAAGCAGCAAGCTCTCAGGTGGGTCTCGCCCATTTCAGTCATTTGGAAAGAAAGACTTATACGGGTTCTGTGGACAGAATGGTTCAATCGGTGACAAACTGAGTGGAAGCTGACTTATGCTTGGATAGAGAATTCATACTGGAAGGCATCAGACACATTTTTTGCATTACGGAGAGAGGGAGCGTTTTTAAACCCGCACGTCTACACCATGACATCTTGGCGATTCAGTACAAAGCACGAGTAGAAAAGGAACTGCTAGAGGAAATCTACCTATGCCATTATGTGGTACCTAGTTCAGCGCCTGCTATTCTTAGTGCGTTAGAAGCAATACCCAAAGTAGATGGCAGTGTAAGACTCCTACATAACGGGAGTGAACCGGCCCTCACAGCAAGAGCCAGCTTCTCCATGCTAAATCCTGTCACCTTTCAAAGCCTTCAATATGCCCGCAAAATGACAAAACCTCATTACTCTCTAGGAAAGGTCGATCTTCATGCTGCCTGCTATTTTGTCCACATTCATAGCGACCATTGCATCGCCACAGTGTTAACAGTGAAAAACTGAAAACAGGTCAAAACCGTACTACCTTTCAGACACTGCATTACCGATTGGTAGTAATAAAAGCCCCGTCACTTTCATGAACTGCTACAAGCTATACGTAGGTGCATGTACTGAACAGGAATTGTAGCTTTCATCGATGATTTTCTCCATGCAGCTTCCACACATGACGAGGTCAGTACTATGTGAATATTTTGTTGAAGTTCATTAGAAAACTATGAGAAAACGGCATGCTCACCTCAAAACCGTCAGCAACACGCGCGCGCGCGAAAAAAAAGCGGTACAGGCAGGCGTAATTGGGCATGACACGCTGCACACCATTGAGTCTGTAATGCGCTTGAATCAGCATCGACATAAAGCGCCACTCACGGCCCAGTAACGGTTTTATTTCTGCGTATCTTTAATGGAACTTGTAAATGAACGTGTACATGTAGACACTTGTAGGCACGGAACGGATTCATTCAGTGGCACTACACAGTGCTTGAACTGACATGCCCAGAGCAGCTGCCCTGCATATGAATGACAAGACATTTGTGCGGTGGTGACAGCGATGAACAATCGGGCACCGTTTTGGCAGTGAAAAAACGGTAGTCTTCCATACGTATAGTGCAGTCATAAAATCTGTTATCGACAGATACTGATCTTGGAACGCCCCTATGAATTCTCTCCTTAGAAAAAACGGCACAGGAGTGTAGTAGAAAATTGAACTGTTAACAGTTAAGCAGTAAATGCACCAGGTTGTTTCAGTGCGATACCAGATATGATATTATGACAACATGAACCTGACAAGAATAGCATGTTAAAGCAGCTGCCCCACCGCTGGCAGCACGGCTCCATTCTTCACCCTCACATGTCTGATCGCCTGCCACTCGGAGCATTCCTGTTCCTCTGTAACAGGAGCAGCTGGAGCTATGTCTGAACCACTGCAGAGGGAAGTGGGCTTTTAAAGGGTCATGCTTTTGCGCAAAGGACATCGAAAACTTACCTGCCAGACACATTTGCGTTTCTTCCATAGATTCTGTTCTGAACTGACATGTGCCCTGTTGTTCCTGTGCCCGATTGCACAGATTCATGTACGCCCCCTTTCTGGCCAGGCAACTAAAACTTCCTTCAGAGCGTCAGTACTTCAATGTCATTCGCAATTTGAACTAATCCCTACGCAGGCTCGTGCTGATTACAGATGATTTGAAAGATAAGACAAAAACAAAAGTTATTCGCAAACAGCCAATGACTCTTGAGCTGCTGCTACATGTATAGAACAATTTGATATTCTCAGTCAGTTGTTAATGTGTTTTAGGGTGGCCTGCTTGGTCGTGAGTACGAGTGTGTGTGTGTGTGTGGGGGGGGGGGGGGAGGTTGTGGCCTGGCATTCAGAGGTGATGGGCAGGTGGTGCAGAGGAGGGGAGAAGGGGAAAGAGCAAGGGATGGAAGCAGGAGTTCTAATCAACCATGATTAGCTAAATCATCGCTGATGGAAGAGGTTCCCCTCATCAGAAGGGGAGAGGGTGGTTGGAAATCATCAGGTAGATGTAATTAGATTTCATACCACTAAGTTTTGTTTCGGCTTTTTCAAACAGTCGCCAATATTTACCATAACCAGTCTGACAACACAGATCAGATAGGGCGCTACCCCAAAGAGATGAGGGAAACAAGAGGAAACCCATATCAGTATTAAAGTAAGCTTGACAGAAAAAACAAAATTGCACAGTACTTTAATCTGCTTGCTCACGCTTCCACTCTAACATACCCTTGAAACATCATCACCCTACCCCCATCCTCCCCGCTCCCCCACCCAGATCTCTCTCACCCCGTCCACCCACTTTCTATCCAGCATAACAACATTCACAACTCTTGTTCTTCGCGCACACTGTCCACTCACAGTTCATGTCAAACAGTCGGAACATCCTGTCCACAAAGGCCTGTTCACCAACGTAACGCGCGTGCCTCTGCATCATTCCCTGGAACGTTCCAAACGAGCGGCGGGGTCTCTTTGGCACCGTCGGCCTCGCTTCTGAAACACCAGTCTCTGAGTCATCGTTCTTCTCGTGACAATATCACTGGCATAACAAGCAATAGCAGTAGCAGTGGTACCACACGAGGTATGTATTCATGTTGTTCCTCGTTTCTCCCTACAAAGCCGGGTGCAGAATACTTACTACTCTTTCATCAAACCTGAGCAGCTGATAATGAACACTGAACCGGAAATCCGGAATGTGCCTCGACCTACAGAGTCACCACTCGCCCCGCCCCCCCCCCTCCCCCCAACCCCACCTTCCCCACACACACCTCTAGTCTGGCCTTTCCTCCCCTCCCTTCTTCTACGCTCCAACTACCTGTCCTCCTCACCACTCGTACTGACTGACTCAAATGGAGTCAGTAGACTGGACCTAAAATGTCTGTCAGCTTATGCCAGATGCTAGATTTGTACCTTTTCCCATGAAAGTGATGTGATGCGTCTGACTGATAGCACCTGTCGGGAGTGGAGCATATCCTCTCTCTCCGCTACATCAGAAAACCGACTACAGGTGACAAACAGCTGATTTAAAGCGTCAACAGATCCGTTCAGTTTCACTGACCAGCATCCAGTCATCTTCATACAAAGAAAAAAAAAAGCAGCCTCTTATGACAATACTGATTTACGTTGCAAATTGTTGCAAATTCTTTTTACTGAGATGCAGAAAGTTTTTTTCTTTTATCTTTAACAATCAGGGTTATTGTCAGGAATTTCTTGACCCTTTCTGTTGGATAGATTTGGGGGGGGGGGGGGGGGGGGGGGGGGGAGCTAAAATCATATCATCCAAATACCTAATCGCTCACTCACTCACAACTCACACACACACACACACACACGCACACACACACACACACACACACACACACACACACACTCACTCACTCACTCACTCACTCACACACACACACACACACACACACACACACACACACACACACACACACACACACACAGTGTTAAGAATAACATCACGCCATCCCCTTATTCTGTTGTGATGTTCCGAGGGCAAGGATGACCTTAAAGTCGCGTGTGAAAGTGTTAGTTTTCCTAGGAAATAAGTGACAATATATCGCTGATTTTCATAAGGCTGGAAGAAAAGCCTCATATAAGCCGTCATGTGATAACGGTCTCATCGCTGTTATTTGTTGATTTCATACAATGCGAAAGGCATATTCCGATTTTATACGTGTTCATGAATACCACTCACCTGTCTGAAAGGTGGTGACATGTTCATCAATGCATCTGTCTGAAAGGTGGCGACATGTTCATCAATACCACTCACCAGTCTTAAAAGGTAGCAACATGTTCATCAGTACATCTGTCTGAAAGGTGGCGACATATTCATCAATACCACTCACCTGTCTTAAAAGGTGACGACATGTTCATCAACACATCTGTCTGAAAGGTGGCGACATGTTCATCAAAACCACTCACCTGTGTTAAAAGGTGGTGACAAGTTCATCAGTACCACCCTTTTCTCTGAAAGGTGGCAACATGGTCATCAATACCACTCACCTGTCTTAAAAGGTGGTGACAAGTTCATCAGTACCACTCACCAGTCTGAAAAGGTGGCGACATGTTCATCAATACTACTCACCAGTCTTAAAAGGTGGCGACATGTTCATCAATATCACTCACCAGTCTTAAAAGGTGGCGACATGTTCATCAGTACCATTCACCAGTCTGAAAGGTGGCGACATGTTCATCAGTATCATTCACCTGTCTTAAAAGGTGGTGACACGTTCATCAGTATCACTCACCTGTCTGAAAGGTGGCGACATATTCATCAATACCACTCACCTGTCTTAAAAAGGTGGTGAGATGTTCATCAGTACCACTCACCTGTCTTAGAAGGTGACGACATGTTCATCAATACCACTCACTTGTCTGAAAGATGGCGACATGTTCATCAATACCACTCACCAGTCTTAAAAGGTGACGACATGTTCATCAGTATCACTCACCTGTCTTAAAAGGTGGCGACATGTTCATCAGTACCATTCACCTGTCTTAAAAGGTGGCGACATGTTCATCAGTATCACTCACCTGTCTTAAAAGGTGGCGACATGTTCATCAGTATCACTCACCTGTCTTAAAAGGTGGCGACATGTTCATCAGTACCACTCACCTGTCTTAAAAGGTGGCGACATGTTCATCAGTATCACTCACCTGTCTGAAAGGTGTCGACATGTTCATCAGTATCACTCACCTGTCTCAAAGGTGTCGACATGTTCATCAATACCACTCACCTGTCTCAAAGGTGTCGACGTGTTCATCAATACCACTCACCAGTCTTAAAAGGTGACGACATGTTCATCAGTACCACTCACCAGTCTTAAAAGGTGACGACATGTTCATCAGTACCACTCACCTGTCTTAAAAGGTGACAACGTGTTCATCAGTACCACTCACCAGTCTGAAAGGTGGTGACATGTTCATCAGTATCACTCACCTGTCTTAAAAGGTGACAACGTGTTCATCAGTATCACTCACCAGTCTGAAAGGTGGTGACATGTTCATCAGTATCACTCACCTGTCTTAAAAGGTGACCACATGTTCATCAATATCACTCACCTGTCTGAAAAGATGTCGACATATTAATCAATATCACTCACCTGTCTGAAAAGGTGTCGACATGTTCATCAGTACCACTCACCTGTCTGAAAAGGTGTTGACATGTTCATCAATATCACCCACCTGTCTGAAAGGTGACGAAGTGTTCATCAATACCACGCACCTGTCTGAAAGGTGTCGACACGTTCATCAATACCACCCATCTGTCTGAAAGGTGTTGACACGTTCATCAATACCACCCACCTGTCTGAAAGGTGGCGACGTGTCTGGACAGGAAACGGGGGACGGGTGAGGAGGCCTGGAACAGGTGAGGGTAGGCAGGTGGGGAGGGGAGGACGACGCTGGCCATGTTCATCAGCAGCAGAGCGACGAGCACAAGGCACCACAGGCACACCCTCGCTGTGAGCATAGCTGTAACCAATCATCCAGAAAACCCACCACTCAGTGTTGAAACCAACCACCAGAAAACCTATCATTCAGTGCTGAAACCAACCACCAGAAAACCCATCACTTAGTGCTGAAACCAACTACCAGAAAACCTATCACTCAGTGCTGAAACCAACCACCAGAAAACCTATCATTCAATGTTGAAACCAGCCACCAGAAAACCCATCACTCAGTGCTGAAACCAACCACCAGAAAACCTCTCACTCAGTGCTGAAACCAACCACCAGAAAACCTATCATTCAATGATGAAACCAACCACCAGAAAACCCATCGCTCAGTGCTGAAACCAACCACCAGAAAACCCATCGCTCAGTGCTGCAACCAACCACCAGAAACCCCATCATTCGGTGCTGAAACCAACCACCAGAAAACCCACCACTCAGTGCTGAAACCAACCACCAGAAAACCAATCACTCAGTGCTGAAACCAACCACCAGAAAACCCATCACCCAGTGCTGAAACCAACCACCAGAAAACCCATCACTCAGTGCTGAAACCAACCACCAGAAAACCCACCACTCAGTGCTGAAACCAACCAGAAGAAAACCCACCACTCAGTGCTGAAACCAACCAGAAGAAAACCCACCACTCAGTGCTGAAACCAACCAGAAGAAAACCCACCACTCAGTGCTGAAACCAACCACCAGAAAATCCACCACTCAGTGCTGAAACCAACCAGAAGAAAACCCATCACTCAGTGCCTGTCGCCAGTCACACAGAGGACGAACAAACCTGCAAACAAGGCGTGTTACGTTTTGTTCTCTCTGGAGCAACATTAACTCAATGCAGAGACGTGGAAAATGCCCAGAGAAGAGCGAAAGGTCCTCTTGATGGACAATGTTAGATTCTGCATGCAGCTTCCATCAGTAACTCTGATGGTATTAAATCGAAAGAAGAAGACGATACCAGTCTCGCACAGAGATTATCTATTCAGATCTGTTTTTTTTTTTTTTTTTAAACTGTTAGGCTAATTGGGTGGAGAGCAAAATTTAGTAAAGATGAAAACCGAATAACTTAATTTTATGCGAAGTAATCACTCAGTTTTACCTCTTACGCATAGATTTACTCATTTACAAAGCAGAGATTGCAGTATGTGCAATACGTAGGGCAGTTTTCCCAAGTCCACAGACGGCTTCGACAGAAAATGTTTTTTTTATCTTTGCAGGAATCTTTCGTCGATTCAGCCCAAAGATTTCTGGGTAGACTGATCTTACTGGCATCGAGCTGTTCGATTATGCTACAGACGGTGTATTCAAGAGAAGTCAAGCAATGTCAAGATTTAGCTCATCACTTCGTATGCCCTCGATTACGGGTGAAAATTACCATATTGATGGATAGTTATGGCTTAATCGAAAACGACGAAAGTGTTTATTTTAGCATTGTTAAATGCTTGATACATCCGGTCAAGCTGACAAATCATTGCCGATCTTGAAAGTAGATTTTGAAGCATGTTGCTGTTCTTCTTGTACTGTGCATGTATGTATTCTATATAATTGTGATTAAGGATTTGTTTAAACCAAATAGTGATGGAATAGAAATAGAGAGAGGATGGAAATGGGGGCGGCAGAACGTAGGAGGAAGAGAAGTTTCAGGAGACACAGAGGCGGGGATGGGTGGAGGGGACGAGGAGGTACGTGTAGGGGGCGATTAGCCAGCAACAGAAGTGTCGGAAATAACCCACTGATCAATACCCCGCAGAAAGAGGTGTCACGCCTTGGTAAATCCTGCGTCAACTTAAACCAGCCCGGTAATTATAGAACCAGTTCTCTGTCTTCATCGGGAATGGGCGGAATCATTTGATTTTCTGCTCTCTGGCGAATTTCGCTGATTCCTGGACCTGTTACTAGATTTAATTGTGAGGACAGTTTGTGGATTAACTTTTCTTTTATTTTTATCATGTTCCTGTCTCTTCGTCTGATGGAAAACGACAGCGATGAAATTGTTGGTTTTGTTTGGTTTTTCAACGAGCAACTGGATATTGTCGATGTCTGAGTCATCATGATAGATGAATCATGCTACATTCAATGCAGGCTGCACACAGTAGAGTTAATTTATAATAAAAAAAAAACCTTTCATGAATGAGAAACAATTGTATATATTGTAAACGATCTAGTTTTGCAAAATACGAGGAGTATTTTTTCATACTCAAAGTTCTAGTCTTCGGTGAATCAGATATTGTCAAGAAAGGGATCCTTTTAGCCACGAGAAAGGTTTTTGTGCTGTAGATAAATAATGTTTTGATGTGCCTAAAAATGTTTTTCAAACTGTAATTCAAAAGAAACCGGTAACTGGTCAGAACTTTACAACAGTCTATTTCGTTCGAAAGATCGTTATTATGTGCCTTGAAACAAAGGTTTTTTTTTTATAATTTTTTAATGCAAAAGTAGGTATATTTGCTTTTGCACTTGAAATCAACTTGTTCCGGCAAATCATGTATATTAACCCCATTTAGTTTGTAATGAAAGTCTTTCATAGTGGTTTACAACCCATACCATTGATACTGTATACTAGTGACAAACTCTAACAAAAGATCCCCACCCACCCTCCCGTCCCCCATCGTGGGAGAAAAGAACGGCAGGTCTCTTATCAACATCTTGATCATTTCCACTTTGCTTCCGAACCCCATTCCTACCTACACCATCACCCACACAACAATAAGCAATTTTGTTTTTGAAACCTGAACCAGACCGTGTGTGATACACCGTCATGACTGCGTGACTACTACAACTTTCCATAGCGCTTCAACTCAAAACACCTCTGCCATCCATCGCCACACGAATTCATCTGTTTTGTCTTCTGTAAAGTTCATAGAACGGTGCAGGAAACAGAAAAAAAAATACTGTCAAAATTCGTGTCTGTCCACATCGTTATGATAGTAAGAAGAACTCCGGCACTGTCGTCATCGAACACTTTAACCAACCCAAGCACTCCCTACCTAACCCCAAATGCTTTACCACAGGAAACATTTCGACAGACAATCACTACCAGAGACTAACATGGGGAACGTTCTTGCACCGCAAACGGTGTTCCCCGATAAACCTAAAACTGCCACTGACCATAATAACCGCTGACAGTCCACAGTCTCCCGCACGTCAATTAAAACTTCTATCCCTCCCCAACCTCCTGTCCCTGTCCTAACTCAAGCTCTTCTGCCTATTAATGCATCTTGCTCAGATGCAGGAGACTGTATACGTATACACGTCTGGGTGGGCAACCTTTTTTTCTGTTAGATACTTGTTTATTCTATGTACTGGATTGCGGGCTTTTTCTTTAACGGTTAGGATTTAGAATCAGTAACCACCCTCTTAGCTGCCATTCCAGACACTTGCCCGTGCTTGTGCGGTCCTGACACTCGAGCACACCTGTATGTAGATCTGCACATACACAATTATGCGCAGGCCCAGACTCACGGGCACTCTCTCATGCACACAAGCTCGGTGTGTGTATGTGTGAGTGATTGTTTGTGTGAGTGAGTGAGTGAGTGAGTGTGTGTGTGTGTGTGTGTGTGTGTGTGTGTGTGTGTGTGTGTGTGTGTGTGTGTGTGTGTGTTACTCTCACTTCAGCATGTCCCTTTCTTTCATTTGTACTTGTTCTCTCTCTCTCTCTCTCTCTCTCTCTCTCTCTCTCTCTCTCTCTCTCCACTGTTTCCCTCCTCTCTCTCTCTCTTCCTCACTATTTCCAGTCTCTGACCCACTAGTGTGGCATCCAGTAAAAGGGACTTTGATATCCACGCAGTTCACTGAGATGTTTTTTCAGCCTGTGTAGTAAGCCGTCAGACTGCTCAGGTTTCTACTGCTGGGAAAAAAAACAAACAACAACACTGGATCAAAAACAGTGAGTCTGGCACCCGCACACCCAAGCCAGCCTCATTGGCCTCATGCCCAGTCTGGCTTTTCTCCTCGGTGCTCTAACCCTCGCCATTATTTGTCATTTAGCTGACACTGTAGCAGGTAGCGGCTAACTCTGGAAGCTGATTACACTGACACGTCATCTGATTCCTCTTTATTATTATTTTTTTTTTCAGTTTCCAGAGCGTTTACTTTGCTTTTCGATTTGATTTCCATTGCCTAGATTTTATCCCAGTTTAGAGTGAACAAAATGTTTCATTCCAAAAGACTATTACGGCACATGGGAACACGAAGGAAACCGAACTTCCAGTTAACAACGGAGGCCTGTACATATTTGTGCATACACTGAAAAAAGTGAATCTCCACCACCACCGAACAAACGCCAACTGACCACAATTTCCTTCACGTGGACATTAAGGTGACATACATGCACTCCTCTTTTTTCGTGGAAAATAAATGAATGTGCGTGTCAGGAGTAATGAAAATGTCGTTGAAAAAAAGCGCCCCAGCTAAGAGTCGAACCAATGTCCTCTAACGTATAAGACGAGCGTGTTGACCACTACACTATCAAACTGCTGTGACGTTCCTGTTCATTTAGCAGGCCTAGCGTACAGAACACAAAGATGTTCATCAACAGCGACTACTTTCACTTTGAATACTCTTTTAACCATGAAAATAAAGATAGAACACCATTAACCGTCTGGTGGAAGTGAGTTCTGTTCTCCAGTCTCAATCTTCTTAAAGCAACGACTACTTTGATTTCCTCTGTGTTACTTGGGTCGAGCTACAGTTTACAGTGTCTCGTATTTTGAGGAGAATGGAAAGTCGTCGAGAACGAAAGACGGACCCTTCACAGGCGGCGGCGCCCAAAGCTCCATATAAGATCATTTGGGGTCCTGCAGCAGCCAGTGACTTGCAGCAGGAAGAACGGGACTCACCATCTCCGCAGTCCGAGACCAAGAGCGACTTATCCTCACCAGCTCTTCAGGCTGACAGTCCGCAGGGCCCAGCGGTCGGCGCAGCGTCCCGTTCAGCTGGGGAGAAACCCGGCAGCATTCGACGGAATGCGGAACCGGGTCAAAATCAGCTTCTGGCACCCGTTCAGATGAAGGACAGTGTGCAGCTAATCAACAGAAAATTGGGGTGGGTCAATAATGGAGCTCAGTGCCTTGTGGACCAAACTGACTTCTTCGTTGTGGGGGTCATTGGATTGCAGGGGGTAGGAAAATCAGCCATTGTGTCCTTGCTGGGCGGACAATCCGTGCAAGCTCCGCACGCCTGCTATGTGCCTGAAGATGCATGTCATCAAACTGAGGGCGTGAAGCTGTTCATCTCACCAGAGAGAATCTTCCTGTTGGACACACAGCCGCTGTTCTGTGCGTCGGTTCTGGATGCCTTGGGCGAACATGGCGGCAGATATCTCGCGAACTGCACGTCGGCAGAAAACTGGGTGGAGGTGCAGTCACTTCAGATCATGTTGTTCTTGATGACTGTGTGCCACGTGATCATCGTGGCGCAGGACTGGTTTACAGATGTCAGCTTTCTACGATCTGTGCTCAGAGCTGAAACGCTGCGTGCCGCGGCCCTTTCCTGCAGTGGCCGTGAGAAGTGGAAGAGCGACAGTCACCGGGAGGCCTCGGACTTTCGTCCCTCTATTGTGTTTGTCCTGAATAAAGCCACCCAAGATGATTTCACACCAGACACTTACGCAGACATGAAACTGACTCTGCATAGCATTTTCAGCTCGTCGAAGCTTCGCTACCAGGGCGCGGTCAACATGCACAAAGACGGGATCATCTCTGATAGGAAAGAGAAAAAGGAAGGGTATTTTGTGGATGTCAACCTGTTCTTGTTGCCCAGACTGGAGGATGACACAGAGGAAAGTGACTTTGACTGGACAGCATGGCCTGAATTCCGAGGCTTTCCCAGCTGGGCATTCCTGGTGCAGTCACTGAAGAAACAGGTCTGTGGCCTGCCCAGATCACCCATCACACCGCACAAGCTGTCTGAACGAAGCTGGTTTCATTTTGCAGGTCGCACCTGGGAAAGGGTGACAGAATCTGCGGCCATATAAGAATATAACAGAATTTTAACAGATTTGACCCCCGAATCCCTGAACGAAACCGACAGACAGCAATTACTGTCAGTGACTGTAGTGCCAGGTTTTATCTAAAGAATTGCATACAGTCTAGCTACCTAGGGATCATCTAAGGCACTTTGATTACGCCGAGTCATTGCCTAATGAGTGTAATAATTGGATTGAATCATTCACAAAAAAATGTCCTTTCATACCCCCTCCGGTGAAAAGGTTTCTTTCTGTCCTATGCTATGGACAGCCTAGCCAACTCCAGAAAACAGGAAGAACGCTCTAACATGAAAAGGGAATGTAACAATGCCTTTAATTTAAGTCAGTGTGCTGTAATAGTTTCGCAGTAAGCTCTTTTACAGGAGGGGTTACAAAAAGAAATCTGTCATCTCCTCATCTGTGCTTTCCGTATTTGCTTATTTAGTGACTTCAAGTTTTCCGTTACATCGTTGGTGACCATACAGTATCCCAGGCAGTTTTTGTCATTTTCATAACTTTTCCGATCCCTGCATTGTGTTGGTCCGTAATCTGACACTGTCAGGACTATTCCCATCACTTTCGGATCTGCCTCAGTAAGTGTCGTATTTGACGGCATTTTTCACAGTGTAAATATAGGCATTCTTATTTCATACATCTATTATTCACCCTCGATCTTTCGTTTAAAATGTAGAGGTTTTTTGTAACATCTGGTTCTGCTGAGTGGGTGAATTAAAAAGCATTGAGAAAGGACAGTGCAAAAGGGATGTAC
>CM065733.1:23722385-23804885 GCA_033310375.1 Conus canariensis | reverse complement strand
TCTTTTTCCACTTCTAGACAGCAATGATGAAAAAAAATAGCTCCTCGCTGTGTTGTGTCTGTCGGCTAGGATTTGGATGCGGTTAGATTTTTTGCGTGTGAACTAGGGTCACTTTGCGTGATTGTCCGTCTCAGTATGAATAACTGCGTTTTTGTGTAGATGCTCTGTAGGCTGTGTGTAGATGCACTTTGGCTGTTGTGTAGATGCTCTGTAGGCTATGTGTATGTGAGATGCTCTGTAGGCTTAGTGTGTGTAGGATGCTCTGTAGGCTGTGTGTGTGATGCTCTGTAGGCCTGTTGTGTGTTGTGTAGTGTGGGTGCTCTGTAGGCTTTTGTGTGTAGATGCTCTGTAGCTGTAAGTGTGTGTAGATGCTCTGTAGGCTGTGTGTGTAGATGCTCTGTAGGCTGTGTGTGTAATGCTCTGTAGGCTTTGTGTGTAGATGCCTGTAGGCTGTAAGTGTGTGTAGATGCTTGTAGGCGTGTGCGGGTAATGCTTGTAGGCTGTGTGTAATGCTGTGGGCTGTGTGTAGATGCTCTGAAAGGCTGTGTTGTAGATGCTCTGTAGGTGTGTGTGTAGATGCTTTGAAGCTGTGTGTAGTGCTCTGTGCTGTGTGTAGTGCTCTGTAGGCTGTGTTGTAGATGCTCTGTAGGCTATGTGTGTAGATGCTTTGAAGACTGTGTGTAGATGCTCTGTAGGCTGTGTTGTAGATGCTCTGTAGGCTGTAAGTGTGTGTAGATGCTCTGTAGGCTGTAAGTGTGTGTAGATGCTTAAGGCTGTGTGTAGTGCTTGTAGCGTGTGTAGATGCTCTGTAGGCTGCGTGTAGATGCTTTGTAGGCTGTGTGTAGATGCTCTGTAGGCTGTAAGTGTAGATGCTTCGTGGCTGTAAGTGTGTGTAGATGCTCTGTAGGCTGTGGTGTAGATGATCTTGCTGTGTGTGTACTTGTCGGCTGTAAGTAGTGTAGATGCTCTGTAGGCCATATGTGTGTAGATGCTCTGTAGGCTGTGTGTGTAGATGCTCTGTAGGCTGTGTGTAGATGCTCTGTAGGCTGTAATGTAGTATCTGTAGGTGCGTGTAGATGCTTTGTAGGCTGTGTGTTAGATGCTCTGTAGGCTGTAAGTGTAGATGCTTTGTCGGCTGTAAGTGTGTGTAGATGCTCTGTAGGCTTGAGTGTAGTGATCTGTAGGCTGTGTGTGTACTCTGTCGGCTGTAAGTAAGTGTAGATGCTCTGTAGGCTATAGTGTGTGAGATGCTCTGTAGGCTGTGTGTGTAGATGCTATGTAGGCTGTAAGTGTGTGTGGATGTTCTGTAGGCTGTAGGTGTGTGTAGATGGTCTGTAGCTGTATTTGTAGATGCTTTGTAGGCTGTAAGGTGTGTATATGCTTTGTAGGATGTGTGTAGATGCTCTGTAGGCTGTAAGTGTGTGTAAATGCTCTGTTGGCTGTGTGTAGATGCTCTGTAGGCTGTGTGTAGATGCTCTGTAGGCTGTAAGTGTGTGTAGATGCTCTGTAGGCTGTGTGTAGATGCTCTGTAGGCTGTAAGTGTGTGTAGATGCTCTGTTGGTTGTGTGTAGATGCTCGTAGGCTGTGTGGTAAATGCTCTGTTGGCTGTGTGTGTAGATGCTCTGTTGGTTGTGTGTAGATGCTCTGTAGGCTGTAAGTGTGTGTAAATGCTCTGTAGGCTGTGTGTGTAAATGCTCTGTTGGCTTGTGTGTAGATGCTCTGTAGGCTGTGTGTGTAAATGCTCTGTAGGCTGTGTGTGTAAATGCTCTGTAGGCTGTGTGTGTAATGCTCTGTTGGCTGTGTGTGTAAATGCTCTGTTGGCTGTGTGTGTAGATGCTCTGTAGGCTGTGTGTGTAAATGCTCTGTTGGCTGTGTGTGTAGATGCTCTGTGGCTGTGTGTGTAAATGCTCTGTTGGCTGTGTAAGTTGGTGTGATGCTCTTGCTGTGTGTAGATGCTGTGCTGTGTGTAGATGCTCTGTAGGCTGTGTGTGTGTGAGATGCTCTGTAGGCTGTGTGTGTAGATGCTCTGTAGGCTGTGTGTGTAGATGCTTGTAGGCTGTGTAGATGCTCTGTAGGCTGGTGTGTAGATGCTTGTAGGCTGTGTGTAGATGCTCTTGTAGGCTATAGTGTGTGTAGATGCTCTGTAGGCTATAAGTGTGTGTAGCTGCTCTGTAGGCTGTGTGTGTAGATGCTCTGTAGGCTGTGTGTGTAGATGCTCTGTAGGCTATAAGTGTGTGTAGATGCTGTGTAGGCTTTAAGTGTGTGTAGATGCTTTGTAGGCTGTGTGTGTAGATGCTCTGTAGGATGTGTGTGTAGATGCTCTGTAGGCTGTGTGTGTAGATACTCTGTAGGCTATAAGTGTGTGTAGATGCTCTGTAGGCTGTAATGTGTAGATGCTCTTTAGGCTGCCATTACAATCAATGAAGCAGACAACGTCAGGTGTTGTACAAGTCGAAGGTTTGGTGGTGGATGCTCTTTCATGGTGAGCAGCAAGGTGTGTGTGGCGCGCGCGGCGGGTGTGTGTGTGTGTGTGTGGTGCGGCTGTGCTGCACGAGCGTGTGTGTTATACAAGCAGTGGCCATGACTGATCGCAGTAGGTGTAATGCACTGGGTACACACACCAATCGCAAGAAAATTGACATATTTCGGCGAATAAAGTGTGTGTGTGTGTGTGTGTGTGTGTGTGTGTGTGTGTGTGTGTGTGTGTGTGTGTGTGTGTGTGTGTGTGTGAAACAGATTAGTAGTGGAGGAAGACAGGTGCAGTTAACCATTCCTCCGTCATTGAAAGGCCTGCTGAAATAATAGTCTTGGCCATCGAGAAGTTTTCCAAGTACTTGTGGGGACGTCCCTTTGTCCTTTAGACAGGTCACAAAGACAATCCTGCAAGGAACAGTCAGAGGAAGCCGCAATGGAGGAAGACAAAAGAAGAGGCGGGAAGACAATATCCGAGAGTGGACTGGAATGAGCCTGGCGGAATCTCAGCGAGCGGTGGAAGACAGGGACAGATGGAGAAGAGTGGTGGCCGGATCATCAGGGTGCCCCAACGACAACAGACGATGTCAAGGGATAGGTGAAGGTGAAGAAGAAGCATTGAAACAATGACTTCGTAAAGATGACTTTTTCTAAGGTTAGAAAAGAAGGGGCGGGAGGTAGAGCTGAAGAATGAGAATGAAAAATAGGAGCGACAGAATATATTATAAAATCCTTAGCTAACAGCATATGAGGACCAGCAAATGAGACCATCATGGTCCATCTTGAAAACAGCGGGAATGGATATTCTGACCGACATCTGCAACAAAATCTGGCACATGTGGATTGACCCACGTCATGGACTTAATAAGGTTAAATCACCCCTTCTAGGGAAGGAAATATCCGACACTACCAAAACTACCGCACTGTCTGTTTGATCTGCAATATCAGCAAAGTAATGTTCTAAATCAGTCTGAATGGTTTACAGCAGCAAGCAAATGCTACCAATACTGGAGAAAAAGATGGATTCCGGAAAGGCAGTGGTATATCTAAGAGGTCTTCAAGCTCGAAAAGCTTGACTTTGCGAAAAGCATCTCCAACACCCGAAAGAGTTCTACCATGTCTTTGCGGACCTAAAGAAGACGTCTGGCAGGATACGCTCTTGGCCACAATGAAGACATTTAACACGCGGCAACAGCGATTCAACACCATCGGGCAGGTGTACTCCAAACCGACTAGCGCACTGCCCATGGAGGATGCTATAGAGAGTGGTATCATGCTTCAGCTGGAGTTCGCCAGGACAGCCTGCACACTTTTTAACACCACCCTGGACCGCATCGTCAGCGGATGCCCTTGAAGATTGTGTCAGCACTGTCAGTATTAGAGGAAGCAAAATCACGAACCTTCGGTTTGTGGGTGACTTCAATGGCCTAGAACATTCTGAAAAAGAACTCGCCTGGTTTGACTGGATGAAACATCAAACAGACATGACATGAAAATCATCGCCGATAAGACTCAATACAATACACCCTAGGGCAGAACATGATAGAAATCAGCAGCTGCAGTGTTAGAAATCAGCAGCTGCAGTGTTAGTAATAACAATAGTGATATTCGTCAAGCTGAAAATCACTTTCTTCCGTTCTACACAACCGTGACGGCCATCAAATCGACATGAGCCAGTCTTTATGTGGATTAACAGTTGGTGACATTGTTCTGTGTAAAAAGTCTGGAGTAGGGCAGTGGGTGTGATAAGCCAAGTGAAGATGTGCGTGAAATGGAGCATGAACATGGAGCGTTTGAAACAACCCCATCGATTCCAACGCAACAGGAACCGGCCGTCGAAACCAAGCACAGCTTTGACATTGGTACTTGTCAGCCAAGCAGTTCATCGGGGGTGCCAGTTGGAAATCACTGTAAGAGGCGTTATGGGGATCTGACAACTAACAAGGAAAATGGCTAGTTTCCATGTTACTCCCAAGGATGATGCAGAAGTGAATTCGAAACACACAGAGACAGTCGACGATCAAAATCATCGAAGCATGTCATGATTTCAGAACTGTAATCATTGTATGAATAGAATTGTGCCGATTCAATTGAAAGTAGAATCACATCACATATTCATCAGTTTCCGCGATTAGGGTTCCTTTTGTGATGATATATTTCAAAATGTATCGCTTTAGTTCGATTGTCCATGTTGTCATGTAAACCTTAACTTTAACCTTAACCCACCCTGCCAGCCGCCCCCCCCCCCCCCCCCCCCCCCTCCCCTTCATGTGAATGGTTTTAAAAGATTGACAACAATCATAAATCATCATTCTCTCTCTCTCTCTCTCTCTCTGTGTGTGTCTCTGTCTGTCTGTCTGTCTGTCTGTCTGTCTGTCTCTCTCTCTCTCTCTCTCTCTCTCTCTCTCTCTCTCTCTCTCTCTCTCTCTCTCTCTCATAACCATGATCACGATTATGATCGTTACAAATATTTTAATGATATTCTTGCAGACAGAAGATGTCCTCTGACTTTGTCCGACTGTGGAAAGGGGTTACAAGGGTGAGCGTGTGTGGAGTGTGTGTGTGTGTGTGTGTGTGTGTGTGTGTGGTGTGTGTGTGTGTGTGTGTGTGTGTGTGGTTGTGGGGTGTGTGTTGTGTGTGTGTGTGTGTGTGTGTGTGTGTGTGTGTGTGTGTGTGTGTGTGCGTGGTTATGTGTGTGTGTGTGTGTGTGTTTACTGCCATGTTAGGATATATTTTGGCGCAAATTGAAAATAACAACGCAAAAAAAAAAGAAGAACAATTAAACAAACAAAACAAAACAAAATCGCCGAGGAATAAGAAACAATAATAATGTGGATGGACACATTAAGCCACTCCTACCCCCCACCTGTCTCTCTCCCCCCTCTCTCTCTCTTCTCCCCCCCCCCTCTCTCTCTCTCTCTCCCCTCTCTCCCCCCCCTCTCTCTCTCTCTCCTCTCTCTCTCTCTCTCTCTGTGTCTCTCTCTCTCTCTCTCTGATAGTTATGTCACGTGTGTATTCTGGTGGTCTAAAACAGCAACGAGGAATTTATAGCGGGCCAGAATGGTGGTCGGAGGGAAATTGGCGTGGACAGGGTCACAGCCTTTCGCGGCCTTTCTACAGCCTCTGTCATTTCCTCCTGTCGTCTTGCTAGGTCTTCCCCCGCCCGCCGCACCTGCCAATGGCCGCAGACAGGAGTGCCCTGCTGCAAAGTTTGTCTTGGATTAGTGGCTCTTCTTCTCAGCTCGGTTGATGCCCTTGCTCCTTATTTGGTGAGATGCATAGGCGTTGGAGGATAGAAATAAATCACTGGATTGGGTTGATTATTTTTTGTTCAAAGGATGTGTGGGAGGTACGGGGTACTGGTGGTGCTGTTGAGAGCAGAAGTTGACGTTGGAACGTGCGCATAGCGTGTAGGCCCCTTAGGTGTGCACTCTCCGCTTAACTATCCCAATTTCCCCTCTCTCTCCCTCCCTCCCTCCCCCCTCTCTCTCTCTCTCTCTCTCTCTCTCTCTCTGTTCCCCATTGTTTCTGATTCTGTCCCTGTCTGTCTCCCTCCCCTCCTGTCTCCCTCTCTCTCTCTCTCTCTCTCTGTCTGCCTATCCGTCTCTCTCTCTCTCTCTCTTCTCTCTCTCTCTCTCTCTCTCTCTCTCTCTCTCTGTACAGCCCGTTTAGTGCAATTTGCAACCTGTATTTTAGCTGGCATCAGAATAACTAGTTTGTTTTTACTGTGAATTGGGAAAAGGTCGGGTATGGGTATGAACAGCGTGAGACATATCTTTATATCTTTTGAGTGTTATGACAAGATTTTTTGGGCACACGGTAGTTCAGTTTTCCCACCACCGCTACCACTGCCACCACCACCACCACCACCACCACCACTCTCCATTACCACCCCTCCCCTCCTCTCCAACTGCCTCATAGTCTCAATGTCAAAGATTGAGCACTCTCAAGCAGAGAAAGGTGTCTCTCCACGAGAGCGCCAATGAATGAGCAGGAACCGAAGGGGGGCTACTGAACAAGGACCTTGCCACTATTGGTTCATCATATACTCCAGTTTGTGGCGAGAGGGTGTTTGTTTGTTTGTTTGTTTTAAGGTCTTCCAGATGGGCAACCCTGTTAGAGGCTGACCACTCTCGCGCGTACAGACGTGCACAGGATGAGTCTTGCATATTAAAGATGCTGTAATCCTGTGGTCTGGGTTATCGGGATTTCGGAAACACACAAATACCCAGCATGCACTCGGATACTTAGAGAGGCGACAACCCTGTTAACCATTAGGTCTATCGTGGTTTCAAAGCAGAAGAAAATATATTTAGAATCACCAGTACATATGAATTCAGTGTTCATTTCTTTTTTCTTTTTCATTCTCACATCAGTCACATATTTTGCAATCGATGACTTATGTCTTACTATTGGAATCATATAACGTCCAAATGCTGACCAGGTCTTTTCACTTTTATCATCATCATCATCATCATCATCATCATCATCATCATCATCGTTATTGTTGTTATTATTATTATCATTGTTATGATTACTATTATCATTATCATTATTTCATTGGGAGTATTTAAATAGCGCCTATCCTCGGCTAGAGACCAAGCTCAAAGCGCTGTGCAATCCACGCTTTCATTTACATAACGGGCTACCTACCTGAGCAGAGCCGACAAAGAGCTGCCTGCTGGCACTAGACTCAGTCGCTTTACTTGTTATTCGGTCGAAGTATCAGCCACTCAGTTTTCCAGGCATTCTTTCTTTTCTTTCCACCGATGATGCATATAGCATGTCTACGTGTCATGCATACCAACGGCCAAACTGTCTTCTCTTCCGAATGTTGGTGACAGGATTTGATGGGATGTGTGCAAGATATGCGTGCATTCACACACAGAACCTCATTTGTAATCTCATTTGAAGGGCTATTTGGGAAATGGAGAGTCAGAACCAATTTTTAAGTCCGAGGGAAAAATCTACCTGTGCCAAAACGTTCCGGCAGAGTTTCGAACTCGCAACTCTAAGATCACCAGGATTACGAGTCCGGTGCTAAGACCTGAACTTTTCCGACATCTTAAAGGTTTGTTTGTTTGGTTTTTCAGCAACGTAAAGCTCTTTGTTACAACTCAAGAAGTCGATGGAGAGACGGGTTATCCTGCATTATTGAAACCGTCCTACTTGTCCCCTTTCATTCTGACAGAGCGACGATGACTGTATCACAGAAGTCTGGGGCAGTTTCCTTGAATCCGGCAGCAGAATGCTTGAAGACTGCTGTGTATTGTTGGGCCCCGTGTGTTTGTTTGTTTTCAGAATGGGAATGCCATCAGCTGCTTTACTGCGAGAGCCAACTGGCATGTAGTCAGTACATTAGCGACATAGCGTCTGTTCCTAAATAATCGGAAAATTACTGAAATAGTATCTGTCCCGATGAAATCAGTACAGACATAGTATCTGTCCTGATTTAATAAGTACATCACTGACGTATTATCTGTCCTGATGTAATCAGTACATCATAGACATAGTATCTGCCCCGAAATAATCACTGCATTAATGACGTAACATCTGTCCAGAAGTAACCAGGACACTGCTGACATAATATCTTCCAAAAGAAATCAACACATTACAGACAAAATGTCAGTCCCGAAGAAATCCCTACAATACTGCACATAACATCTGTTCCGAGGTAATCAGTACATTACTGACAGAATGTCTGTTCCGAGGTAATAAATGTATTACTGGCATTGAGTCTGTCCTGAGGTAATCAGTATATTGCTGACATAGTATCTGTCCTGAGGTAATCAGTACATTACTGACATGGTGTCTGTCCTCAGATAATCAGTAATTACTGACATAACATCTGTCTCGAGGTAATCAGTACATTACTGTTGTTATATACGTCCTGAAGTAATCAGCAGATTACTGTCATGGTGACTGTCGTGAGGTCACAGTACATTACTGACATCGTGATATCTGTTCTGAAGTAATCAGTACATTACTGACATCATAATATCTGTTCTGAAGTAATCAGTTCATTACTCATAATATCTGTTCTGAAGTAATCAGTTCATTACTCACATCATAATATCTGTTCTGAAGTAATCAGTACATTACTCACATCATATCTGTTCTGATGTAATCAGTACATACTGACATCGTAATATCTTTCTGAAGTAATCAGTACATTACTCACATCATAATATCTGTTCTGAAGTAATCAGTACATTACTCACATCATAATATCTGTTCTGAAGTAATCAGTACATTACTGACATCGTGATATCTGTTCTGAAGTAATCAGTACATTACTCACATCATAATATCTGTTTTGAAGCAATCAGTACATAACTCACATCATAATATCTGTTCTGAAGTAATCAGTACATTACTCACATCATAATATCTGTTTTGAAGCAATCAGTACATAACTCACACCATAATATCTGTTCTGAAGCAATCAGTACATTACTCACATCGTATCTGTCCTGAGATAATCAGTACATTACTGGCATAGTGTCTGGTCTAAGGCAATCAGTACATTACTGGCATAGTGTCTGTTCTAAGGCAATCAGTACATTACTGGCATAGTGTCTGTTCTAAGGCAGTCAGTACATTACTGGCATAGTGTCTATTCTAAGGCAATCAGTACACTACTGATCTAATGTCTGTCCTGAGACGCCCAATACCGAAAGAGAAAGGACAAGACAGAAAGAAAAGGGTCTTCTCCTTAGGGAGGAAGCTGCTAAACATGAACCATCTACAAAACGTTTATATCAATTTGTAACCTAACAGCCAAACTATTGGCATTCTTAAGGCAGATTGAGTAGGCCTCGCTAGGGTGACCAGCAATTCCATTTCTTACCCCCAGATTAAAAATCAAAGACTTAAATTGAGTCACAGGGCATGAGAGCGTGGAAAAAACATCAAAATAAATGCTTTATTGGTAATCGATTTAAAGGGTTTTGAATCATGCATCTTGAATGGGTTTTCGTTTGATAATATTTACTCTCTGTCTCTCTGTCTCTGTCTGTCTGTCTGTCTGTCTGTCTGTCTCTCTCTCTCTCTCTCTCTCTCTCTCTCTCTCTCTCTCTCTCTGTCCGTCCGTCTCTCTCTCTCTCTCTCTCTCTCTCTCTCTCTCTCTCTCTCTCTCTCTCTCTCTCTGCTCAACGCATTATTTGATGTGCTTTTTTCCAATTCATGCCCAATTAACGTCTTTGACATCTCCTAGGAAGCCTCTAAACTTTCGTAAAACTCTCAGTCTCTGTCAAACCAGTCTCGAAAATGGAAGTAATATGTGATAGGCTTCTAGATTTTTTTGTTGCTAAAAATCAGGGCAAAGTCAAATCAAAGGCAATGATGCAATTGCGAAAAAAAAATCTAGAGAACGAACATCTATAATCTGGATCAAAACATAAAGGACATTTGCGGAAAAGCAAACACACACACACACACACACACACACACACACACACACACACACACACACACACACACACACACATTGCATAATCTGACCATACTCCAAGATAAGTATGCCACATTGAAAAACAACGAACAGATAGCTCAGGCACATTGGTGAAAAAAAATGAAATACATCTGCAGCCTATAAAACGAAATTCAGTCGATCAAAAACATAAATCATGAATTATTTTTTAATGGGAGTCCGTAAGGTTTGGAAATGAAGTGGTTTTCTTTAGGAACTACAAAAGGCTTTTTTTTTTTTAAAGTAAAAGAATGAGAACTGGAAGTCCAGAAAAAGATGTCCAGTCTGGTCATTAGAGAGAATATCACTTCGAAAAGGAATGACATGAAAAGAAACCGGCAGTGTATTCAAACATGTGGAAAGGAGAAAGTTCAAAGAGTGCCCAGACTGAAATCTTCCACATTTTTTGTTAAAAAAAGAAAAAGAAAAAATCGAAGGTGTTGTTAATGGAGCACTCAATGTAAGCTTGAACCAGACGAGCCCAGATTAACATGTTTATGTGTGATTATAAATTTCAGGTCTATTTCACTCTTCGATGTGGTGCAAATAGTCGGTTTTACCCTTCATAGCTCACAGAGTTAAAAGAATGTTGCAAACGCTCAGTATTGAAAAAAAAAATTAACAGGATTTATTCAAAGCAGATATGTAGTTTAATAGGACACCATGAATTACATAAACTGACAAAAATGACCCGGCATGCTACCAAATGTTGCCGTTGAGAAACCACTAGATTCGTATAATTTGAAATTTGTTTTCAAAGTATTTTCATGTTTTGATGTGTTGAAAAACGTTTCGGTTTGACACAGATTCTGTTTGTAACGGATTCGAAATTTCTATAGAATATTAACAAAACATACTAAAGCAGCAGAAAGTATAAATAGACAAATACCATTTTGGTTTACTGTTAAATGTGGATGTAGGCAAGGTGAAACTGTATTTAATCTCTTTTTGTATTGGGTATGGATATTTTAGCTGTAATGATGATAGAATAAAATAATATTAAGGATATTAAAGTAATGAAACATAAGATACCTAAGAGTGCATATGACACTTGATGGGTGAATAAGAATGACAGAAATGACTGAAAAGTCATTTGGTATATTTAGTAAGTTTAGCGATATGTCTGGTTTACTTTTATGCAAAGAGTTAATACACAAAAATCTGGCTGACAATTCCCACTCCAGATATTTGCAGCATTTAATGGAATTTAAAGTTCATTTCCAGTGTTAGCTGAAACGTATGATTACACCAGTAGGCAGAGTTGCTGTACTAATTTTACTTCAGGTTTATGTGAAAATAAACATATCTATGGATGCTTTTACCAAATCCATCAGACCATTAGGTAACGTGCTAGAACTTTGTCTGGGATAGAAAATAGGATAGAACTGATCAGACAGCAAGTCTGAAGATGTGCCATGTGTCGACTGAACATACAGATAAATCTAATCAAGGTAACATACGAATGCGAAAATAGTGCTTTTTTTTTATTTGCTAAACAAAATGACAGATTTAGACTGAACTACCGTATCAAAATACTAAATATGATGCTGTCTGGAAAAACGTATTTACTACATATGGTATGACCTATCATAAATTCAAACCCGGGAGTCCAAATTAAATTCTTGCAGACTGAAAATAATTAAAAAGGGTGATAAAATCATGACCAAGAGAAATTGTAATCAGAGAGAAATTACACTTATTACCTTTTTTCCCAAACAGATAAACATCAACATACGAACATTTTTCTGAACAAATGTCAGACTTAATTTGATCTTTTAACAACATTGTATTGGTACCTTTTTCTTTAGATTTACAAACAGTTAGAGATGTATAGGCGAAATACTTCATTTCAGAATTGTTCGTGGAATTAGTGCCATAAATAAAAAAAATTGAAGAATTTTTTTTTTAAGCGGTCATTCACTAAAGGATTGAAATGCACCCGCAAAGCCTTTACAATGCTCAGAAAGATAACAAGTAGTAGATTGTAAACAAGTGGGGTAATTTTAGCTCCCATAAGAAAACCTAACACAGAGTAACTTTTATTCAAGACTGGCACAGCCTTTTAAACTTGAATAAAGTCAGACAAATACATAGACGAACAATGTAATAGTGGGGGAAAAATAAGCGCAGGCCAACAACTCATCTGTCTTCATAGTAATGAATGAATGATGAGTTCCGACCCAGCGGACGAAAGGCCTCGGAGCAGGCAATACAAATATATCTGCCTTCAAAAGGGATTACGATGGTTCCCTTCTGCAGCTAGTGAAGAGTTTTCATATCTGTAATATATTTTCTTAATTTCATGTTCCCAGTTTCTCCATCTTCACCCCCCCCCCCCCCCCTCCTTAAGTCCAAATCTTTGCCCAGTCATTACTATGAAGACAGTTCAGTTGTTGGCCTGCGCTTATTTTTCCCCCACTATTACATTGTTGTCTATGTATTTGTCTGACTTTATTCAAGTTTAAAAGGCTGTGCCAGTCTTGAATAACAGTTACTCTGTGTTAGGTTTTCTTATGGGAGCAAAAATTACCCCACTTGTTTACTGTTTACTGTTCCCTGCCTCATTTCATTTCCAAAGTAGTAGATTATTTTTGATAGAGAATTAAATGTTAGTGTGGAGTTGTACGTGATGACAGGATCATATTACTCTCCTTTGTTTCATCTTTCGGTTTTCGCCCTTCTTTTTACAAGTTTTTGCTCATATATCTGAGAAATATTTAATAGTTTCCTCAGAAAATAGAGTTTAGTATCAGTTTATATATGTGGCCGAGTATATAGAGGCTTGCTGCGCTACAAGACACCTGTTGACCCCAAAATACACATTGGAGAGAGAGGATTAATGGGCAGATGAGGGACTTAGCATGTGTGTGATGCCTATGGGCAAGTGGTGAGTTAAAAAGTTAGTAGACAAACATGCCATGCTACATATTATCTTGCCAAGCAATAGTCATACTTTTCTCTGCATCGTCTACATTTGTGCCAGAAATTCTGACTTGACTTGCCTTTTCGGAGACAAACCGTCCAAAACGTGTCGTCTGTGTGGGTCCACAGTGAGGGCTGAAGGTCCAGAGCCAGAAAGACCAGACTGTCCAGGACACAGAGGACCGGCAACAGTGTCCGGCTTACCTGCAGCCAGACTGTTAGTCAGCAGCAGGGTTGATGTCACTCTTCTGTACACGCAAGACTGATTGTCCAGCGCACAGATGATGACTGTCCAGCGTACAGATGATGATTGTCCAGCGTACAGATGATGATTGTCCTGCGCACAGATGACTGATTGTCCAGCGCATAGATGACTGATTGTCCAGCGCACAGATGACTGATTGTCGACCGCAAGAACGCAGATGATGATTTCCAGCGTACAAATGACTGATTGTCCAGTGCACAGATGACTGATTGTCCTGTGTACAGATGGCTGATTGTCCTGTGTACAGATGACTGATAGTCCTGCGCACAGGTGGCTGATTGTCCTGTGTACAGATGACTGATAGTCCTGCGCACAGATGACTGATTGTCCTGTGTACAGATGGCTGATTGTCCTGTGTACAGATGACTGATTGTCCTGTGTACAGATGGCTGATAGTCCTGCGCACAGATGACTGATTGTCCTGCGCACAGATGATTGATTGTCCTGCGCACAGATGACTGATTATCCAGCGCACAGATTGTGATTGTCCAGCGCACAGATTGTGATTGTCCTGCGCACAGATGACTAATTATCCAACGTACAGATGACTGATTGTGTACCGCACAAATAACGATTGTCCAGCGCACAGATGACTAATTGTCCAGCGCACAGAGAACTGATTGTCCAGTACGCAGATGATGATTGTCCAGCGTACAGATGACTGATTGTCCAGCTCACAGGTGATGGACTGTCCTGAGCACGGATGACTAATTGCCCAGCGTACAGAAAAATGATTGTTCAGTCTACATACAGGGCTGATATCAGAACACAGCACACAGAACACTGGCTGTCCAGGCTACAGAGACAGCTGATACCAATGTCCAGTACGCAGAAGACCGATTGTCCAGTACACGGAGAGAACCGAGTGTCCGGCTCATGGAGTGGCCGCTACTTGGGGCATTCATGGCCAGCGATAGCACTGTCTCCCTGCTCTGGCGCCGCTGTTTAAAAGGACATGTGTGGGGGGACACCTCACCATTGCTGTCACGACCTGCCGCCCGCCACAAGAGTCACATCGAGAGCGGGGACATGGAGGGGAGGGGGCGGGGAGGGGGTGTAGCCTAATGAAGGGGAAGGGCCGTGTGTGGGCGTGGGGGGAGGGGTGAGAAGAGGGTGTACAGACATGAAGGGGTGGAAAAGGCGGGGGGAAGAAGGGGGGGGGGATGATAGTCGGCAGGTTCATGCGGGGGAGGCGATGGCAGCCGACAGAGCGCAGAGAGCTTGCAGACACACGGCAGGCACACGATGCCGCAATGCTGGCACCGTCATTCCGCCGACAGTCAGAAATTTCCCTCTTGCTTTTCTTTTCTTTTTTTTTTTTTTTTCGTAGAAGTGGTAGGGAGCGGGTGTGGAAATGGAGGGGGGCGGGGGGGGGGGGGGGGGTAGCCATATGTCTAAATGAAAGGCGAACTGACTGCACGGTTGTTCTAGTAATCCAAACCTCCAGTGGATTTTTGACACGGTCTTGAAATAACAAACCATGATCACTTTGTGATAATATATCGACACGAAGCACCGTTAAGCCCTGTTTTGAATTTTGATGATTGGGAATGAGCAAAATAGGAAGAAGGGGTAAGATTAAGAACTTATGTAATAATGGCAATATATGCCTGCCCATTTTCATTTGCTTTGACAACAGTTTTGTTTACAGTTGTAAGTAATTGTCATTCAAAGAGATTTTACCCCACCGGAATGTTCAGCGTCGTTTGTACTTCGTACTTTAGCATATCAGAATTTTTTTTCTTCACGAAAAATAAAAATCCTTCGTTTGTCAATGAAACTTTGACCATAGAATACATTTTATATGCGTTGGTCATGTGTGTTAATACCTAAGACTTTTTCAATGGTTAATTTTTTTTTTTCCAAATATTCATCCTGATTTTGCAGGATGGTCACTGGTCCCAGTATTTGTCCGAAAAGCTATTCTTAGTTCATTTCTAAAGAAAGTGTCTCCTCGAGATCTTGTAGACAAGGAGCTATCTAAGAAGGATAGTCTTTTGATAAATAAGAACTATACCTTGAGGATGTTCTGAACATTAACAATAGGAAAAGAAATGGAACAGAAAACGTCGACGTTTCGGCCGTATACCGTCTTCGGGACTGATGACATCAAATAAAGACAAATAAATGCGTATGGATAATGACGTATAAAAACCTGTACGTGAGTGGACGAATACATGTTTAAAGGTGTGTATAAGCGTGCGCTCGTGCGTGCTTTTCTTGCGCGCGCGCGCGCGCGCGTGTGTGTGTGTGTGTGTGTGTGTCTAATTGGAAGAAGGAAAAAGAGACAATTTATAAGGTTAAAAAACAAGCAGACAGAAAGAGAGATAGAGAAAACAATAGGGAGAGAGTGATGCTTAGAAGGGGGCGCTTGAGGATGTGCATGAGGGAATAAGAACGCGGGATGGGGGGGGGGGGGGGGGGGGTAGAAACTCCTATTAAAAGAGGCCCATATGGATTGTCCACATGTGCATGTGTCTATGTGTATGCATACCTGGATAGTGGAGATGGATTTTGTTTTGGGATGTATATGTTATACTGTATATGCTATACAGATAGATAAATAGGGTGTGAATGTGAAGATGGTGGGATGGGGGGTATGTAGAGAGAGAGGAATGGAAGAGAGGTTGGGAGGAAGGAAAGAGTGAGCAAAGATCTGGAATGATTGAAGCTAAAACGTCAGTTGTGCGAATTAAGTCCATGGACTTTAACCCTCGGCTTTGGAAAGGATCTGCTTAGTTCCTCCTAAGACTGCGAACTGAAAGAGATTTTTTTTTTATTGTGACAGAGAAAAAAAGAGCATCTATCATTGTTTTCTTAGGCCAGAACTGTGTCGTCTTAGACTTTAAACTTGGAGCTAGAGGCTTCACATCTCTTCTGTTATAACGTTTGACTGGATGGCAGGAGCTGGACGTGAACCCAAGAAGTTTCTGTGACTGTAAAAGAAACTTGCCCAGGATTTCGATAGTTTCCCCCAAGATAAGCTCATCCTTTATGACTTCCTCTCGAGAGGAAAAGTCTCGAGATAGATTGATGAGCCATGAGACATGCACTGTTTTCTTTTGCAGGAAGGAGTTTTTGTTTATCTTTATGTCTTGAAAGATCTTTTCATGATCTATGATTTAGGTCTAATTTGAGGAGTGCAATTGAAAGCTCCCTTGCGCATTGGGCGTGGCCTTCCAAAAGTTATTGTGCAGCTTTTCGCCAGCGTTTCCGTTTGTGCCCTCTTTGGATTCGAGGATGATGACTCTGTTCAGGCCATTCTCCTGTTTGTAGGTGTATGAGAGGTTTGAAGTGAAAAAGCTTATAGATATACGTTATATGTTGAATTTGTGAGGCTTATTGATTTACGTTATATGTTGAAGTTGAACTGTCAGTTTTGTGTTGCGACTTGCAGTCTCTTGAGTAAGCGGTGCACAGTGAAATTTCTGTTTGTATTCTCTCCCTTTGCTTTCCAGATTGCCTTATCCCCACGCGCAGACACTAATCCAAACAGACAGTCCGTGACATGCTGAAACCACAACTTTCTCTCCAGCTTTCCCATTTATATACGCCTTTTTCTCTCATCGGACCATGTCTCTCTCGGTTTCTTTGGAATAAATACACCTTTTTAGACCCGGTGGTTGGATGCGTTGTTTTGTTGTGTCCCCTTTCTTATCCAGATATAAGGGGTACTTATTGTAAACAGTGTGTGTGTGTGTGTGTGTGTGTGTGTGTGTGTGTGTGTGTGTGTGTGTGTGTGTGTGTGTGTGAGGCACTGTGGGTTTAGTTCTTTTCTCCTGTTTGTCTGCGAACTTCATCATCTCAGCATCTTTCTGTTTCTGTCTTCGGTACCCCACTTTTCTGAATCTAATATAAATTGTTTGACAGCAATGTGTGATTGTGCGTCGCTGTCCTCTATTATGTTCGTTTTGTGATGTCTGAAGTTGACACTGGTTTCTCTTGTGTGTGAGTGCCCGAAATAGCTAAGACAGTGTAACACAAGCTGACAGCACACACTGTCACGCTGGCCATCCTTCGCCCTAAACATCCCGAAGCTGAAAGTCAATGACTTAAGCTTAATGTAAAAGGAAAATGAAACAGGCGAAATGCCTCAACTGCCAGCGTATTGGACACAGACAGTTTGAGAGTTGAGCTTCCCCTGCTTGTAGAAAGGGAAGCCCACAAAATGGAGCACTGGGACAGGGAGGCCGAGGCCACCGAAGAGACGGAGGTAACACTGAGTGACCTTGAGTTTGGTGGCAGCAAAAACTGACGGTCAGTTATGTTATGGTGATGTTGTACAGTCCTCTGTGGAGGAACCAACATTTTCTCCTGATGGAAAAGTCCGTCTGGATGATGGCAACTTGTTTTAGCATGAGGAAAGAAGATTCCTATTGTTCAGTGTTGCAGTTGTCGAACCAACAGTCACTGAAAAGGACACTGTACCAGTAACAATGGGACGTGTAACAGACTGTGAGTGTTCTGAGAGACGCTGGATGCAATGGAGTCGTCGTGAAGCAGGAACTGGTTGGTGGAAACCAGCACGATGGACGTCAAAGTTTTCTTCTAGTAGTGGACAATGTGGTGAAGAATTTCCACATGCCTTATAATTGGAGACATGCCTACATTTTCTGGAAGAAAATAAAACGAAGCTCTGTGTCTAAAGCGCTGCAGATGTTCCCAGCCCAGACTGGATTGGAACGTCAACCATTTCCGATCAGGTCGATCTGTCAGCAGAAGAGAGGACTATCAGTATAAATAACAATGATTAAAAAGAAAGAAAGAAAGAGAAAAAAACTGTCACCAAACATGTTTCTAAGAAAACAAGGAAAACAAATGAAAAAACAAGTTTTATTTCCACTAATGCTCTGGATGCTGAGCTTGTGCTGTAATGAGGACACCTTAGGCAACGGAAAACGTGACCGACAGTGCCAAACAGCTATTGTTTACAAACAGGAGACTGATCGAAGTGCAGAAAGCCGACTACCCTATTGGTAAATACAGAGACCAAAAGGACACACACACACACACACACACACACACACACACACACACACACACACACACACAACACACACACACACATGCAAGCACGCACGCACGCGCGCGCACACACACACACACACACACACACACACACACACACACACACACACACACTCACTCGCACACTGGAAAAGTATTTTATGAAGAAAAGGGTGTTCTTTTTATGATTTTCGAGAAGTGACGAATTTCAATTATGACAAACCTCTACGTCACTGTCATGGACCTTGTAAACAAGTTGTGTACAGGAGATCACATAGGCATCAAGAAGTAAGATCCATGTTACAAACAGACTTGCTAGTGTGCCATATATCGCTGCTTGGTTCAAACCTATCAGTTTTTTGCTGTACAAGTTCTTGAGCTAGTTCATCATATCACGTAAATGTAGACGTGATAATTGGGGAAATTTCTTAAGAGTCACAGAATCATCCCGAGAGTGCACCTAGCTTCTAGAATATTCCAGAAACTGCTGTTAGAATGTTCAGTACGTTTCGACTGGTTGTACTATGTCATGGTCCTCGAGCTTTAGATGGAAACTAGAAATGATCGGGGTCTGCGGCATCTGAGAGAGAGAGAGAGAGAGAAGTATGAACATTGTTTGAGTTGGATAAGCCTTGTTTGGGGATCCTTGTAACGATCATACGGAGACTGACAATTGAATCATCTACTGGCAAGAAAGGCTGTAAACTTGACACCAGTCGACTTTTCTCCACCTGTCTGATTCAAACAGACCTTAGAACCAGCTGTTATTCTCTCCAGTCAGTGTCCTACGCCCTCAGAAATGTTTTCAAGGAACCAGTTTGTTTCTTCCTCATAGCAAGCTAGCCTGTGCTTCTGAATTAGCTCTGCTGGTAGGGAATAAGCCACCATGACATGACTATGATAATGACGAACGCCCCCCTCAGACTGCTGTAGCTGCCTTTACAACCAGGGTGAATGTTTCCTATACCACGGCCAAACCAGTAGGATGAGATCGGTTTATGACCGCTTCGTCTTCCTCGTCAAGTCTTAGACTGGCAGACGATCTTCCGTTGGTCTTTTGTTCTCAGGCTTTCCCATGCTTTATAGTCTGCCGCTGTGCTGGAATCGTTTCCGGACATGAGGCATTCGATAACTTTCTCAGTTCGGTGTGCTCATGCTTCTTTTACGATCAGGTCTCTTCTCCTGTCTCGACATGTCTTCCCCTTGATGACCGCAAGTCTTCCTACTCCTATACGTTCTTCATCCATCGCGTTGTATGCTCATTAGTTCTTTGTTTCGTTCGTTTTATTGTTACTGTTCGCAACTTCTCTGTGTGTGTGTGTGTGTGTGTGTGTGTGTGAAACCGTATCGCTTCCTTCCATGTATTCGCACAGTTGTTACATTTGGAAAATATAGTCATCCTCATTGTCGACATAATCATCTCTCATTTTTCTCTCTTTTATTTCTAACATTGATGGTCTGTCTTTCCCGATTCAGTTTTGTTTCTTTCCGATTGCTTACATGTTGGATGTCTCTTTGTATGTTTGCACGCTGAAGGTGACAATAACTGTTATTTACATTGTTTTCATTTGGTTTTTTGCAAAATTCAAATGGTAAAATTCTGTGAAAAACGGTACGCTGTTGACAGATAGACAATCTTTCCACAGAAAGACAAGGCAACTTTCTTTGAGGCCGTACCTTCTCTCTGGTGAAGTGTAATGAATAGTCGGTGAAATGTTAAAATTAACGGAGATTCCGAGAATTACAATGTTAAACTTGCAAGGAAAGAAAAGAAAACGAAAGGAGAGATCTAACACAAAAATGAACTCGGTGTAGTGTGTCGCCTTACCTTTCACACAGTGCTGCTGAGACAGGCATGGACTACAGTTGCGAGGGAGATAAATCTAGTACAGTTCCAACCCAGTTCAAAGATATGGGAGCCGAATAGACTGCTTGCGGTTTTTCATTATTGTTGTTGTGCTTGCGGTGTTTCGTTGTTGTTGTCGTTGCTTATGTGTGAGTGTGTATGGGTGTTGTTGTTTGGTTTTATTTGTTTTGTTTCGTATGAAACGCGCGTCATATGGAGCACACCAGTTCTCAAATTAGCTCCCTTTTCATCAGTATTTCTCAGCGATCAATCCCAGAGCATCGAGGTAGCAAGCCTCTGGCCAGATAGAATCAATACTTGCAAAAGTTAAGGCACTCGTGTGTTTGAATTTATCATTACATTTTTTTTTCTTCTGACAAGCTCAGAAGAGAGAGAGAGAGAGTGAGAGGTGAGGAGAAGGGAGGAGAGAGCAAGACATTTGGAGTCTTAAGGTCTCACAGAATATTTCTCCGATTGAACTTCACCATGGGGAAAAAAAATCAGTTCTACCGTGGTAAATGCTAATCAGAACTTCCCCTGAATAAATTCAAACTTCGTGAACATTACAAAGTCAGTCGTGATACACACATTGATAAGTCAGTATCCAAGAGATTCGGTCTGAACGCGACACGAACATCACCACAGGCGATAAGAACAATTGCACAACGTCAAAAGATGAGTCACAAGTACTGACATTTTTTAAAAATCTCTCATTCCAAAAGAGAACTCAAGAGACTTGCATATTTTTCTCCACGCTGGTCGTCACTCGAGGAGAGCCGTCTTTCCTGGTGTGGGGAGAGATCAAAGATTAACGAAAACAGCTTCCCTGCTGGAACCGGGCGAACCCTTCCCTGACTTCCCAGAGGTAGGTCTCCCCGACCCCCGTCCCTCAGTCCGCGGAACGAATGGCAGTTGTCAGTCCTTGTCACTGTCGAAGGGCAGTCACTCTCTGCATTACCTCCCCTCCCACAGACCTAATTGACAGGGAGGACCCGGGGGCCTGACGGAACAGGCCCGGGAGGAGGAGGGCGGGGGAGTGCCAGGTGAGGGGGAGGCTGAGGTGGCGATGGAGGTTGGAGTGGGTGGCAGAGGCTTCTGATTGCAGATTGCCAATTGATTTCTCATCGACCATCAGTCCTGTCCTCTAAGTTGGCAGGAAAACGACACATGGTGCACGGTTAAGATAAGACTCGGAGCAGCAATGCGCACCCCCACCCCCACCCTCTATCCCTAATCACTGAACTGCACCACATAGACGTTCTTAAGAAGCCTTGTCCCACCCCCACACTCTATCCCTAATCACTGAACTGCACCACATTGACGTTCTTAAGAAGCTTTGTCCCACCCCCACGCTCTATCCCTAATCACTGAACTGCACCACATACACATTCTGTAGAAGCCCTGCCATGTTTTACTGCAGCGTGAAAGGATCTTGAAACCGATTCATTGCATAAATCTGTGCAAAAAAAATAAACAAAAAAAAAAACAATTTTCTTGTTCTGTGTCTGAAATCCCTGGAGGCAAAACTGAACTCAACTGTCCATTGTGACCCACAGTGCGGAGACACAGAGTCTAGAACAGTCTGAAAAGTTTTAGACGTGCTCGTGATGAAAATGAATCTTAGGATTTGAAATGCAATCATCTTTATCCGTAGAAAAATGAAACCAGACGTGTTTGACGTTCAGAAGATGTTGACGGCAATTCTGTTTGGTTTAACTCTAGTTTGACATGTTTCACTATCTAAAGATCATAGAAAATGATGAGTGAAGAGTTTACATAGTGGTTTTGTTTGTTTGTTTTTAAACACAGATGCGCGAAGTCATAAATGAACATTCCATCTAGTAAATCATTTAAGCTTACGTATTTTAGTTCCAATAATTCTTTATCATTCGCACATCGTTTTCTTTACTATCACATAGAGCTATATTCAAAAGACCTGCAAAAGTAATTGATGAAAATATCTTTTAAAAAGGGTAGATGTAAAGAAACAGATTTAGAGAATGGCAACATAATCACAGACTGCACAATATGGATAAACAATGATGATTTTTTTTCCCGTCCTCTTCTACATTTTACCGAATAATGTTTAAGTTGAAAGGGAACGTCAGCATGGAATGTGACACTCGTATCAGTGACATTGCTGCCTTCTGTATGACGTTATGGTCAGGAAACCATACTGGACACCGCCTGTGATGATTCCATGCACACATGACTGCTTTTGACCAGTCCTTGCGCCATGACTGGGGCGTTGTTTAACACAGGGACGAAGTTTTGGACAGGGACAGCAGAGAGCATCTCATAAAACGTCACCTCTCTTCAATACTTTAAAACTCATTAATCACTTTGGGATCGATCTTCTATAGTGGGTGAAGCCTGCTAACATGGGTAAACCTGCTCAAGATGGATATGTCTGCCTGAGCCTCCACTGCACTAATACTATGTTCAGTAAACCCTAGTCAAACAGTCTGGCGGACTCTTCTACAGAGTCATCATTTGAGAACCCCAAATATTTTGTCATCCATTCATACCGCTCTTTTTACACTACGAACATTTCCTACAATATGATTTTTTTGAGTAAAGATTAGTGGCATCCAAACATTTCTTCTCAGTTGAAGTCGCGCTTTCTTGGGTGTCTCGAAAGCTTATTGGTAGCAATTAACCCATCCAAAGTTCTGTCATGAGACATATTCTATATCAGCGTGCAAATCATCCATTGTGAGTAGAAAAAGATACGCCCGAAGGTACCAGCGGGCCCCAGAGAATTACTGTCCTCAGCTGTCAAACCAACCGGCTTGGAGCAATCCTGCACCGTCCTAGGAAGCTTGCGCTATATTCACATAGGGTACAGGCACGAACAAGGGCATTCCATCAAAACGTCACGGGACCTAACTGCTCCCAGGTAGACGCCATTGTGTGACCACCAGGCGCGACACAACAGAACCTCCAATGAAGCACCCCCCTTGGCTGTACCAGCCTGTAGGCCGACTTCATGACTGCAGAAGAGCCTACCAAGCGAAAGACGCCAACATCAAACAACTGCTGGTGCTGATATGCACTTAACCTCTGTTGTCCTCCGTCTCACAGCAGAAGAGTTGGGAATTATTTGTCACTGGGGAACAAAGAAAATGCTTCGAAGCTCGAACAATCGAAGTGAATGATTGTCAACTTTTTTGTTTACATTTATTGTTTATTTCTTTCAAACAAACGCTCACGCAAATGCTCACACTGCTCAGAAAGTTATTTGCTTTTCCCCTCCCCAAGGCTTTTCAAATAGTCTCCATGATTTGTTTTTCCCGTCATCAAGGCTTTTCAAATAGTCTCGATAATTTGTTTTCCTCTCCCCAAGGCATTTTAGATAGTCTCTATGATTTGTTTATCCCGTCACCAAGGCTTTTCAAATAGTCTCTATAATTTGTTTTTCCCTTCCCCAAGGCTTTTCAAATAGTCTCTGATCAAAGACAAAACATGGGTCAAACGGAAGGCAGTGATTATCAGTTGTAAACGTTGTCTTTCATGACTCTCGATCTTGAAACTGCCGTGTTATTTGCTTGCAAAAGTCAGAAGTTTTCCAACAGGCTGTCTGATGGACAGGCGTTCCTGGCACAGTCATTCTAGAGTTGTTTACTGAGAAGGCCGGAATGGAGGAACAGTCGACCTGAACGTTGCTGAACTCTAGGGCTTGTGTTTATGCGTGTGATTTGGGCTTTGTGAAGCTGTGGAGGAACTGGTACTTAGGTGTTGGGAAAGTCGCCATTGAGAAATATGTGAGAACTGACATTCATATTCAGATAGCAAAAAAATGAATATTCATACCAATATACGGGAATGTTTAGCACTGTAAAATGTGAAATAAACCCTTTGAAGTTTAATTAGCCTAATCTACATAGACACTGAACTGAACTGCATTAAGAACCTCTCGAAAAGATGTCTGATTTTGCCCAGCATGGTAGATAGATAAACAGATATATAAATACATAGATCGAGAGACAGATGGGTACATAGCTAGCTAGATAAATCAACGCTGATTCAATTCCGCCGTGTAGTACTATAAGAGATGCATGTTCTGTTCTGAAATCAATAAGAAAAAAAGTTCTATTCTTATCCTGTCTTTGCGGATTTCTGTTGCGAAAGTCATCAGACCAACGGCTTTTGTAACGTGTAGACCTCGATCCAGATTCTCTCCTTTGGCCTTAGGCATTGAAGTACTTTGAGAATTCGTCGATTTAAATTGTATTGAAATTGCCGTTCGGACTCCGCCCATGAAATTATGCTGTCTCTACGCGTGCGTCCCTCTCTCTCTTTCTCAGTATGTGTGTGTGTGTGTGTGTGTGTGTGTGTGTGTGTGTGTGTGTGTGTGGCGTGTGTGTGTGCGTGTGTGTGTGTGTGTGTATGCGTGTGTGTGTGTGTGTGTGTGTGTGTTTGTTTGTGTGTGTGTGTGTGTGTGTGTGTGTGTGTGTGCGTGCGTGCGTGCGTGCGTGCGCGCTTGCTTGCTTTTGTCCCTGTCTCTCATTTCTTCTTTCTGTCTCCCTGTCTCTGTGTTCCTGTACATGTCTCAGTGTCTTTGGGTGGTATAGTTTGCACATTTTGATATCCGTTATTTGTGACGTTTGAAGAAAACAGTGGCCTGTTCGTCGAAAATTTGTCTGTTTTTCAATTGTTGTAAATAAGCGTGATTGCGCATTCTGTTTTGTGCGTTTATTTGTCGTTTGGTAGAGAGAGAGAGAGAGAGAGAGAGAGAGAGAGAGAGAGAGAGAGAGAGAGAGAGAGAGGAGGCATGCATTCCCCATCCCCACCCCTCGCATTTATTTCTGTTTCCCGGGTCCTCTCTAACTACTGATTTGATTCGTCACTTTTGCTGTCCGATTTCCTCTGTAACCGCCCCCCCCCCCCCCTCCCCCTCTCACAAACACCCCCCCCCCCTCTCTCTCTCTTCTCTGTCTTAGTGTCCCGCTCTGTGTCTTTCCCCTTGATCTCTATGTATCTCCTGTCTAAAGGTGTCCTCCATGTCCGACTCTCTCTCCCCGTTTCTGACTCCTCTCTCAATCTATTTCATTTCACCCAACTACACGTGCCTAGCTTCCTCGATATCCTACCTCCTCCCCACACACTTCGTTTTCGCTCTTTTCTCACCTCCCCTTCCCCACCCCCTTTCTCCTCCTGAACTTTCTCCTTTTTCAATATATCCCAGTTTATCAGTTTGGCGTTTTTGAATCAACAAAGTGATCTAATGTTAAGGTCTTTATGTTGCTTTAATATTGTCTTTTCATTCATCCACTGCAAAATGCAAATATCGCAGTTTTCTGGTGGGCGCGTGCGTGGTGTGTGTGAGTGTGTGAGTGTGTGTGTGTGTGTGTGTGTGTGTGTGTGTGTGTGTGTGGTGCGTGCGTGCGTGTGCGTGTGCGTGCGTGCGTGCGTGTGTGTGTGTGTGTGTGTGTGCGTTGTGTGCGTGCGTGTGTGTGTATTGGGGGGGGGGGGGGTATATTAATCATTTAGTTTTCATTAAGGTGTCACGGCGTACAGACTAGTCCATACACGCTCTACTGCATGTGCTTAGTTTCAAAACCACCCTGCACAGGGTTTACAGCTGATGGATAAATGATTTAATGACCGAGATGAAAGGATTTAAGACGAGGGCTCATTGGTACGACTCAGTAGAGTCACTGCCAATGTTTATTCTATAATCAAAATAACTCTGCAATTCTACCATCAGTCACTCCACAACGTGTCAAAGGTTTAACCATCCAAAACCCCATCAATATTCAGTAGTGTACGATTTTTTGCCCAACTAAGTCCTATCCAGTTACAGGTCCAAAGATGCCCGGGACCATATTGGGTCCGTTGCTACCAAACAGGATTGAAGGGAAGACTGGGACCAAACAGGATTGAAAGGGAAGACTGGTGCTGCACGGGATTAAGAAGGAAAACAGGAACCAACCAGAATTTAAAGGGAAGATTGGGGTCAAATAGGATTAAAGGGAAGACTGGGTTCAAAGAGGATTGAAAAGGAAGACAGGGTTCAAATAGGATTAAAAGGAAGACCGGGTTCAAATAGGATTAAAAAGGAAGACCAGGTTCAAATAGGATTAAAAGGAAGACTGGGTTCAAATAGGATTAAAAGGGAAGACTGGGATCGAACAGGAATAAAAGGCAAGACTGGGATCAAGCAGGATTTAAAGGGAAAAGTGGGGCCATACTGGATTAAAAGCGAAGACTGAAACCAAACAGGATTTAAAGGGAAGACTAGGTTTAAATAGGATTAAAAGGGAAGACTGGGTTCAAATAGGATTAAAAGGGAAGACTGGGTTCAATTAGGATTAAAAGCGAAGACTGAAACCAAACAGGATTAAAAGGGAAGACTGGGTTCAGTTAGGATTAAAAGGGAAGACTGGGAACAATGGGAAACAGGTTTAAAATGGGAAGATTGGGACAAAATAGGACTAAAAGTGAAGATTGAGACTGAAAAGAATTCTATGGGAAGACTAGGATCATACAGACTTAGAAAGGAAGTCCAGGACCAAACAGGATTAAAATGGAAGACTGAGATACACAGGATGAAAAAGGGAAGACTGGGGCCAAAATGGAATTAAAAGGGAAGACTGGGACAAAATAGGATTAAAAGGAAGATTGGGACTGAACAGAATTCTATGGGAAAACTTGGGTCGTACAGAATTAGAAAGGAAAACCAGGACCAAACAGGATTAAAATGGAAGACTAGGACACACAGGATTGAAGGGGAAGACTGGGATCAAACAAGATTAAAAGGAATGACCGACTCTACAGAGAATTAAAAGGAAGACTGGGGCCACACCGGATTAAAAGGAAAGACTGGAATCACACAGGATTAAAAGGAAGATTCGACCACACAGAATTAAAAAGGAAGACTGGGACCACAATGGATTGAAATAGAAGACTGGAACCAATTAGGATTAAAAAGCAAAAAAAAGGAAGACTGGGACTACACAGGATTGAAAAGGAAGACTGAAGCCAAACAGAATTAAAAAAGAAGATGAAAGCACACAGATTTAAAAGGGAAGAATTTGACCAAACAAGATTAGAGCAGAAGGCGTGGACCACACATGACTAATGAAAAGGGAAGGCTGGAATCAAGCAGGATCAAAGAGGAAGGCTGGGACCCCACAGGATTAAATAGAAAGTTTGGGACCAGACAGGATTATAACAGAAGACTGGGACCACACAGGATTAAATAGAAAGTTTGGGACCAGACAGGATTATAACAGAAGACTGGGACCACACAGGATTAAATAGAAAGTTTGGGACCAACAGGATTATAACAGAAGACTGGGACCACACAGGATTAAATAGAAAGTTTGGGACCAACAGGATTAAACAGAAAACTGGGACCAACAGGATTAAATAGGAAGTTTGGACCAGACAGGATTATAACAGAAGACTGGGACCACACAGGATTAAATAGAAGTTTGGGACCAGACAGGATTATAACAGAAGACTGGGACCACACAGGATTAAATAGGAAGTTTGGGACCAGACAGGATTATAACAGAAGACTGGGACCACACAGGATTAAATAGAAGTTTGGGACCAGACAGGAATGTAACAGAAGACTGGGACCACACAGGATTAAATAGAAGTTTGGGACCAGACAGGATTATAACAGAAGACTGGGACCATACAGGATTAAATAGGAAGTTTGGGACCAGACAGGATTATAACAGAAGACTGGGACCACACAGGATCAAATAGGAAGTTTGGGACCAGGCAGGATTATAACAGAAGACTGGGACCACACAGGATCAATAGAAAGTTTGGGACCAGACAGGATTATAACAGAAGACTGGGACCACACAGGATCAAATAGAAAGTTTGGGACCAGCAAGGATTTAACAGAAGACTGGGACCACACAGGATCAAATAGAAAGTTGGGACCAGACAGGATTATAACAGAAGACTGGACACCACACAGGATTAAATAGAAAGTTTGGGACCAGACAGGATTATAACAGAAGACTGGGACCACACAGGATTAAATAGGAAGTTTGGGACCAGACAGGATTATAACAGAAGACTGGGACCACACAGGATTAAATAGGGAAAGTTTGGGACCAGACAGGATTATAACAGAAGACTGGGACCACACAAGATTAAATAGAAAGTTTGGGACCAGGACAGGATTATAAAAGACTGGGACCACACAAGGATAAATCGAAAGTTTGGGACCAGACAGGATTATAAAGACTGGGACCACACAAGATTAAATCGAAAGTTTGGGACCAGACAGGATTATAACAGAAGACTGGGACCACACAAGATTAAATAGAAAGTTTGGGACCAGACAGGATTATAACAGAAGACTGGGACCACACAGGATTAAATAGAAAGTTTGGGACCAAACAGGAATATAACGGAAGATTAATTGAGAAGACTGGGACCATGCAGGATTAGAACCAATGCCTCGATTACATTGAATGAGAAGAAGACTGGAACTATACAAAGAGAAGACAAGACTGGACTATACAGGTTCAAAAGGAAGACGACAACTATAAAAGTGAAGAAGGGAAAGACTGGGACCACACAGAATTGAAATGGATGACTACAACCAGACAGGATCAACAGGAAGAATGGAACCACTTGAGATTTAAGATAACTCGGAAACATGAATAAAGGGAAGACTTGGACCACACAGAATTAAAAGAAGGCTTGGAACACACAGAATTAAAAGGGAAGGTTGACACAACAGAATTAAAAGGGAAGACTGGGACCACACAGAATTAAAAGGATGACTGGGACCACACAGGATCAGCAGGGAAGATTGGACACACAAGATTAGAATGAGAGACTGAGGCCATACAAAATCAAAACAGGAAAACTGAAATGAACAGTATTAGAAAGGGAAGACTGAGACAATGCAAGATCAAAGAGGGAAGGACTGGAAACCATACGAGAAGAAAAGGGTAGACTTGACACAGAGAGATTCAAAAAGGAAGACTGAAACAACACAGGATCAGATGGAAGACTTGGAGCACAAACAATGAGTTTCATCCATCTACAAGAAAACCAATGACTGACCTAGTAACGTCATGATTGACCAAACCAGTACAGCATGTGTCCACATCTCACAGGAACTGGCTCTGGCACTAGGATATGTAAAATCCATCTCTGGCATGTAATGGAGACTTCACAGCATTCCTGACATCATCCTCATCTCCACAGGTTAAGAAGGAAAAAGGTTAAAGGCCAACATGCCCCTCTCTTAGGTGACCTTATCTTGATTCTGCCTATATACACTAAATTTGTGACTCGAACAAACTGTGGCTATTGGGAGGAGTGGCAGAAAGTATCCACTTGCAAGTGGATGCTTACACTGCTTTGCTGTGTTTGAAAGCAATGCTGTCCTCATATGGAACTTAACAGACAGTCATATCCTGTCAAAATCCACACTGCTGCACCCCACCACAACCATAATGTCGCCTCTGGTGAAAGACTGTATGAAACCAAACAGTAACAGCTCACTGCAGACTTCATGACAACACAATAGTGACAGTTCATTGCAGACTCCATGACAACACAATAGTGACAGCTCACTGCAGACTTCATGACAACACAATAGTGACAGCTCACTGCAGACTTCATGACAACACAATAGTGACAGCTCATTGCAGACTTCATGACAACACAATAGTGACAGCTCACTGCAGACTTCATGACAACACAATAGTGACAGTTCATTGCAGACTCCATGACAACACAATAGTGACAGCTCACTGCAGACTTCATGACAACACAATAGTGACAGCTCACTGCAGACTTCATGACAACACAATAGTGACAGCTCATTGCAGACTTCATGACAACACAATAGTGACAGCTCACTGCAGACTTCATGACAACACAATAGTGACAGCTCACTGCAGACTTCATGACAACACAATAGTGACAGCTCATTGCAGACTCCATGACAACACAATAGTGACAGCTCGCTGCAGACTTCATGACAACACAATAGTGACAGCTCATTGCAGACTCCATGACAACACAATAGTGACAGCTCACTGCAGACTTCATGACGACACAATAGTGACAGCTCATTGCAGACTTCATGACCACACTATAGTGACAGCTCACTGCAGACTTCATGACGACACAATAGTGACAGTTCACTGCAGACTTCATGACAACACAAAAGTGACAGTTCACTGCAGACTTCATGATGACACAATAGTGACAGCTCACTGCAGACTTCATGACAACACAATAGTGACAGCTCACTGCAGACTTCATGACAACACAATAGTGACAGCTCACTGCAGACTTCATGACAACAAACAGTGACAGTTCACTGCAGACTTCATGATGACACAATAGTGACAGCTCATTGCAGACTTCATGATGACACAATAGTGACAGCTCACTGCAGACTTCATGACTACACAACAGTGACGGCTCACTGCAAACTTCATAACACGATAGTGACAGCTCACTGAAAACTTCATGGCAACACAACAGTGACAGCTCACTGCAGACTTCATGACTACACAATAGTGACAGCTCACTACAAACTTCATAACACAATAGTGACAGCTCACTGAAGACTTCATGACAACCAAACAGTGACGGCTCACTGCAGACTTCATGACAACCAAACAGTGACGGCTCACTGCAGACTTCATGACAACATGATTGTGACAGCTGCAGACTTCAGGCTTGGGCATGGATAGGTATAGAGAGAGACAGAGTGAGATAGATCGGAACAGAGTGCAAGAAAACTGAAAAAAATCAGTGGCATTTTCTTTACACCACATCCTCATTTTGTTCTTCAGAAAAAAATAATTCATTGTAAAGAAAAATGAATATGGGTATTCTGTAGACAAACGTGCACACACACACACACACACACACACTCACACACACACACATACACACATGTATGTACACAAAAAGTTTCTGATGCACAAAAGTTAGCATCCACATGAATAGAAAGAAAGTAAAAAAAAAAGACCAATTATTTTCATGCTGTTTGATAAAATGTGTATGTACACAGGCAACCGTAAATACAATATTGCTTTGAGACATTAAAATATACTTACTACAGAGAGAGAGAGAGAGAGAGAAGAGAGAAGAGAGAGAGACAAAGAAAGAGACACAGAGAGAGACAGTGAGGCAGAATTATGTTGTGGGAAAAAGCATGAGTGCACATACACACACATACGACCATCTCAACTCAATGAGCTATGCTCAGGTGAATAAATCTGTGCTAATTTATTCATCTTGTTGACACAGACAGTGATCGGACTCCAACACAAGCTGACCAATCCAGACATAAGGTATGTACCTGCAGAAGAAGATAGGAATGTAACACTGTCACCCAAGTAAACCCTCAGCAATAGCAGGTAAACTGCAGTCATGGCAAAGTCTTGTCTGTAACACTGTTATAGGTGTGCTGTTCGCCTGTACTCATATGACATGTTTATGTCAATATACACATAGTAACATGATTCTTTTAGACAGTTTCTTCTCACTGACACATTACCTGTCTTATTCTCTGTGTATGTAACATGCTTTTTGCCAGATAATTATTCTGGACATGGCACTTCATACAAACTGTCCTTGATTTCATTATCATAACTATTTCATACACAAAACTGTGCTAGATACATTCTAAAGAAAACAGTAAGTCTCTTAATAGAGGAGAACAAAAGTCTTGAATGATGGTAAGCTGTGGACGCTGGTCTTGGTCAGTGAGCTTAACATCATATATTTTCCATGCTACCATGCCTCAGACCACAGCAGCTGAGATACTGCTAACCTATGGCACCTGTGTGGTACTGCAGCCCTGAAGCTGTGACTTCAGAGAGCCAGCCAGATGATACTCTTGCTGTGAATCACGTCAAACAAGGTTTGTATACTGTCCATTGTATCTGCTAGGGATAATGTTTGTTTCATCTTCACTGATTAGTTTGATCTTCACTGATACCATTTTTCATGAACCATTTTTTTTTTTATTTCAATGTGAGACATTTAATAAAACGTTCATTCCATCTCCAGCTTTAAATATCTGTTTTCATGATTACTTGCCAACACAAATCATCAAAGATTACTTGGCAACACAAATCATCAAAGATTACTTAGCAACACAAATCATCAAAGATTACTTGGCAACACAAATCATCACACATGCACCCCTCACCGCCCATCCCCTCCCCGCCCCCTCCCCCTCCAAATTGCTGTTGTCAATATTTCACCTTGAGGAAGCCATCCTTCTATATAATCAGTTGACATAATCTTGAGATCTTTCAAACGCACAAAAATCTGTAAACATTTTAAAAATCTTGAGCATGGTGGGAGAAAATACCAAGTCATGCAATTTGCTCCACACTGTGCACTGGCAATTCAATGAACACACATGTCAATAAAAGTTAAGCATAAAAAAGACACCTTCCTGAGAAATGTTTATGCTAAGTTTGCCTATAATCATATGTCTAAAACAAACATGTGCATTGTATACAGACTGACAGAACAAGAAGAAGCCCCTCCTCAAAAAAAGAAGGCAGAAAAGAAACAGGCGAAAGAAGACCAAAAATCAGATGAAAAGGAGACAGAAGGATGGTTGAATTAGCATTAATTTGTGAAGACATTTCTTCAGCCATTGTTGCTGTGTACAAATCACAGATGAAGAACAAGTTACAAAGGAAAATCAGAAATAATGAGCAAAGAGGGAAAAAAAAAACAGTAGATAATGTAACAGGCCTGTTGTTACAAGAGGGGTCAGATCAGCAAGCATCATGACTATGATGAGTAGTTCATCCCTAGCTGTTTCTGAGCCTCCTCCAGAGTGGTCATGATGCTGATGGAGTCCTTATGAGGCATTTTTGGGCATTCCAGCAGTCCTGAAACACACACACACACACACACACACACACAACACACACACACACACAAACACATAACACACAACACACACACACACATACATACACACACACATGCGCACACACACACACACACACACACACACACACACACACACACACACACACACACACAAGCACACAGAAATTGATGGAACTGTTAAATTTCAGCCACAGATAAAGATTTGGAAAGATGGTGGAGCACATAATTAAGAAAAAAAGATGACAATCTGCCAGAGCGCAGGTCATGGACTAAGACGACACATCCTTAATACCTGAGCTGAAATCCAGGAACACAACACGCACTGGCATGATAAAAGAAATGGCACAAGCAGGAACAGTGCCTGAAGAAACTGGGCTTTCCTTACTGCATTCACCCAACAAGCAGGGGTCTACCAGCTTGCTTTTAGTACCAACAGTCGTGTGAAGCTGCATGGTAGAAGCCATTATTTGTGGAAACAAAATCATGTGACCTCATCTCATAAAAGTAAAGCTTTTCACTCTGGGTAACTTCTATTCATTTGGGATAACTTCATTTCGTTTTGGGTAGCTTCTTTTCAGTGTGTGTGCGTGCGTGTGTGCGTGCGTGCATGCGTGCATGCGTGTGTGTGTGTAAACAATTAAGATTTCATCCCTGAATCATTTATCACAACCACTGTACAAAACTTCTTCACACAGTATACGTGTAAGAGACAAAAGACATAATAATAGAGAATCAGTTCAGAATTTAGGGTGTAAAATGACATAGACATTACACCCATGACCTTGCTGCTTACCCAGTATCAACCACACCTTTATATAAAATCAACTTTATGACCAGCTGCTACAGTCAGCATCCCAAAGTGCAGGCTGGGCTCTTCTTCTTCCTCTTCTGCATACACAGGCTGATACTCCTGCGGACACTCCTTGTATAGACAGGCAAGTATTAATCCCACCTGCCCAACAAAGGGAGTGGACTTCTGTGTGCATGACCATTTTTTTATCCTGCCATTAAGGCAGCCATACTCCATCTTCAGGGAAAGGCTGGGTTCAATTCCCATGACAGGCTTGCAGCTGAGCGTGCAAAGGGCTCAAACAGGAAGACTGGAAACGCACAGTCAGGTTCCGCCAACTTAAACGATGGATGCCTGACAATGTTGCTGAAATTCTTGTGACCAACACAGCAGGTATTTGCATCTTTTGTGATCTGTTCATGGTGGCCTCTGGTATGACAGAAGCCTACAGTACAGCCCTGTCTTGTAATCTCAGATCAGACTACAGACCTGTTTACCCTGAAAATGTTGGTGTACTTTTCCACAAAAACAAGCATATTTCTGATAGGTATGCATACTCTCACATGGAAGGGGGAGGGGGAGGAACTGAATAAAGGTAGCTGATGTCCAATGTACCAAAATGGGCAATGCTGATGTTGATGTTGCAGCAACCGCAGTGAGCACAGGTTTTTTCGACAGATGATTCTTTCATACTGGGTTCACTGGCATACTTCTGGAGAAATTCCAGCCCTCTTGCCATTTTCTATTTTTAGAAAAAAAATTATTTCAAGCCCTGCAGCCACAATGTTGTTATGTTTCAGCATGTTGCTGATGAAGTAGAGTGAAAAGGTGAGAATCTGAGAAAAAAAAGCTAGAACCATCGCTCCTTGGTAAAAGCATTCTGACTGGCATACTGAGACAACACTGTGGTTAAAATTTCTCAAGACCTTTGTGTCAAGATCATTTGTCTTCATATCTGTGTGTTTTTTATGTTCAGCACATTTGACATACTTTTGTAAAACATAAATACAGAATCTGCTGAAATTGTACAGTACATAGGTCTGAAAGTACAAACCCATAGCATAATCTTCGTCACCCTCATCCTCCATTATCTTCAATGAAAAGAACATCTGAAATCCTGTGGTCTTCCATGCCTTGTTGTCATGGTGATCTCTGTGAGGACTTCCCTTTCGTGTCCATGCCCCTGCTGAGTTTGTTTCCAAGTCTTCATTTGTCAGCAGTGTCCTGGGATTGATGCTGCATGGACATGGTAGCATCTTGCACAGGAAGATGCTCACACAGGGCTCTAAAACTAAGCAATCATCATCATCAGAATGTGGCTGAGAAGTGATGTCTTGCGTATGATGGATCTAAACAAGCACAATACTACTGACGTGATTCGGCAGCATTGCACTTTCTCCTCTGGTAAAAAGGCTGATAGAAACCTACTAATTGCTCCTGCAGAATGCCAGTTCTGAGGCAGCAACAGAACAGATCAGGGTGTGGCTTTGTAGAGTGTGGTCGAAACGAGTGATGAGGAGGTAATGCCATAGGCGGGAGGGGGAGCCCACAGACCATGAAACAGCACATAATAACAATAGTAACAATCCTAATACTACCACTAACAACAACAACAATAAAAGTAATAAAGGGCTCACCTTTTTGGAGACATTCTCTGACACACTGTGCTTCATAGATGAAGCCTTGGGAATTAACAAAGTCGTAGGTGTAGGGACTGTCTGGGAGGGGAAACTCCATTGTCTCCCCTGAAGGCAGCGTGATCTTGGTCGGGCATTGCAAGGGGTCCTCCAGCTGCACAACACCAGTGCTTGTTAACATTACTGGAAACAGAATGCCTAGTATCCGGTGCTTTAATGAAAAACGACTTACTTTAGAAAAAAAAGGTAACTGATTATTACATTACTAGATATATACAATGGATTACAAATCCAGAAACAGTAACACATGGATGAGAAACATGGAGAAACAAGCTACACTAATTAATTCAGAAACATTGAATGAAAATCATTTTATCATGTTACTTTAGACATGAAACAAAAATTCTCTAGCAAAAATAAAAAAAGAAGCAAAGGAAGAAAAGGGAGAAAATTCTGCAAAAAAGTCAACAGTAAGACAAAGAGACTGCTCACCCCTTTCCAAGGATCCAGTTAACCCTCCACCTATAAAAGGAGCTCTTCAGTATCTGGATCTTGCTGTCAAGATTTCTTTCTTCAAGACAAAGACAGTTTCTTGTCATCAGTCACTGCTGAAGCCTACACCAATGCCCTCAGTCTGCTCATCTTTTCTGTCTTTGTCAGATTCCTATGAAGTAGAGAAGTGGAAAACATGGAGATGCAGGCTTCTCTTTTTGTGTTACCTGAGATTTCAACCAAAGGAAACTTAAAACAAGAAGAAAAAGGTACACGTGAAGGTGCAAGTGGTACCCAGAGATGTACTGTCCTAAACTGCTGAACCAACTGACTGGGAGCAATCCTGCACCACCCTTGGAAGCCTGCACTGTTTCCCATAGGGTACAAGAATGGAATGCCCTGTGCGTGCCTACACCTTATATGAATTTCTAGAAATGTGGTTTGAATGATTCCTCTTTGTAGCTTTCTTGCATTTAAATCACTGGCCGTGAAAAAAAGATCATCAATGCCTGATTACAACTAAAACAAAGCAACAAAAATTGTGGACACCGAAGACAAGTCACTTGTGTGCAGTGCCACTGTAACCCTTCCCTAGCACTATCCACATCAAATACAAATTCATTTTCTGACTTTGTAGATCAGTTTAAAGTATAAAATGCCAAGTGAATATCAGAACTAATGTTTGCCATGACTTTTCATCAAGCAGCAATAAAATTGTGGACAAAACTGATAAAAACATCAAAATAAACACGACACTAAAGACTTTGCCATCATTACTGTACTTTTCTGAAGAGCTACAAATGTTGTTTCAGGAATAGAAATGCTCTCACTTCCTGTTGTGGCCTTTGGAATGTGTTCGTCTGCTAGGCGCTGTTTCCAGCGATTCATGAGTACTCTTCTGGCACTGATCGGCGCACTTCTCACCCTAGTTTCAACTGCCATAATGATAGCAATGTCCACATGGCTACATTCACACACTGCTGTAAATGCTACATTCACACACTGCTGTAAATTCTGTTGGCATATTTTAATTTCCAGTAAAAGAATCGACATCTTTTTTTCTCTGAATGCCCTGAACAGACGCTGTGAGGTCAGCTGAGCTATAGCGGAAGTGAAAGTGATACACATTCTAAAGGTAAGCAGATGTGGATGTATGTACACGGACAACTATTCACACAGTAAAGCTTCCTTGATGAGCTGTGGCTAGGTATGTGCATGTGTGTGTATGTGTGTGGGTGAGACAGAGACAGAGAATGAGGGAGAGAGATTTTTTTTTTTTTTTTTGTAACCTCAAAACAAAGCAGTTATTGTGATCAGAAGAGGAATTAGTATGTGGTGGCATTAGATCAGGACAGGCACCTCTGAACAGGATCCAAGTGACTGGGCGCTGTGCAGTGTCTCCTCTGGTGGGTTGCCATACAGTGGACTACCAATGCTGATGCTGCGAGAACACAGATCTGTACAGGTGGCTGGCTGTACAGGTGAGACAGAACCAGCAGCCACTGGGATGGGAAAGGGTAGGGAAGAAAGGGAGGAGGGGGGGGGGGCCATGGGGAGAAGGGGGAGGGGAGGGCAGAGAGGGAACATCGAAGCAAAGTTTTTATTAAAGCCCTGGAGAGGAGTTCCTTTTTTTACCAGTCTCTGTTGCAGCTGAAGATTTTTTTTTCCCACCAATAACAGCAGCAGGGACACATTAAACTATCCTAGCTGCTTACCTGCAGATTTCCCTTGGATCCATAAAGGGTGATGGAGTTGAAACCTGGGGCATTGTCCATAGAGTAGACCAGCACCGCCATTGACCCCCCCTTGTATTTGAGCGACAGTGTCCCACTTCTATCCACTCCTGAACACACATACAACAAGTTTACTTCAGGATCATCATCTTTTGCATTTATTTCATCTGACCAACTCATGACTGGATTCCCCTCCACCATTTGCTGCTGTAAGATTCTGCATGCAAACAGCATGGATCAAGACAGGCATACATAACTCCTCCAGTTACAAACCAGATCTCTTAGTATACTGGATTCAATTAGGCCCATGCCAGCTTTGAAACTCATCTGCATGAGAAAATTTGAGAACACCAACCATGAAAGGACAAACAGCTGCTTATCTAAGTACCCGATTACGGACGACTTGAAACTATTGTGGCCTCTCTGCAATCAGTGTGAAAATAACAGTTGTTTCTTTTGGACTCTCTTCAAATGTATACAGACACCTCCTGATGAAACAACTACCAAATACTTTAATGATTACTTGCTGAATCAGTGCTTTCTTAATGATGCCATCGTGCTACATGGACAAATTAATGACAAAAACTAAATTACAGTGGTATTCAATGTTGATGTTCAATATTTGTACAATGCTGCTCCCCTGGCAAGCTACTCACTGTACATTCGTACACCATTCATTCTCTCCTTCCTTCAACTGATTCCCTGTATCGCATACTGTGCGTACACATGTAGGAAACAGCATGGTTTAAAAACGCCTTCTTGAAAACATGGGGCTTAAGCTGTGTTGTGAAAGCAGTGAGGTGTGTTGCTGATGTTGCAAACTGGCAGGCAGTGAGTTCCAAACAGCTGGGGCGGCAAAGTTAACAAACACTCGCGAAACACTTGGATATTTTGCTTGGTATCTTTAGTTTTCAACAGAACAAGAAAGTCTGTGATAGTTGATGACAAGTGTGATCAAAAGAGAGCCGCTGAGAAAACAGAAAGCAAACTTGTATTGGTGTATATGAAATTTCACAGGCAGTCACTATTCACTGTACATACGTTTTTTGAATGACAACAGAATATCCTAAATTATACAGGAATTAAAACAGAAATTTGTTGAAGATTAATGAATGAGAGTATCAAAGTTTAAGGACTGCAGGCGGAAGTTAAAATATGTGGATGAGTGTTGAAATATTGAGCTGCATTATAAATATTACACACACTTATGTACATTCTTTCAGCTAAGACATTTACAAACTCTGAAAATAAGTAAATTACAGAAAAAAAAGCAACAAAACAAAACAAAAGCAAGTAAACAAATCATCAGTCATTATAAACAGGGATTTTCTTTCTGTTGAGTTGAGATGTTCTCCCTGTGGTGTTGAGAATTCCACCTACCGCCATGTCCACTAAGGGGCTCTCTTGCTTGTGAGGGAGTATTAGAGAGAATGCTGATACTGGTAAAAAGAAACAGAACTGGCATTGGCAGGTGTATGTGTGGTGCTGACACATCACAAATAACATCTTCAACACTGAAGTCAACATAGTGACAATGTTCACAATGAAACTGGACGTAAACACACCAGCTGCCACCATCAAAATGCACCAACATCACAACATGGCTTCCATGAGCTGATATTTGTGAGTCAAACTGTAGTATCATAATATGCCGCAATATATAAGCTATATTTCTTGCAACAACAAGAAGTAGGCCCTGAGTAAAAAAATTACTGTCAGAAAGAAAAAAATGTTGACACCAAGATGAAAAAGAATTGAAAAAGGCAGCTATCTTATATACATGTGCAAACACAGACACCCTTCTCCATTACACACTCAGACTTACTTCTTTGTTAGTTTGCACTTCCTTTCCCGGTGTGGACATACTGACATGAAATACATGATGATGGTACTTGGAGAAATACCCAAAGATGGAATCAGGCCATCTAAATGGTGGGATAAAGGTCAAATACGCAAAAACCTCATTCATGGTCAACTTCGGAGTTCTAGTAGTGGAACATTAAAAAAAACAAGAAGAATATGAAAACAATGTTTTTAAATTCAAAAACTAACCACCACATCATCAGGCCTATGTAATTTACAAATTAAATTTTTTTTTCTCATTTTCTTCCTGATCAGCGAACCAACCTTCCTCAGTCAGTTGGCCCATGACCAGGGTTTGTTCGGGGGGTTCACGGAACACCAGATTAGCGTACTGCACCAAATAGCAGCCCAAGTCCATCAGACCGCCTCCCCCCAGCTCCTTGTTTGCCATACGCTTCACTGAGGCTGCCGGCAAACACATGCTGGCACGCAGGAAGTTGATCTGTCCCAGGGTTCCCTCCTTGATCACTTCCTGCATCTTCTGCACGGCTGGGAAGAACCGAGTCCAGAAGCCCTGGGACGGGAAGAAAGGTTGTCAGGATTTTACAGAACATTTCGGAGAATGCAGGCTTAATTATGTGACAGGCATTGGGCACAAGAGATGGAAAGAATGAGTGTATATATATATATATATATATATATATATATATATATATATCACATACACACACACACAACGGAGTGAATATACACATGAATCCTTTTGCTTTTGTTAATGACTGTTCATGTAAATGCTTGTGCATCTAGATGATTCACAAATGTTTTTCAAAAATGTTGGGGAGGTTATTAGTTGGTAAGGAAATGGGAAACAAATTTTAAAATATTTTCCAACTTATTAAAAAGAATATACGTTTTCTAATATTTAACCAGCTTTGCTGTTATCTTTATCCAGGTTGAGTACAGTTGTCCAGAAAGGTAATTCAAGATTATGACTCCTTCCCAGTTGTACAGAATGATCTCCCCTTGACACTGCATATCAAGATGATAATGCTTTTCTTGCAAGGCACGAAAGGGAAAAAGGGGATATATATATACACATATATATATACATCTCTCTCTCTCTATATATATATAATAATAAGTATATACTAGTGTGTTCAGGTGGTAAATATTGTAAAAAACTGATTTAAGTAAGTTGGTGAAAATATCTTTTTCTTTTATTCATTGACTCTACCTTACATCCTTCCTGCGTATAGGTCCAACATCAGGTATAAAAATTCATTCTTTCCACGTATCATCAGTGAATAAATTGTCTTCCATGTGAGGCAGTGTCATTACACATTGCAGAAGGCTTCCAATTCTGGATTTAATCTTCCCATCCCCATCCTCGTCCCATCCTCAATCTCCACCTCATCCTCTGGATTTAATCTTCTCACCCCCATCCTCGTCCCATCCTCAATCTCCACCTCATCCTCTGGAATTAATCTTCTCATCCCCATCCTCGTCCCATCCTCAATCTCCATCTCATCCTCTGGATTTAATCTTCCCATCCCCATCCTCGTCCCATCCTCAATCTCCACCTCATCCTCTGGAATTAATCTTCTCATCCCCATCCTCGTCCCATCCTCAATCTCCATCTCATCCTCTGGATTTAATCTTCTCACCCCCATCCTCGTCCCATCCTCAATCTCCACCTCATCCTCTGGATTTAATCTTCTCATCCCCATCCTCGTCCCATCCTCAATCTCCACCTCATCCTCTGGAATTAATCTTCTCATCCCCATCCTCGTCCCATCCTCAATCTCCATCTCATCCTCTGGATTTAATCTTCTCATCCCCATCCTCGTCCCATCCTCAATCTCCACCTCATCCTCTGGATTTAATCTTCTCATCCCCATCCTCGTCCCATCCTCAATCTCCACCTCATCCTCTGGATTTAATCTTCTCATCCCCATCCTCGTCCCATCCTCAATCTCCACCTCATCCTCTGGATTTAATCTTCTGACCCCCATCCTCGTCCCATCCTCAATCTCCACCTCATCCTCTGGATTTAATCTTCTGACCCCCATCCTCGTCCCATCCTCAATCTCCATCTCATCCTCTGGATTTAATCTTCTGACCCCCATCCTCGTCCCATCCTCAATCTCCACCTCATCCTCTGGATTTAATCTTCTGACCCCCATCCTCGTCCCATCCTCAATCTCCACCTCATCCTCTGGAATTATTCTTCTCATCCCATCCTCACCCCATCATCGATCTCCATCTCATCCTCTGGATTTAATCTTCTGACCCCCATCCTCGTCCCATCTCAATCTCCACCTCATCCAGTCATTTTAATCTAGGCCCTTCTGACTTCTCCCTGCCCATTCCCACTACATGCAGATGACCATCTGGGCAGTCATTCTGCCCCAGACTTAGCTCACCACTAAACTACAGCATTGAACCATCATATGTGTTGTGTGTGTGTGTGTGTGTGTGTGTGTGTGTGTGTGTTTGTGTGTGTTTGCATGGGTAAGAGCACAAGAGTGCGTGTGCGAATGTGTTTTGTGTTTGTGCATGCTTGCTTGTGTGCGTACATGTGTGTGTGTGTGACTTCAAGATTTAGAGACAGAGACAGAGAGAGCATGCTTCAGCACTGAACCACTCTGTGCGTGTGTGTGTATGTGTGCGAGAGAGAGAGAGAGAGTGTGTGAGTGTATTGTTTACTGAGAAAGAGGGATACAGAGAGAGACAGCAAAAGAGGGATAAAGAGAGAGAGAGAGAGAGAGATAGAAACAGAGACTGAAAAAGAGGGATAAAAAGAGAGAGAAACAGAGAAAGAGGGATAAAGAGAGAGAGAGAGAAAGGAAGACAGAGAGGCAGACAGAGAGTAGACATTGGGGCTGCTGCTCTAAACACATGCAGCCCTGACCACCTTCACGCAATCACAGCCCAGACCGGCGGTCAGCGAGTACCTCCATGAAGAACAGTTTCTTGTCCCTGGCTTTGGCCAGCAGTTCCCTGCACTCCTGCAGGTTCAGGGTGACTGGCTTCTCACACACCACGTGCTTCCCGTGCTCCAGGTACAGCATGCAGGCCGAGAAGTGACACGGGTGGATGGTGCCCACGTACACAATTTCTGGGGTCAGGCGCAAAGCATTAACAACTTGGAAATATAGATACACACACACACACACACACACACACACACACACACACACACACGCACACACACAAAGTGATAGACAGACAGTTGTACAGATTGATTGCCTCATGGAACATTTTATGGTAACGGTTTTGCTTCAAGGAATTTGTCATTATTAAACGGCTGCTTCAGTGGATGCATCATCATGGCTCACCTCATAACAGTCTGGAAATGTTCACAGTTCACCTAGCTGTGCATATTTCTGGGCACCCAATCATTACCTTTTACAGAAATTGTGACTCAATTCAGAGACACACATATTCCACACATTTTGAACACCTGTTTTCGATATCAGGTCAAAAGAACACATTAATGGCATTATCAGTACAGTCTGCATACATGCCAGTGAAAGTTAAAACATACACGCATATGTGAAAAAGAAAGTTTATACCTGACCCAACTGCTGCAAAACTGCTGGTCTCCAGAAAGAAGTAATGCATTCAATAAAAGAATACACCCCAAAACATTAAAGAATACAACACATACTTGCAACGAGATACAAATGATATATACACAAACATAAAATAAAATGCAATAAATACATACACCAATTGTGAACGTCTGAAAGAAGGAACTATTCAAGTATGGGCACAGTGATGCTGTTAGGCGAAATGCAATTCGTGGAGCTCCAGGAAAGAAGGAACTATTCAAGTAAGGGCACAGTGCTGCTGTTAGGCGAAATGCAATTCTTAGAGCTTCAGGAAAGAAGGAACTATTCAAGTAAGGGCACAGTGATGCTGTTAGGCGAAATGCAATTCTTAGAGCTCCAGGAAAGAAGGAACTATTCAAGTAAGGGCACAGTGCTGTTGTTGGGCGAAATGCAATTCGTAGAGCTCCAGGAAAGAAGGAACTATTCAAGTAAGGGCACAGTGATGCTGGTAGGCGAAATGCAATTCGTAGAGCTCCAGGAAAGAAGGAACTATTCAAGTAAGGGCACAGTGATGCTGTTAGGCGAAATGCAATTCTTAGAGCTCCAGGAAAGAAGGAACTATTCAAGTAAGGGCGCAGTGATGCTGTTAGGCGAAATGCAATTCTTAGAGCTCCAGGAAAGAAGGAACTATTCAAGTAAGGGCGCACTGCTGCTGTTAGGCGAGGCGAAATGCAATTCGTAGAGCTCCAGGAAAGAAGGAACTATTCAAGTAAGGGCACAGTGATGCTGTTAGGCGAAATGCAATTCTTAGAGCTCCAGGAAAGAAGGAACTATTCAAGTAAGGGCACAGTGATGCTGTTAGGCGAAATGCAATTCTTAGAGCTCCAGGAAAGAAGGAACTATTCAAGTAAGGGCGCAGTGCTGCTGTTAGGCGAAATGCAATTCTTAGAGCTCCAGGAAAGAAGGAACTATTCAAGTATGGGCACAGTGCTGCTGTTAGGCGAAATGCAATTCTTAGAGCTTCAGGAAAGAAGGAACTATTCAAGTAAGGGCACAGTGCTGCTGTTAGGCGAAATGCAATTCTTTGAGCTCCAGGAAAGAAGGAACTATTCAAGTAAGGGCACAGTGATGCTGTTAGGCGAAATGCAATTCGTAGAGCTCCAGGAAAGAAGGAACTATTCAAGTAAGGGCACAGTGATGCCGTTAGGCGAAATGCAATTCGTAGACCTCCAGGAAAGAAGGAACTATTCAAGTAAGGGCACAGTGATGCTGTTAGACGAAATGCAATTCGTAGAGCTCCAGGAAAGAAGGAACTATTCAAGTAAGGGCACAGTGATGCTGTTAGGCGAAATGCAATTCGTAGAGCTCCAGGAAAGAAGGAACTATTCAAGTAAGGGCACAGTGATGCTGTTAGGCGAAATGCAATTCGTAGAGCTCCAGGAAAGAAGGAACTATTCAAGTAAGGGCACAGTGCTGCTGTTAGGCGAAATGCAATTCGTAGAGCTCCAGGAAAGAAGGAACTATTCAAGTAAGGGCACAGTGCTGCTGTTAGGCGAAATGCAATTCGTAGAGCTCCAGGAAAGAAGGAACTATTCAAGTAAGGGCACAGTGATGCTGTTAGGTGAAATGCAATTCGTAGAGCTCCAGGAAAGAAGGAACTATTCAAGTAAGGGCACAGTGATGCTGTTAGGTGAAATACAATTCTTAGAGCTCCAGGAAAGAAGGAACTATTCAAGTAAGGACACAGCGCTGTTGTTAGGCGAAATGCAATTCTTAGAGCTCCAGGAAAGAAGGAACTATTCAAGTAAGGGCGCAGTGTTGTTGTTAGGCGAAATGCAATTCTTAGAGCTCCAGGAAAGAAGGAACTATTCAAGTAAGGGCACGTTGTTGTTAGGTGAAATGCAATTCTTCGAGCTCCAGGAAAGAAGGAACTATTCAAGTAAGGGCACAGTGATGCTGTTAGGCGAAATGCAATTCGTAGAGCTCCAGGAAAGAAGGAACTATTCAAGTAAGGGCACAGTGATGCTGTTAGGCGAAATGCAGTTCTTAGAGCTTCAGGAAAGAAGGAACTATTCAAGTAAGGGCACAATGATGCTGTTAGGCGAAATGCAATTCGTAGAGCTCCAGGAAAGAAGGAACTATTCAAGTAAGGCACAGTGATGCTGTTAGGCGAAATGCAATTCGTAGAGCTCCAGGAAAGAAGGAACTATTCAAGTAAGGGCACAGTGATGCTGTTGGGTGAAATGCAATTCTTAGAGCTCCAGGAAAGAAGGAACTATTCAAGTAAGGGCACAGTGCTGTTGTTGGGCGAAATGCAATTCGCAGAGCTCCAGGAAAGAAGGAACTATTCAAGTAAAGGCACAGTGCTGTTGTTAGGCGAAATGCAATTCTTAGAGCTCCAGGAAAGAAGGAACTATTAAAGTAAGGGCACAGTGCTGCTGTTAGGCGAAATGCAATTCGTAGAGCTCCAGGAAAGAAGGAACTATTCAAGTAAGGGCACAGTGCTGCTGTTAGGCGAAATGCAATTTTTAGAGCTTCAGGAAAGAAGAAACTATTCAAGTAAGGGCACAGTGCTGCTGTTAGGCGAAATGCAATTCGTAGAGCTCCAGGAAAGAAGGAACTATTCAAGCAAGGGCACAGTGCTGCTGTTAGGCGAAATGCAATTCTTAGAGCTCCAGGAAAGAAACTTCAGCATTCCGCACAACAGTAAGTGAAGGATAATGTGAAACCTGACGCCTGATCCACTTCAGAAGCTGTCACCTCCATGGTAGGTCTCCCATCAGATTCAGTGCTTCTGTAAACCAGTCATGTATGATCTCCACTGCACTCTGTTTCTGTCTTAGTCTTTTGTGTGCTGTCTTGGAAAGATGCTAAAAGAGTATGCAGTATACTGAGATCCAGCTTGACTACAGACGCCGATTTCTACAGCATCCAGATCTAACAGGTCAACGCCATGTTGTTGACCAGCCCAACTTGACCACCGAGATCAGACCCCCTCTCCATTTGCTTTTTTCTCCACTCACTAAAATCTGTCAATGGAAGCCTTGGTCACCAACAACTCCAACAGTGCATTGCTCTAGTATCCTGACAGAGTTGTAGATTGTCAACGATCTCCACAGCCCCCTTATCCTCTGCAACCCTCTGTTCTCAACCCACACACTGGAGGGCAGAGGCGTTGTCATCGTCACCAGTCAGTCCCAGTACACTGTTCATCCACAGCTTCTTTGGCGTGCTCCCTGGATGTCCAACATCCTGATGTCAACACCATGTTCACTTGCAGCCAGAGTCATTTGTTTCACGCTCCTTGCCTGGGATTCTGAGAATCTGTCTGCAGCACTTCTTGCCAAATTTCAACAATGTCTTTTGTAAAGTTCTGTGACTATTATTCTTGATTTTAATTCCTGCAGCACTTTCATGTTTAAGTTTTAGTCAATACCTTGAAGAGTCCCCTCCATCCATATTTCTGTCCCTATTCCATACTTGAAGAGTCCTCTCCATCCATATTTCTGTCCCTATTCCATACTTGAAGAGTCCTCTCCATCCATATTCTGTCCCTATTCCAAAGGATGCAATAAGACTTAAATATAATCTGCCTAACACAGGAAATTATCACCTATGCTGATATTGTCATTTTTGCCAGTTGATGATGGGTTTGTATCAAACTCCCTTCCTCCACCACTCCTGTTATCATTACCTTTCTTTATTTAGCAATAATGTTCTTCTTATTTAAAGGCGTATACTTTCTGTGCAGTTGAATAAGCATTTGTTACATGGAAAGACATAAAGAGATGAAAAACAGGTGAAAAATAACTGCATTACTAAGAATTGAGCTTGATTACTTTCTTTTTTTTTTTCTTTTTTTTTTTTTTTGATTACTGGCATAAAAAATAAAATGTGAGACTCATCAAAGAGGCAAGACAGGATTTTCAAACGTTCATTTTTACTCACCCACATTTGGGTCTTTAGCCATTTCTTCATATGATCCATAGGCAGCGGGGATACCATATTTCTCGGCAAATTTGGTGGCACTTTCCTTCTGCCGCCCTGCTACTGCTACCACCTAGCCAATAGACAAACACAATAGTTCTCTTTGCATTCCATTAGCCACGACAATAGGCCAAGCAACTAACATTCATCAAAATGCGTATGGGTTTGTCATAGTACAGCATGTGATGCCAAATAATTGATATGATTAAACAAAATTTGACACAAAGTTTAAAAAAAATGGACATTAACACTATATCAATATATATAGAAAACATATGTGATAAACTACTGACATCTTTGAAAGTGTATATTGATAAAACAAACACAAGAAAATATATGTCATCCATTATTTGATATCTTTAATAGTGTAAGAATAAATATTTTAACAACAGAAGTAAAGTGTCATGTGCACCTAGCCCCTCTGACACAAGTTACTGAAAATTAAATCTGTGTTCACACTTCTCTCAGCCCAGCCGATTACATTTTCATGTGACAAGTCGACAAACAGCTTGACCGTTCATTTCTCAAGTCTGACAGAAACCAGGATATATTGTAAAAAGAAACGTAGAGTTCAGCCTTAACGTGAACTCTCAGACCAGGGTGGAAAGTTCTTCCTGACATCATCGTGCTCATCCTGATTTTTTTGCCCCCCCCCCCCCCCCCCTTAAATTCTAAGTCTCTTCATGCTCTACTCAAGAGGTGACATAAGTTATTTCCTCTCTACACCATCTCTGCAATGAATTTGTGCTCAGTTCCTGGGGACAGTCATTAGAGGCATATGGTGGTACCCCGCAGACAGGGACATTCATTCATGGAAGGAGAGAGAGCATGGATGCCAATGCCTACATGTGTTCTTGGGTGACTTTGTCTACCTTCCTGTTGTCATTTTTTCATACCATTCAAACAACTAAGACATGACTGGAAGAAAAAAGCCCCTACCCGCTTCTGTTCCTTTGGTAATCTCTCAGGTGTTGTTGCCACACACATACCCATGCACACACACACTCATGCACAGGCGGGCGCGCGCGCCACGCACACACACACACACACACACACACACACACACACACACACACACACAAAAGAAGAGGGGGGTCGGGGGATGAAGAAAATTGCATGGCCACTGTCAGTGTTACAGTACATCATCAACTGTCAACATTGTTTCATTAACAAATAGTCTTTGGAACTCCACATTCGCTCTACTAACATGCAACAGCCAAAGCATATTCCACACTTTGAATTTTAAAGAGAGAGAGGGGGGGGGAGCAAATGTGGAAAATACACGCACTATACAGTCTGCTGCATCCTGCAAAAAAAATAACGTGAGGAAAGTTCAAGGTTGAAGGTAGCTAAGCACCGGTCCAACAGAGCTGTCGCGAGTACTGAATTTCTCCATAATTATGATGTATTACCCTTGTTATTATCATCTCACCTCATGCTGAGAAGTCGGTAGAGACTTCAAAGCCGAACAGAAATCGTTTGAAATTCGTCCTGTGCTACAAATTCCCCAACGTGTTGCCATGGTCAACGCCACCTGTGTGTCAAAGGTATGTGTTGTGTCAACTATGGTAGATGTTCGGAAGTGTGGTGGGTATACTGATAAGTACAGGCCAAAGTTCTGGGCAGTCCGATGTAGCCCACAGCGTGCAGCTGTAGGTGTCACCGCGATAAGCAGACCAACACATGTGTGCGTCAAGGGAAAGCACTCCCATTTCTTTGAACGTTTAGAAACACATGACGCGCCGAAAGATCCTCAGCCTCTCTCTCTCTCTCTCTCTCATATTTCTTTTTCAAGATATGACACATGCTTCAGGCCATGTCATAGAAAGCTTGCTGCTATATTTCAAGAAGTGTCATTTGTTCTTTAATCTTTGAATAACTACTGAGGAATCAGTAGCCTAGAGTAACTCTTGCTCCCAATAAGATAATTACACACTCATAACTCCAAACTATTAGTATAGTATTAAGAGCGATTGAGGCTCTACTTTTAAAGAACCTATTCGTCTATCTAATTCTAACTTTGATTTTTAGCATTGCGTGCAAGCTCAGTTTTTCAGAAGTTATTCTTGGCAAGTAGGGTTATACAAAGATCGTAGATTCTTCCAATGTTCATCAAGTCGTCTCTTGAAAGCCTCCGCTGATGGTGCAGAAACCACTGACTCTGGGAGATTGTTCCAAGTATTATTGATCCTGTTCGAGAAAAAATTTGCTCTAACTGTTAATTTGCTTCTACTCTTCTTCAGCTTCATTGAATTTCCTCGCAACTGGCTTTTCATGTCTTTTTCAAACATAGGTTTCTGGGTGTCGTACATTCCATTGAGGTACCTATAGGTTTCAGTCATATCACCCCGAAGACGGCGGTGCTCAAGATACGGAAGCTTCAGAATCTTCAATCTCTCGGGGTATGGTTTGTCTTTAAGATGGCTCAGTTTTTTCGTTGCACGACGTTGCACATCCTCAATGTCACTACATAAACCTTTGGAATGCGGTTGCCAAACACTGTGACCATATTCCAACAGTGGCCTGACCATGCTCTTGAATAAAAGTACAAAAGTTCTTTCGGACAGACAATCAAAAGTTCTTTCGGACATATTACTGCTTACGACTCCCACTCGCGTAGTAGATATGTCAACACAGAGCACACATATCAAACGAGGAGACATCATCGATAAAGAATGTTCCAAGGTTGCTCATATACCTTGTTATCGGATACATAGGCCTACACACAGCAACACTGAACAACTGGAGAAATGAACACAGTTTAGCATTTATTCAAGACTGGCACAGCGTTTTCGGTTCTGAATATTGTCAGGTGAACACACAGACGACCAGAAACAAAAACAGTTAACCTCAATTTGATTGGTATGAGCGAAAATCTTGCATGTGTCAGGGAACAGTCAACAGTAGATAAAGAATGAAGAGACCAACATAACTGTCACTTATTGGAATAATCGTACACCCATAAGTTTGAATGATCGCTATCTACAACAGCAACTCGCTTAGCAGAAACGCCAAAGAAGCTACGCGAAAAAAAAGAAGTTGCTCATATACTGTGTCTGACACGTGTACACAGCAACAATGTCTTGAGTGAGAAATGAACATATCCGTGTCTCTACCAGCACCCCCCCCCCCCCCCCCCTCCCGCCAGGATCCACATCTTACCTATCGAGTGTGAACAAGGTAGAATTTGGACATGATTCCGATCACGATCAAAATGAAAATAAACGGCTCGGAATTTAACATTGCGATAAAAGCTTGTAGGCCTACTGAAAATTATCGAATATGTTCACAATCCCATACTCACCCTAGAATCAACAATATTTAAGCATACAAACTGTAGAGAGTTCAAGTACTTCAACTCTCTCTCTCTCTCTCTCTCTCTCTCTCTCTCTCTCTCTCTCTCTCTCTCTCTCTCTCTCTCTCTCTCTCTCTCTCCTCTTACACTTCGTCTTCTCCTCCTAGCTAATTTTTTTTTTCTTTCTCTCCCAAGTCTGTGCTTTCTTGTCCGCTGCTACCACCAAAGTGACAGGCAATCTCCTTTTTTTCCCCAACAGCACAAATCACTAGGCTACTTTAAAAATAAATAAATAAATAAAGAAAAGAAAAGAAACCGACCAATGAGGAGCAGGTACACTGTAAAGGTTTAATGCGGGTTCAAAGTGCACAAAAAAAACAACATATTTTCTTTTTCTTTTTTTTTCAAGGGCTCATTATTCCCGCCCCCCCCCCCCCCCCTCCTTCCGGGAAAGAATTACCCAAAGAAAAATTCTTCAGAGCCCAGAAAGCTAGGGAACAAGTGCTAACATCACGCAATTGACAAGAAACACACACACACACACAAATAACAACAAGAGCATGACAGCACAATACATCACTACAAAAGTCAACATAAAAAAAAAAACAACTAAAAAAACAACGCAATGGCATTGGTGTGATCCGTATCAGACCAAATAGATATAACAATACGCAGGCAAATAAAAAAACAGCATCAATCATTATCATAACAGAAAACCACAACGGGTGCATAGTATGATACAACTGAGATAAGTACAAAACGATCATGCCTCCAGCAAGTAGTAAAATCTTGTAGGCACAAAGTACCAGGAAAAAAAAAAAAGGACCATGGCACAGTAATAAAACACCATGACGTATTCATGGCTTGACTAGATTATACAGTTTCATGTGTATTTGTGAGTATGGGAAAAAGTGACAATGTGTGTTATCCTTAAAAAAAAAAAAAAGGTACAACAGTATGTCAGAGATAACAGCCTTTTGATTGTAATGCCCTGAAATGTACATTTTAGGCACCATCCGACGTTTTGCTGTAGTCACATAACGGCTGGGGCAAGTAAAAAGCGTTGGAACAAGAAACATAAGATAAAAAAAAAAAAATGCCTTACTTACTGCACAGCACACAACTTGATCAGCGTCACACTGTCAGTGCACAGCACACAACTTGATCAACGTCACACTGTCAGTGCACAGCACACAACTTGATCAACGTCGTCACACTGTCACAGCACAGCACACAACTTGATCAACGTCACACTGTCAGTGCACAGCACACAACTTGATCAACGTCACACTGTCACTGCACAGCACACAACTTGATCAACGTCACACTGTCAGTGCACAGCACACAACTTGATCAACGTCACACTGTCACTGCACAGCACACAACTTGATCAACGTCACACTGTCAGTGCACAGCACACAACTTGATCAACGTCGTCACAGCACACAACTTGATCAACGTCACACTGTCAGTGCACAGCACACAACTTGATCAACGTCGTCACAGCACACAACTTGATCAACGTCACACTGTCAGTGCACAGCACACAACTTGATCAACGTCGTCACAGCACACAACTTGATCAACGTCACACTGTCAGTGCACAGCACACAACTTGATCAACGTCACACTGTCAGTGCACAGCACACAACTTGATCAACGTCACACTGTCAGTGCACAGCACACAACTTGATCAACGTCACACTGTCAGTGCACAGCACACAACTTGATCAACGTCACACTGTCAGTGCACAGCACACAACTTGATCAACGTCGTCACACTGTCACTGCACAGCACACAACTTGATCAACGTCGTCACACTGTCAGTGCACAGCACACAACTTGATCAACGTCACACTGTCAGTGCACAGCACACAACTTGATCAACGTCACACTGTCACTGCACAGCACACAACTTGATCAACGTCGTCACAACTGTCACTGCACAGCACACAACTTGATCAACGTCGTCACACTGTCACTGCACAGCACACAACTTGATCAACGTCGTCACACTGTCACAGCACAGCACACAACTTGATCAACGTCACACTGTCAGTGCACAGCACACAACTTGATCAACGTCACACTGTCACTGCACAGCACAGCACACAACTTGATCAACGTCGTCACACTGTCACTGCACAGCACAGCACACAACTTGATCAACGTCACACTGTCAGTGCACAGCACACAACTTGATCAACGTCGTCACACTGTCACAGCACAGCACACAACTTGATCAACGTCACACTGTCACTGCACAGCACAGCACACAACTTGATCAACGTCGTCACACTGTCACTGCACAGCACAGCACACAACTTGATCAACGTCACACTGTCACTGCACAGCACAGCACACAACTTGATCAACGTCACACTGTCAGTGCACAGCACAGCACACAACTTGATCAACGTCGTCACACTGTCACTGCACAGCATAGCACACAACTTGATCAACGTCGTCACACTGTCACTGCACAGCACAGCACACAACTTGATCAACGTCACACTGTCAGTGCACAGCACAGCACACAACTTGATCAACGTCACACTGTCAGTGCACAGCACAGCACACAACTTGATCAACGTCGTCACACTGTCACTGCACAGCACAGCACACAACTTGATCAACGTCGTCACACTGTCACAGCACAGCACACAACTTGATCAGCGTCGTCACACTGTCACTGCACAGCACACAACTTGATCAACGTCGTCACACTGTCACTGCACAGCACACAACTTGATCAACGTCGTCACACTGTCACAGCACAGCACACAACTTGATCAACGTCACACTGTCACTGCACAGCACAGCACACAACTTGATCAACGTCGTCACACTGTCACAGCACAGCACACAACTTGATCAACGTCGTCACACTGTCACAACACAGCACACAACTTGATCAACGTCGTCACACTGTCACTGCACAGCACACAATCTGATCAACGTCGTCACAGCACACAACTTGATCAGCGTCACACTGTCAGTGCACAGCACACAACTTGATCAACGTCGTCACAGCACACAACTTGATCAACGTCACACTGTCAGTGCACAGCACAGCTCAGGCTGTCTTTTTGTACTCCCAGTTCTTATAGAACAGGGAGTACTTTACAATGAGAACGAAGAAATGCTGTCTGTGTGTGTGTCTGTCTGTCTGTCCGTCCGTGGTCAAAATGTGTTCCGCTCGCTCCAGACAAAACTGCTGGACCGATCTTTCTAAACATTTGTAGATATGTTTATTATGGGTCACGGATGATGCCCGATGTTTTATTTCACCAGAATAGCCATTACTAACGGCTATAAATGATAATTCTGTGATGTTCAGTTTAAGCAATAACGGCTTATATACCTAAGTGTAACCAAGTTCTGTAAGCTCCCATTCAGTCAGCGACACCGACATGTCATGTTGGCTGTGGCGTTACAGTCATGGCAGAGTAAAGAGGGCAGGACATCTCAGGGGACTGGGTCCTTGTTGCTGTAAGCTCCTCGGTAGTATAGTGGTTTGTATCCCCGCCTGTCACGCAGGAGACCAGGGTTCGTTTCCCTGCCGGGGACAGCAGCATTTTTTTTCCTTTTCTCTTACATACAAAATTTCTACCACCTAAAGGGGAGAAAGTGCTATTGTGACTGGTTTATATATAATTGGTTTCCTCCCCATTGGAGATTGTCTCCCCCTTGGAGACTATAAGCTTGCTGAAGGCTCATTTTGAGAAGCATTTATTATCCCCCATTCACCCACTCAAGTGCATACTGTTAGTTAGGCAGAATTATCTACCACTGCAGATATGAATGCTTATCTCCCCCTATTTCTTCAATCTAAGACATAAGAGCAAGCTTTGTTTATAATTGAATATATATATATATATATATCTCTTTTTTGTACTACTTTACTGGGAGTACGTTTATATGCTTTGCATCTTGTTTCTTGTAGTGTGTGTGTGTGTGTGTGTGTGTGTGTGTGTGTGTGTGTGTGTGTGTGTGTGTGTGTGTGTGTGTGTTTTGTCCCGTCAGAAAAAAAAGATGTTAGCTGTTTTCTGCCACACTACCAGGTCCGGAGGCATCCCTCAGCAGTATCAGGCTGTAGTACTTGGGCCTTCACCTGCCGAGAGCCCGGGAGACTGGACTGTCATCTTACAGGGTACAACACCACTGACAGTCTGCTCGTGGACATCCCCGTCACTGACCAGCGTGGTGGAGGCGGTCTGGTTTCGTCTGTTTGCCACTCGCCTTTTCTTCCGGTGGAGGAAGATGACAGCTGTTTTGGCTGCAGCCTTTGCCAGGTCAAGAAGGGGCCTCTCCGCATCCATTGTCGTAGCATCCAGATAATCCCCAGTGTCTCCGCTGATGTGAAACTCAATAGGAGCTCGGTTCTGTCCAAAATATTCCTCATCTGTTCATCCATATCTTTCACACTTGCAGAGGTGGCATAGGGTATCGGAGGTCCCGTAGGCTACACAGCACCCAGCAGACGTGGATCCACCAGCACCATCTTCTTGGCGTGTTCCATGGTGTTGTCCAGCTCCACCTAGCAGACCCCCAGTAACTCCCAGGACAGGCTTGATGAGGGCCCGGGAAAAAACACCTTTCTGTAGGATCTGCTTTCGGTTTTTTACAGATGCCACTTTCTTGGCCAGCGGCCGGTGGCTGTTCTTGTATCTTCACAACTGTCTCTTCTGGCAGGCCTGAGATGGACAAATGTCTAAAATGTTGAGAGAGCATTCACTCAAAGCATTAACCGAATCTGGAGATGCTCCTCTCCAGACTACTTTAACCACCGAAGGTTTGGTGCCGCACAGCAGTTGAAGCATGGGTAAATTCCTCTTCAAGAATGCTGGCATGGTGTTTATTTCTGGATGTAGACCACTCGGTGTTCTGATGGAAAAATACTTGTTCTGAGCCGCAAATGATCCGGTGTGTCCTGGCGGAGGTCAAACACCAAATAACCAAGAGGACGGGATGTCGCATCCTTGACAGCCTCCTGAGCATACATCAGCTTTCCAGGATTCGTCTGTTTGGCTGAGAGGGTGGTCTGAGAGCCGTCTCTTGGGTTCTTAAACACCACCAGATAATGACTGTTCAAACTAATGGTGCGCTGTTCTTTGTTCCTCCAAAACAAGTTCTGAACGATACACATGACACTCATATTGTGATGATGACAGCCCTTGGTGAACAACTTGGTCACTTGGTCATCTGTCTCACTCATCAGTCATCCAAAATCACATGATGTCGTTTTTTTCCGTCCCATGTGTCCAGGCTTGGTAATCCTTCCACAAAAGTCACTCCCTTTAAATGATGATTGCAGGGTTGTCATTTACCATAACACCAAGCAGTCTCCTCAGGGGATGGGGTTACGATATCTGTTACAGAGTTTAATGACTGAGTGGCCCATTCTGTCTTGCCACTCCCTGTAGGACCGGCAGTCACACAGGGAAAAGGATGTTTCCACCTTGGATCCATCCTGTCAGCTAATCATCTGTGACAACAATCCACCTCTTAAGACTTTTTTCGAACATTCCCTCCCCATTTTAAATCGTCTCACCTGACCTCTTGACTTCATCTAGTCACATGGCCTCTTCAAACCACCCCAGCACTCAGCCAATACCCTTCCCGCCCAATTTAAACATCTAACCATGACCTGAACGATTCAAACGACTACAACAGCCAATCAATACCCTTCCCGCTCAGTTTAAACATCTAACCATGACCTGAACGATTCCAACGACTACAACAGCCAATCAATACTCTTCCCGCCCAGTTTAAACATATAACCATGACCTGAACGATTCAAACGACAACAGCCAATCAATACCCTTCCCGCTCAGTTTAAACATCTAACCATGACCTGAACGATTCAAACAGCAACAGCCAGTCACTACCCTTCCCGCCCAATTTAAACATCTAGCCATGGCCTGAACGATTCAAACGACAACAATAGCCAATCAATATCCTCCCGCCCAATTCAAACATTTAACCATGACCTGAACGATTCAAACGACTACAACAGCCAGTCAATACCTTCCCGCCCAGTTTAAACATCTAACCATGACCTGAACGATTCAAACGATTCAAACAGTCAATACCCTTCCCGCCCAGTTTAAACATCTCACCATGACGTACTAGCCCCTTTCAATGACCCTGACTTAACCTGACCTGATCTAACCTAACCTCGTCTGACCTTTTCACATCATCACAGCACTACAGGGCACAGCAAAGTAGCATCCTATAGGCCTACTACTCATGAACAATTGCTTTTGCATTTAAACGCTTCTTCTTTTACTATACCCTTCTACGTATTAATAACTCTCTCTCTCTCTCTCTCTCTCTCTCCTCTCTCTCTCTCTCTCTCTCTCTCTCTCTCTCTCTCTCTCTCTCTCTCAAGTTATTCATGTCCCGTTATTCATATTCGTATTAATGTTTGTGATTTTTTTTTACAGGTTGCCTTTACCACCACCACTATCACCACCACCCCTTCCCGCCCTCTCTCTCACGCCTCTCTCCTTCACCGCTTCCCTGCAGCACTCCCCCTTCTTTCTCCCTGTTCTGTCGGACTCATCAAAATGAAACATTTAAAGGCCCAGTGGTAATCGTATTCCAAGAATATCTTATTCTTTTTAACCAGATCGACTTCATTTTGTCATGCTCTTCTCTCTCTTCTCTCTCTCTCTCATCTCTCTCTCTCTCTCTCTCTCTCTCTCTCTCTCTCTCTCTGATGTGTGTATGTGTGCGTGCGTGCGTGCGTGCATGCGTGCGTGCATGCGCGCGCGGTGTGTGTGTGTGTGTGTGTGTGTGTGAGGAGAGAGAGAGAGAGAGAGAGAGAGAGAGAGAGAGAGAGATAAGCTCTATCGAAAACAGTAAAGAGGGCTGTTCTAATTATTCTTCAAATTTTGTATGAGCTTGATTATTAATTTCAAGTTAATTGATTCTCAGGGTGATTTAGTTTACAGAACAGGTCAGAAAAATGAGCATTTGAAAGACGTGAGAAACGACGCTTCGTCAGGCAGTCTCCATGAAACAGGCTTGTTTTGTTTATTTGTGTGTGTGTGTGTGTGTGTGTGTGTGTGTGTGTGTGTGTGTGTGTGTGTGTGTGTGTGTGTGTGTGTGTGTGTGTGTGTGTGAAAGAGAAACAGACAGACAGACAGATAGACAGACAGAGAGACAGAGACAGAAACAGAGAGAGAGTGAGAATGAGAGAGTGCATCTGGCAAGACTGGCTTTATCATATGTAACCGTCACAGGTTTGTTGAATGCATGCCGTTTAAAACAACAAACTGTGTTGACGCATCTATTGAAACTGTAGGCCCAATGAATGAATGTGTGAAAAGTGCAGTTGCAACTGAAATTTGAATTTTTGGATTTGCTGTATAGCAGAAACTGCCTGCCACCGATGCAGATACAGTGGAAAAAGGATTGGTAAGAAGTTGTGTCGTTTGTATTATGGTACTGAGGAAGACACCATTGCTGTAATATTTCGCTACCCTCTACTTTCATGCTTTGAGGATGGCATATATTCAGACTTAGATACTAGGTTTTAATTACTAATGTGATTTAGATCCCATTTTACTTGTGTCATGTAGCAATAACAACGTGTTATCTAATGCAGTACTGTTCACTTATAAAGTGCGCACTGCCGTAACTTTAAAAGAAACATGCTGTTATTATTTGTCAAAGCTATCCACGAATGTTTCGTTCGTGACAGATTGTCGTCAAAATCATTATCCACGCTTCTTCCATGTGTGTGTGTGTGTGTGGGGTGTGTGTGTGTGTGTGTGTGTGTGTGTGTGTGTGTGTGTGTGTGTGGTGTGTGTGTGTGTGTGTGCGCGCGCGCGCGCGCGCGCGTCTAAAACGTTTTCAGTGTTCCTCTGTTCATATATGAATGAGTTCAGTTTTTCTTTTCTTTTTTTTTTCTTTTTTATTATATTACCTCAAGCGCATGTTCAGTGACATGCCTGTATAGTCTTGAACCCAGTCCGAAGAGATGAGTGACAGTCTGGTCGTCCTTCGTTTTCACTGTCTTGAATGTTATTGGGTCATGGTTTTGAATGTTATTGGGTCATGGTCTTGAATGTTATTGGGTCATGGTCTTGAATGTTATTGGGTCATGGTCTTGAATGTTATTGGGTCATGGTTTTGAATGTTATTGGGTCATGGTCTTGAATGTTATTGGGTCATGGTTTTGAATGTTATTGGGTCATGGTTTTTGAATGTTATTGGGTCATGGTTCTGAATGTTATTGGGTCTTGCCTGAAGAAGACCAAACGGGTCGAAATGCGTTGTGTTTGTTTTTTTTTTTTGCCTATCATTAGGCGGAATAATAATGTCTTTGCTCTTGTTTCAGTTTCCGCTGGCGGTCACCCCACACTGAACGTTTCAAGTGTTGTGTATAATGTGGCTTCTTTAAGTGATCACTATCACGATTGAACGAATGGGCAATCCTGGAGTTCTGGCGGTATTCAAACACCATCAGGTAACTTTTCTCTCAAAGAAAGCCTCTTTCCGTCGGTCATTGGGGAAGAATTAGTGAAATATACCAACTCGTTTGCTTATTTGTCATTGTAGAAGATTCAGGATTTTTGTCGGTTATTTCTCTATCAATGCACTTTGATCTTTGCACGAAGACACAATGAAGAGAAATCACGGTTGAAGGCGGGTAAGTATTCAAAGTAGCCGGCCCCTGAACTTCAGTGTTGCCCAACGAAAGACTGTTTCAATCTGTTTTGAACATTAGTATGCAAAGCTGTTGAGAGAGCTGTTAAAAGTTATTTTAAAAGTTCAAAGACAGGTAAAATTTGAGTTAATACTTAAAAGTTAAATCAAACTTCATTAAAATGAAGAAAAAAAAACATACACCTGGAACAGCAAGGAGAGAGGTTGTGGTAGTTGTATGACTGTGGCGTCTTTCGCCAGTGGGCTCTACAGTCATGACATGTGGGCTGGTACACCCATGGGAACGCTCCCGTAGAGATTCTGCCTTGTCACGTCCTTTGGCCATTGCGCAACAGCATCTCCAGGGAGCAGTTATGTCCCTTGACGTCCTCATGGAGTGCCCTGTGCGTGGCTGCACCCTATGTGAACACAGCGCAGTCTTCCAAGAGTGATGCAGGTTTGCTCCCAGCTGGTTTCTACAGCAGCTGAGGACAGTACTACTCTGGGTCCCACTGACACTTTCGGGTGTATCTTTTTTCATCTCTGACTGAAAGAATACACATTAAAGATAAATCATGGTTGAAGGCGGGTTAGTATCGAAAGTGCTCGGCCCCTGAATTCCTGTGCTGCACAACGAAAGTCTGTTTCAACCTGAATTCAGCGTTATTAGACAAAGCAGTTTGGAAACTTGGCGCATTCCATGTAGGCTTACATTCAGTGTCTGTTGATACTACTTTAACAGCGCTATTTTATCTCAAAACAAAACAAAAAAGAAAGAGAGAAAGATAGAAAAAGAAACAGAAAAAAGCGAACACATTACCTGTGGCATGATATTCATTATGTTTTGAGCAAACAGCAACGGAAACAGAGAGAAGACATGACAGAGGGAAAGGCGGATATGTGGACGAACACTCATCAAGTGTTACTTTACTAATCACTTCAGTGATGGCACTGTCGTGGGTGGGTCCACATTCACTCACTTGATCACTTGTGTGTGTGTGTGTGTGTGTGTGTGTGTGTGTGTGTGTGTGTGTGTGTGTGTGTGTGTGTTCAGCATGCGTGTATGCATGTGTATCTGTCTGTCTGTCTGTGTGCACGTTCATATTTCAAAATGTATCTCTTAAGTTCTTTGCATTGCTAATCAGACGTTTTGTGTAGTAAAATGTGCACCTTCTCTCTCCCTCCGAACGTGTTCGTCTGCTCAAGTCATGATGAGAATTGCCACTGGTATATCAGAGTGCAGAAAGTGGCTGGTCAGAACAGGCAGCACTGAAAACCACCAAAATGACTTGGCAGCAGTGCGGAGTCTTCTCAGGTAGGTTGCCTTATGACGACCTGGTATCGACTGCTCCCTGTGAACCGCATTGTTGGTGCTGCCACAGGACGACTCTGATTATGGCTGCGTATGGTGGAACCGAAATAAGCGGCGACGGAGTGGTGCCAGTGAGAGAGAAGAAGAAAGACACTAAGAGTTTGAACGAAGGGGGGAGGGAGGGGGGGGAGGAGGGGGGCACTGAAATTGGGACCAGAAGAAAAGAAAACGTAGTCGTCGATGTTATTCGCCATTTCTTTAGCAGAACAAAGTGACATACAATATCTTTTTAAATCATCATCATCATCATTATCATCAACAATAACAACAAGAACAAATACAAACAATAACAACAACAACGAAGCTAGGCATTATATCACAGTGTTCAATTTCAGTTTGGAGTTGTCTTTATCACCCTGTCAATCACAAAGGGCGATTTCGGGGCTGTAATGACTTTTCCTTCCTCTTTTCTTTGATCTTTGTGAAGAGTCATCAGGACGCTGTCCAGAACTGTTCAACATACACACACACACACACACACACACACACACACACACACACACACACACACACACACACACACACACACATACAAATCCTATCTGCGTCCAAATAGTTGAAAGGAAAACTTCGCCAGAAAGGGCGCATAAAGACGGTCTCTCTATATATAGCTAAAAGCATAAGGCGAGTAATGGGTAACAGTCAGATGTGCTTCAATCATTCTGTTACTAGACAGTCGTGCAAAGCAAATCTGAAATAGTAACGATAAACTGTACGAAAGCCGCAACATGAACACGTGGAACTATTAGTCCCAGCGACGGCCAGTCTATCCAGCACTCTTCAGGCAAGCTGCGGCTGGGTGGGTGGAGGCTGTGTCTAGATGTTGTCCTCAATGAGGTTGATGGTCATCTGGTCAGGATTGATGCGGAACACGTGGTACAGGCGGGTGGCGATGATCCCCAGAGCCAGGCCCAAGACTAAGGCAGCCACGACTCCCCCGGCCAGTGCCCCTGTGACAGGCAGCCGGTCAGTGCCCGTTCTGTTTCCCTCCTCAAGTATCTCCCCTTATCATTCTGTCCAGCGCTGTCACAAACACGTCCTCAGACTCTCCCCTACTCCCTCTGACAAACATCTTGTCACAAAGACGTCGTTAGAATCTCCTCTACTCTCTCCAGCAAACAGCCTGTCACAAACACGTTATTAGGATCGTCCCTACTCCCTCTAACAAACACCATGTCACAAACACGTCATCTGTCTTTTGCCTCCTCCCTCTACCCATCACTCTGTGATAAACACGCCATCAGTCTCTTCCCTCTTCATTCTATCCAACACTGTCACTAACACGTCATCAGTCTCCCCCCCCCTCCCCCCTCTATCCAACACTCGGTCACAAACACGTAATCAGTCTCTCCTCTCTTTCTCTTGTTAACTCGTTATCAATTTCTGTCCTCCCTGTGACCGAAACGTTATCAGCCTCTCCCTTTTCCCTGGCTAAAACGTCATCAGCCTCTCCCTCTTCCCTGGCTAAAACGTCATCAGCCTCTCCCTTTTCCCTGGCTAAAACGTCATCAGCCTCTCCCTTTTCTCTGGCTAAAACGCCATCAGCCTCTCCCTTTTCCCTGGCTAAAACGTCATCAGCCTCTCCCTTTTCTCTAGCTAAAACGCCATCAGCCTCTCCCTTTTCGCTGGCTAAAACGTCATCAGCCTCTCCCTTTTCTCTAGCTAAAACGCCATCAGCCTCTCCCTTTTCTCTAGCTAAAACGCCATCAGCCTCTCCCTTTTCGCTGGCTAAAACGTCATCAGCCTCTCCCTTTTCTCTAGCTAAAACGCCATCAGCCTCTCCCTTTTCGCTGGCTAAAACGTCATCAGCCTCTCCCTTTTCTCTAGCTAAAACGCCATCAGCCTCTCCCTTTTCCCTGGCTAAAACGTCATCAGCCTCTCCCTTTACTTTGGCTAACATATCATCAGTCTCTCTCCTAACTTTAGCCAACACCCAGTCAACGTCTCCATCCCATCTTTCTATCATCCCACCTTTCCCTGTGTAAGTAGCCTAGCACGTCATCAATTTATTGTTTTCGTCCCCAGTTGAGCCAGTTTTGTCATTGTCTTTTTGATGTTCACCGTCTTTTTGTATTCTCGTTTTCACGAGCAACTCAAGTCGCTTTTCAGTCACTTTTGTACAACTACGATGGTATTGCCTAAAGAGCACTTCTCGACACTGTATTGTCATCACAAACACACACTCTCTCTCTCTCTCTCTCTCTTCTTCTTCTTCTTCTTCTTCTTCTTCTTCTTCTTCTTCTTCTTCTTCTTCTTCTCCTTCTCCTTCTCTTTGTCTCAACCTCTCACTTCCACACGTTCATCCATTCTCACAGGACATTTCCCAGTGCCGACAAAGCCGACTCAAACGCTCACCCGTAGAGATGCCACTGCCTCCACCCGCCTGGCTCCCCGTGCAGGGCGCAGGAGAGCTGGGACACCGACAGGCCCCCGGCAAGATGGAGACCCGGCCCTGCCTCCTTGTGGGGCAAGGGGTAGGTGGGGGGCACGTGGTTCGGCGAAGCCCCGCGGGCGGGGAGGGGCAGGAACAGCGCCGGGGGATGGGAGAGGTGCGGGTGGGGCAGGAGGGGCGGGGAGGGCAGGAGGAGGAGGTTTGGGGGCAGGGGGGTGGGGTGGTGCAGGCCGGGCAGGGAGGGCAGCTGGGTGACACGGTGGGGCATGTGCAGGCCGGTGGGGTGACGGGGGTGGTGGAGGGCGTGGTGGTGGTGGTGGTTAGCCTGGCGGGGGTGAGGTCTGTGGGCTTTTTGGGAGGCACGAGGGTGGGGGCCACGATTTTGGGGGTGGGCGGGACGGTGGAGGTGGTGGTGGCGAACTCTTTGCGGAAGTTGTGCTCCACCAGACTGATGCTGGTCAGTGTGATGAACTGCACAGACAGGGGCACATGTCGTCAGGTGTCAGTGCTGACACTGCAGGCTGCCACCACTGACGTTGCTGTCATCATGTCACTCGTTTCAGTCACACTGTCACTGTGTCATTGGTATTTTTTTACCTGTGTTGCCTCTCAAGTATCATTTTCAGTATGGTTTTCACAGTGTCATTTATTTTCGCTGTGGTTGGCACTGTGCTATTATTTTCACTGTTCCTGTCACTGTGTCATTGTGTCCATTACAGCTGTCGCTGTGTCATTATTTCCATTTCAGCTGTCACTGTGTCATTATTTCCACTACAGCTGTCACTATCATTATTTCCATTTCAGCTGTCACTGTGTCATTATTTCCATTAAAGCTGTCACTGTGTCATATTTCCATTTCAGCTGTCACTATCATTATTTCCATTTCAGCTGTCGCTGTGTCATTATTTTCATTACAGCTGTCACTATCATTATTTCCATTACAGCTGTCACTGTGTCATTATTTCCATTAAAGCTGTCACTGTGTCATATTTCCATTTCAACTGTCACTGTGTCATTATCTCCTCTACAGCTGTCACTGTGTCATTATTCCCATTACAGCTGTCACTGTGTCATTATTTCCATTACTGCTGTCGCTGTATCATTATTTCCATTACTGCTGTCACTGTGTTATTATTTCCACTACAACTGTCATTGTGTCATTATTTCCATTACTGTTGTCACTGTGTTATTATTTTCATTACTGCTGTCGCTGTGTCATTATCTCCACAACGGTAATCATTACGTCATTGTTTTCACACCACCACTTTGAAATTACCACCATAACTGTCAGTATGCCATTATTTTCACTGTGATTGTCACTCTGTCATTATATTCGCTGACAATCAGTGACACTTTCCACCACGTTTCGCAATTGAGTACTGTAGGTTTTTTTGCGTTATCTTGCTGTGGAGCGCTGGTAACTCCTGAGAAGCCCCTTGACGCGCCTTTTCTCAGCTTCACACTCCACATCAAACCATTCGGGGTTTTGTTTGTTTGTTTGTTTGTTTTTTCGGCTTTCTTTCCCCAACCATACGGACCATACATGCGGCAGCGCCGTAAAGTAGGCTATTCCTGAGAAAAGCATTCATTTACATCAACGTGTAAATCATCGTTCATTCTTCCCATACATTCTTTAAACATATCAGACACAAGCTCCTCTCTATCAACATGTACATTCTGCTCACACGATGCAGTTCTTTCTTCTCTGTTTCCACCAGTTTCTGTCCCCGCCTCCATAGCCTAGGAACACAATATGTCCACAATAGGAACATCACAATGCATTCTTAATGAGAAGAGAGAGAGAGAGAGAGAGAGAGAGAGAGAGAGAGAGAGAGAGAGAGAGAGAGAGAGAGAGAGAGAATTGTGTATGGAAACACCGGTGGAGTCTAAAAAAACCGGCTCGTATATCAGAGAGAGAGAGAGAGAGAGAGAGAGAGAGAGAGAGAGAGAGAGAGAGAGAGAGAGAGAAGAAACTGTGGCTAGTAGGGGTAAAAAAAAATAAAATAAAATAAAAAACGGCCGGTAAATTACGGAGCCAGGCACGGAGAGGTTGAAGGCCAGGTGGGAGACGTCAATGGACCCGTGGAGGAAGACGAAGGCCGCCTCCAGGGAGATCTCCTTCCTCTGGTTGCCCTGAGTGGCGTCCAGCAGAGTGCTGCTTATGAACAGGCTGCTGCTGCCGCTGTCCCTGTCCAGCTGTCACAAACACGGTCAGTGCCACTTTGTTTACAGCCCAGCCGACCGCAAGGGGACCTCTTTCAGAGTGGTCACTCCCACATGGAAGAAAAAATAATAATAACCGTGAAACACCTGAAAACACCACCGCCGCCGCCGCCGCCACTACCACCACCACCATCACCACCACCACCACCACCACCACCACCACCACCCTACCATCACCACCACTACCACCACCACCAACACACCACCACCACCGCCAACAGCAGCAACAACAACGACAACCACAACCACGACAAAACAAGGAGAATGACACACGGGAGAGCGCAGACCTTCGTCAACGCTGCGTGGATTCTAGATCCGCCCTCTGATCCGGATCCGCGCCACAGATCTGCGGTAAAATGTAACGGATTCGCTCTCGGCTGCATTCCATCTTTCCACTGTGTTTCCTTTGATTCGGTTCCGTGGTTTTTGCATAATCTTGCTGGTTAACAGGCAAGCCAGCAGACGAGGGTGAAAAGGCATCTTCTTCGGCTTTTCCATAAAACGTATACAACGAATCCACATCATGGTAGATAACCAGCTGAGGTCTTGGAGGCCGAAAGGACCCGGCCGTGCAGCCCATTTCGCTTCATTAATCGCCTACAGTTTAAAAAAGTAAAAAAAAAAAAAAAACAGGGGGGGGGGGGGGGGAAACATTGATGAACATAACAGAGACCCCCTCCCTTCCTCTGCCCTCCACTCCCCCTCCTCCACCCCCCCACCTCCCCCCAAAAGCATTTAAGTCAATGGATTTGAAAAAAATGAAAATAAATAAATACAAACACAGACAAATAAAAACTCCTGTGGACAAGCAGATACTGCAGAAGGGACTGCCAGCGTCCTGGCCCACAAGCTAGTCGCCAGATTACAAGAAAAAAAATTGGTAATTAATGAATTATGACGAACGACACGCGCACACAAAAAAAGATCAAAGACAGGTGAATATATCACAAAAGCTGTTAAAAAAAAAAAAGGAAAAAAAGAAAGAAAAAAACAGAAAAAAAAAACAAAAAAGCAGAAAAATCGTAAACCAAACGGCGGACGACAGGAAAGAAAAATGAAATAAAACAGAGTCAGACCGAGTAACCGAAACGCGGTAACAGCTGGCATACGATCTACGGAAGGCGGCGATACAGTTAACACTGTGACATCCGCGAGTATCCTTCCCGGCGCAGCTATAGCGAACAAATACCTAACTAAAGAAGACGTTTCTCTCTCTCTCTCTCTCTCTCTCTCTCTCTCTCTCTCTCTCTCTCTCTCTCTGTGCTGTGTGTGTGTGTGTGTGTGTGTGTGTGTGTGTGTGTGTGTGTGTGTGTGTGTGTGTGTGTGTGTGTGTGTTAGGTCTTCAATTTAACGTCTATACACATTACGTGATATTAGACGAACCTAATCTATAAGAATAACATTAACAGCAACAGCAAAAAATGGATAACTAACTATAAAACATCGAAGAATAACCGGTCATAACAAGGACGTTACTAAAACACCAGTTCCCATTTTACAAAACAGAAAACATAGGACTTTGATGCAATGAAACAGCAATTTTACACATTAGTGGTAAATCGGTTACAACTGTATCCAGAGAACAATTAGGTAGAGGTGGTAGATGAGGTTTTAACTGTTTGCAGTGGAAAAGTATGTGGGAATTTGTTATCATTTCACCACAAAGGCATGTTATATTTTTGCAAAACTTTGTCTTAAAAGCGTTTAGTTTGATCTTATATATTAGCGAAATTATGATCCGAGAAAACGGCAAACTACATTGATAAAAAGAATGAAGTGTGTCAAAGTTTAATAGCTGGTTTATGCGAGTATCAAGAGAACATCCCGAATTTTGTTGTTTTTTCCTAAAATGTTTCCAGCATGCATTTTCTAGAAGTCTGTATCCCTCATGGACAGACAATGGGATACTGATAACCTCCGACCCGCTAGTATTTTTCGCTCCCCGTTTTGCTGCTCTGTCTACTCTCTCATTAAACTGAATCCCACAATGAGAAGGAACCCAACAGAAACTAATTCTTGTACCCCTAATAATCAAGAAATGTATTAGGTGATGAATATCTGTAATCAGATCTTGTCTTACTATAGGGTTTGTTTTACTTAGGGCGAATAAAACTGATTTTGAATCGACGCAAAAGAGGACTTGGAATATTGGATTTGGAAAGTCAAGTAGAAAATACAAAGCCATTAGAATGGCAGTTAGTTCTGCTGTAAAAATTGATCTGTTTTTTCCAAGATAATAAGATTTTTCAATTTTCAATGAAGGAATTGTAAATGCTGCACCTGCTTCTTTGGTATCCAAAAGAGACCCATCTGTATAAATTTTAAGATGAAAGGGATACGAATTTTCAATATACTCTTTTACTATTTGGCCTATCAGGTTTTCATTGTCACTTTTTTTCATCGACGTATGGCTAATATCAAATGATGCTCTTTGAAGTTCCCATGGCGGGCTGGGAGATGCGGGAAGTTTAGGTCGATTTATATCGCTGAGGTTAACTTTTGACTCGCTGAACAGATCTGAAGTGAAAGTTCCAATAGTTGTGAGTGAAGAAATTGATTTTGCCCTTTTTGGGAAGCTAATGTCAGATCTCAAACTGACTTCATTCTCAACGTTGCTGTCACGTGTTGAAATTCGTAAGACATATTTTGCGAAAGCTAGCCGTCGATGTTCATCTAATGGTAATACTCCTACTTCGCTATATGTTCCCAAAGATGATGCATGATACGGCACACCAAGAGCCAGTTTGAAAGCTTTGCAATCCAAACTTTGCATCTTATTAAGTAAACTTTTCGGGGCACTGAAAAAGACTTCCTGCCCGTAATAGAGTCTAGAACGTATCAGTGACAATGCCAGCTGTTTCAGTACATTAGCATCTTGGCCCCAGTTTTGTTTCTGTATAACTTTTAAAAAGTTAAAGCTTTTTCGAGCCTTTGTTAATAAATATTGTAGGTGATAATTCCACGACAATTTGTGTGTGGGGTGTGTGTGTGTGTGTGTGTGTGTGTGTGTGTGTGTGTGTGTGTGTGTGTGTGGGTGAGAGAGAGAGAGAGAGAGAGAGAGAGAGAGTATGTGCGTGCGAGCGCGTTGGAAAGAGAGAGAGAGAGAGAGAGAGAGAGAGAGAGAGAGAGAGAGAGAGAGAGAGAGAGAGAGCAGTGACTTACAGTGACGTCAGTGAAACGGTTCAGATCGATGTCCAGCCGGTTGGCCAGTTTCTGAACCAGGAACAGCTTCAGGTAGGGCTGGCTGACCTGGGCCAGCCTGTTGATGTCGCTCACTGTCACACACACACACACACACCACACACACACACACACACACACACACACACACACACACACACACACACACACACACACACACAAACAGTGTGCGTGCGAGATGCTGTGTATTTGTGTCTTTCTGTCCGTTCGATCAAACAAAAATAATCTCATATAACGAGATTTCTAAAAGTCGTGGAAAAGTGAAAAACTTTCTAGTCATCCCTTACCCACCCCAATTCTCTCTCTCTCTCTCTCTCTCTCTCTCTCTCTCTTCTCTCTCTCTCTCTCTCTCTCTCTCTTCTCTCTCTCTAACCGTGAAACTCGATAGTGAAGTGTTTCTTTGCTGCGTTGTAGTATTCTGCCGACCTCCTACATCGAGACCGTGAAGATCAGTGAATGACTTACCTCATACGTTGTATGTGAGCTCGTAGCTCGTGGACAAACGAGCACAGTGTATAGCTCAGTGAATGACAAACATCTACAACAGTGTATCCGAGTGCAGTGAATGACAAACATCTACAACAGTGTATCCAGCTCAGTAGCTCAGTGAATGACAAACATCTACAACAGTGTATCCAGCTCAGTAGCTCAGTGAATGACAAACATCTACAACAGTGTATCCAGCTCAGTGCAATGACAAACATCTACAACAGTGTATCCAGTTCGTAGCTCAGTGAATGACAAACATCTACAACAGTGTATCCAGTTCAATAGCTCAGTGAATGACAAACATCTACAACAGTGTATCCAGCTCAGTAGCTCAGTGAATGACAAACATCTACAACAGTGTATCCAGTTCAATAGCTCAGTGAATGACAAACATCTACAACAGTGTATCCAGCTCAGTAGCTCAGTGAATGACAAACATCTACAACAGTGTATCCAGTTCAATAGCTCAGTGAATGACAAACATCTACAACAGTGTATCCAGCTCAGTAGCTCAGTGAATGACAAACATCTACAACAGTGTATCCAGCTCAGTAGCTCAGTGAATGACAAACATCTACAACAGTGTATCCAGTCGTACTCAGTGAATGACAAACATCTACAACAGTGTATCCAGCTCAGTAGCTCAGTGAATGAAAACATCTACAACAGTGTATCCAGCTCAGTGAATGACAAACATCTACAACAGTGTATCCAGCTCAGTAGCTCAGTGAATGACAAACATCTACAACAGTGTATCCAGCTCAGTGAATGACAAACATCTACAACAGTGTATCCAGCTCAGTAGCTCAGTGAATGACAAACATCTACAACAGTGTATCCAGCTCAGTAGCTCAGTGAATGACAAACATCTACAACAGTGTATCCAGCTCAGAGCTCAGTGAATGACAAACATCTACAACAGTGTATCCAGCTCAGTAGCCAGTGAATGACAAACATCTACAACAGTGTATCCAGCTCAGTAGCTCAGTGAATGACAAACATCTACAACAGTGTATCCAGCTCAGTAGCTCAGTGAATGACAAACATCTACAACAGTGTATCCATCATAGCTCAGTGAATGACAAACATCTACAACAGTGTATCCAGCTCAGTAGCTCAGTGAATGACAAACATCTACAACAGGTGTATCCAGCTCAGTAGCTCAGTGAATGACAAACATCTACAACAGTGTATCCAGCTCAGTAGCTCAGTGAATGACAAACATCTACAACAGTGTATCCAGCTCAGTGGCTCAGTGAATGACAAACATCTACAACAGTGTATCCAGCTCAGTAGCTCAGTGAATGACAAACATCTACAATAGCGTATCCAGTTCAGTAGCTCAGTGAATGACAAACATCTGCAACAGTGTATCCAGCTCAGTAGCTCAGTGAATGACAAACATCTACAACAGTGTATCCAGTTCAGTAGCTCAGTGAATGACAAACATCTACAACAGTGTATCCAGCTCAGTAGCTCAGTGAATGACAAACATCTACAACAGTGTATCCAGTCAGTAGCTCAGTGAATGACAAACATCTACAACAGTGCATCCAGCTCAGTAGCTCAGTGAATGACAAACATCTACAACAGTGTATCCAGCTCAGTAGCTCAGTGAATGACAAACATCTCAACAGTGTATCCAGTTCAGTTGCTCAGTGAATGACAAACATCTACAACAGTGTATCCAGCTCAGTAGCTCAGTGAATGACAAACATCTACAACAGTGTATCCAGCTCAGTGAATGACAAACATCAACAACAGTGTATCCAGCTCAGTAGCTCAGTGAATAACAAACATCTACAACAGTGTACCAGCTCGAGCTCAGTAACAATACATGCATACTCAGTCACACCCTCCGAACAGATGAACCTCTGGAGTTAGTGCCGGTGAGGAGCCGGAAGGGGGAGATGGAAGCGGGAGTGAGGGAAGTGAAGAGAAAAAGACCAAGAATGCTGCAGTCACAGATTCAGCATCAGTTTGAATGCAGACTGCACGGTACTGAAAATTAGGCAAGATACAAACAGACACACAAAACAAGATACAGCTACAAAGTAAAGTGGTGTGTGTGTGCGTGTGCGTGTGTGTGTGTGCGTGCAGTGGTGCGTGGTGGGCTGCTGTGTGTGTGTGTGTGTGTGTGTGTGTGTGTGTGTGTGTGTGTGTGTGTGTGTGTGTGTGTGCAATTTGAAACGGTGTGTGTGTGTGTGTGTGTGTGTGTGTGTGTGTGTGTGTTGTGTGTGTGTGTGTGTGTGTGTGTGTGTGTGTGTGTGTTGTGTGTGTGTGTGTGTGTGTGTCAATCTGAAACGTCTGGGGTTCGATGAGGGAAAGGTGGTGCCTAGAACGGGAGGGGGGAAGGAGGAGGAGAATGGAAGTTGAGAAGGAGAAGGGAGCGTAAACTGGAAAAACTGGTTGTGATAGCTGGCTGCGATCAAGGGAGAGTACTGCTTTGCGCATTTTCTCCGTCTGATGTTCTAACGCTGTGAAGGTATTTTCTTAAAAAAAATCCACTCGTCTGTTTCATCCTAATGCATATGAATAAGCGTTACTTCGCACCTCGTTTTGTGCTTCATTTGGCCTCCCCCCCCCCACCCTCTCTCTCTCTCTCTCTCTCTCTCTCTCTCTCTCTCTCTCTCTCTCTCTCTCTCTCTCTCTCTCATTGGCATTTGAATATAAATTCGAGAACTAGAAGAAAAATAGAAGTAGTAGTCCCTGCAAGGCGAATTAGCGATAATTTTGTGTACTGTGTAATATTAATCAATTTTTTTTCAACTTTGTTAATAGTCCAGCCACACACACAACACACACACACACACACCACACACACACACACACACACACCTACGCACCGTCACACACACACAACCACACACACACACACTCACACACACACACACACACACACACACACACACACAACACACACACAATCGCGTGTACATACGCACCACGCATACACGAGAGTGCGACGCGCGAAACGCACAGACAAACAAACACACGCGCGTGCGCGGTGGGGCTTATGCGTCCGAAAAGGTTTTTTTTTTTTTTTTAAATGAAAAAGTACACGCGCAGTGAGTATTTTTGAAAAAAAAAAAAGGGTAAAGTTCATTCTTTGCATTCACTGACAGCCTGCAAAGAAGACAGACAGAAAGATCATGGGAAGGAATTGAAAAGAAAAAAAACTGAAGTAGACCTAAACTTTAATATTCTTGGAATACAACTAGCAAGAAATCATAGTTTAGATAGGTCATTTCAACATTTATTCGTCTATTTGCTGTTAAACTTGATTTAAAAGGCAAAACAAAAATTTGAAGCAAAATAATTTCACTTACTTTTTTTTTCCTCGTTCTATTTTTCCCTCACTCATCCATCCATTAGCTCTCTCATTCATTTACATACATTCATCCTTTTTTTTTTTTTTTACTAAGTACGACTGTCTATTTGATGATTTCTTCTGACAAAACTTGAATCGGATCTGTTTATCGTAACGTTCGACTCAAATAAAAGCTGTATGTTGAACACATTTTATTGGACCAAGGCCTCTATCAACAAACCATGAGCATGTCATTCTTGCTCTCATCTCTCATCTCATTCATTCGTTCGTTCGTTCATTAATTCATTCATTTATCCATCCATTCTTTTACTCATTTATCCATTGATTCATTCATTTATTCATTCATTCATCCATCCATCCATGCATGCATTCATTTATTTATTTGTTCATTCGTTCATTGTTTTCTTCATCCCAAAGTGGTAAATACGCACCTTCCAAACCTTCATCATGAAAAAGGCGCCGGCCCCTTCCACGTTCCCTGTGGCTTCAATCCAGTTTCTCTGTAATGACAAAAGAAAGCAAGATCTCTCTCTCTCGCTCTCTCTCTCTCTCTCTCTCTCTCTCTCTCTCTCTCTCTCTCTCCTCCAAATGTAAGTGTGCATGCTCTAAATGTGCCATCTAGTGTTGATCTGGATTTATTTGTAAATATTTACATGCGTTTTCTTCTTTGATTGGCATGAGATTTTTGTCTCATATCAATCAGGTTTTTTTTTTCCCTATGCTCTATATTCTTTATGCATTTTTTGTTTATTTGCTGGAACATTGATTGTGGTCATACACTCCGCCTTGTCACAAGACCTTTTGGCAATGACAATATAGTTTGAAAAGTGTCAACGTCTCTCTCTCTCTCTCTCTCTCTCTCTCTCTCTCTCTCTCTCTCCACCCCACACACACACACACACACACACACACACACACACACACACACACACACACTACACACCACACACACACACACACACACACACACCACACACATACACACACATACACATGCAGCACGCAGGCACGCACACACACACACACACACACACACACACACACACACACACACACACACACACACACACACACACACAACACACACACACACACACCACACACACATCTACACACACGCACGCATGCACTCATAGTTGCGCGCGTACAGCCAGTTGATCCATCCAAAACAGTGTTGTTTATCCAGTCTCCAGAGGCCACCACAATTATCTTCAGAGCTCAGTTTGTTCGAAGACAAAATGTAACAGCCACCTGATCCATCCAAAACAGTCCTGTCTATCCAGTCTCCAGAGGCCACCACAATTGTCCTCAGAACTCAGTTTGTTCAAAGACAAAATATAACAGCCAACTGATTTGTCCAAATACCTTGATTTGTTCCATGGCAGGTACTGAGGGCCCTTCAAGAAAAAGTCGTCGATTGACCAACATACGGAAGAAGATAAAGAGAGAGGAACAGAGATAGTCAGAAATAAAGTTATAAGAGACTGTGAGAGACATTGACAAACACTGTATGTAGAACGTGTGACGTCTCAGGGAAAAACAGTTTGTACAAATCGAGCTGTTTGGACAAATCGGGATGTTTGGATAAATCGGGCTACAACACACCCATAGCGAATGTCCCTGCTTCTGTATCTCCATTGTTAGAGTGTAAATGGTGAACTTGTATGAAACACTCTCTTTCTGGGTTGTTCTACCATTTTGCTCCACTGTGTATCCACAGTCGGACTTCTTATTGGTGACGGTAACCACACTGTGTATAACGGTGTCTTCTTTTTCTTTTAGTAATTTTCCCCCCACCTGCATGTCAATCCCTATTAGTTCTGCTTCCCTCATCATTCTCGACGCTTGCCTTCCTGGTTCTGGTGCTATGAAGCTTTGGTAGAGGGGTTCCAAATATTGAGGGCATTTTTATTTTTTCTTTGCAGTGCTTCAGTTCTCGTCACCGGCAATTTTTTTTTTCTAAGCGAGCTGTGTAGAGTCTTCTGCTTGTCCCATCCATGATTGTCCACATTACTGATAATTGTCTCTACACGCGTACCCATCAATACGCACATACCTGGGTGAAAATACAATCGTTGGCATGAAGGCACGCACGGTATCTACGAGAGAAAGCGATTTAGGGAGAGAAATGCAGCTCCACCCTCTCGGCCACAGAAGTGGGAGACCAACGGCATAAGAAAGGCATTAGCTCCGAGCCACGGTTACAATTGAGGTCCAAACGCTATGCATTCCCTATTACACTCAAAGCTGCACCTGGCTTTTGTTGGAAGACCAGCCAGTACCAAAACATGTTCACGCGCAGTACAGCCCTTGACCCATACCATACCTGACCCCGAGGCGGGTCTCATGTTCGTTCCATTTTCTATGCAAGCACGATCCACATGTCCCTACATACTTTTCACTCCAAAGTGCTAGTGCCCTACCAGTGGCGTAGAAACACAAGGAGTCCAAAGTCATGCACCATTCTGCTATTTTTGCTGACATATGGCACTGAACTAAATTACTGACCCCAAATTCCAGGATAAAAGTATCTTTTTCACATTAAAAAAAAAAAAAAAAATTCACAGATCCAGGCGACTTTATCTGTTCAAACTTTGTTACTACTTGACCTTTGCTGTAACCCCGAACTCTGACCTGTACATACGACTGGTGATTTCCTCGTCCGTTAAGGAAGACAATGATGCTTTTTGTGCCTTGTCACGCCTTTCGCTCTCCGCGAAGCGTGGCTCCTTCACCTTAACGTTCGCCGTCACACAGTCAGTCCGTATCTCATGACAAACAAAGCTGTGTAGCCCCAGGCCTGCCGGGTGCTGTAGAACTGGCCACACGTCACAAGTAGGATTTTGCACTGAATCACTACATAGTCCATGCAAGCGTTTTGAGGCCTACCATACATCTGAGCTGGCATTTTATGTCAAACTCATAGCTGATCGAAAGAACAACTCCCCACCGATGAAGTCACAAAGAATCTTCAAATACATGACCATCCCTTTAGTTGACGTTAGATTTCAGACCTTTGCACTCACCCGTAACCTGATCTTTGCGCCAGCTGAAAATCCCCCAAACAGTCCCGTTCTTTTGATTTCAATATGTCAGCTTGGAACCACCTGGCTTGTACCTTGGTGGCTGTATGAAAGAAACTGAGGAGATTCAACTTTCAGACACAAGAAAAATTCACAAAACAATCTCATTGCGCCAGTCTATAATTACTCGACTCCTTAAGCAAGGCCTTGGCACATCACTTTTTGGTGTGCAGCCGCTTGGTTCTCTTAGTACGGCTGGTTCTGACCATAACGGCACGTAGTTGTCGTTGGTGAAGGGAACATTGCTGAAGAACCTGGTCAGCTGTCTTTCTTGACCACAGGGGCAGGTTGTTCCTGTGAGCATGCCGCCGTTTGTGACCGGTTTAGAGCCTCCCCGGTGGCTTTTTTCGCCGGTGGGCTCTGCAGTATAGAAATACGGGCTGGTGCACCCATGGGAACGCTCCCGTTCGGTCGTGTCACATCCAGTGGCCTTTACACAACGGCATCTGCCAGGGAGCAATTATGTCCCTTGACGTCTTAATGGATTATCCTGTGCGTGCCCGCATTCCTACGTGAATACAGCGCTGGGTTCCAAGGATGGTGCAGGATTGCTCCCAGCTGGTTTGCACGGCTGTTGAGGACAGTACTTCCTATATATCCCACCCGCAACTTGGGGCGTATCTTGTTCTTTCTTCTCACCAGGATCACCCGCTGCTCTCTGGACAGACAGTGATGGCTGGAGCTCGTCCTGTTGGTCTGCGGCTTCAGCAGCGACCTGAGGATGCTGCTTTTCTCACCGCAGCTGACGCCGAGGTCTGACGGCTCTTCCTGGGACCCTGCTTTGGCCACTTCATCTGCCCTCTCTTTATGGGCTGGGATCCATCGGAGGAATGTTTTCTTGAACTCAGAGAACCGTCTACCTGACCATCAGGTGTTCCTGATGACCTCCTTCGCCCAGTCTGCTGACGCTGTATTCGCTTGCTGGTACAGGTAGGTCCTTCCTTTGTCACCTAGGGTTTGAAACTTGTCGATTAACCTCACCTGGTTTGGCCCGGCGGTCGAAGTGGTTTCACCGAGATGTAGTCATCGTCCCGAGCTAACAGTAAACACACAACACGACACGACACGACACGACACGACACGACACGACACGACACAACACAGCACAGCACAGCACAGCATAGCACAACACAGCACAACACAACACAACACAACATAACACACACACACGCGCGCGCGCGCGCGCGCGCGCGCGCGCGCGCACGCACAGAGAGAGAGAGAGAGAGAGAGAGAGAGAGAGAGAGAGAGAGAGACTATAATTATACAAGCGCGACTGCACACGCTTTGTGTGGAAAGACTGGCTTACAGCAGTGAAGTACCACTGGACAGTGGTGTTGCGGTTAGCACTGGGGTCAGGGTAGCGGCCCACCCAGGTGTCACACACCACGTCACGCACTGTCGCCTGATACACAGCAAGACAAAGGCTGTATGCATATGTATGTGTGTTTGTGTGTGTGTGTGTGTGTGTGTGTGTGTGTGTGTGTGTGTGTGTGTGTGTTTGTGTGTGTGTGTGTGTGTGTGAGAGAGAGAGAGAGAGAGAGAGAGAGAGAGAGAGAAAGTGTGTGTGTGTGTGATGTGTGTGTGCGTGCGTGGGTGCGTGCGTGTGTGTGTGTGTGTGTGTGTGTGTGTGTGTGTGTGTGTGTGTGTGTGTGTGTGTGTGTGCGTGCGTGCGTGCCTGCGTGTGCGTGTGCGTGCATGCGTGTGTGAAGCGACACAGAAATAGCACATCACACAACACGCATTATCATGTGTGTGTGTGGTACCTGTCCAGCATACTGGATGGAGGCATCGTGGGCATAGAAGTAGTCATTAGCGGACATCATTCCCAGGGTGCCATTGGCCCACAGTCTGGCAAAGTCGTCACCGCTGCCCAGCCGAGAGACGCTACACGTCATCAGGTACTTGTCCACTATGTATTTCACGCCTGCAAGAAGGTCACTGCCAAAGTGAAAGCACCGCTTGAATGTTGAAGGCAGGGAGCTTTGCAGTCTAGATCTTTAAGGAAGCCCAGTCACGTGTGTTTTTGTAACTTAAATAAAGCATACAAATATTTCATAGAAGACATTCGCACTATGTAAGTTATAACATGAATTACATAGTCAATGTAAGTATACAAATGTTGTTTCATGGAAGAGATTCGCGTGGTGTAAGTGATAACATGGACAGTAATAATCATGGTCAAAGTCAGTTGTATATTCGTCATTATGGCTGACAATTTGCCATCACTTTTCAGGGGTATTGCGAGTTGTCTATGCGTACCAGGTTATTTTGTTCAACAGCTTCCTTGCTAAATTATCATTTTATCATTTGCAAACAAGGTCTTGACCATAAAAAAAAAAGAACTGAAAGCTTCACATGATGAGACATGACCAGCTAAAACGGCAAGACATGTCGTTATTCATTCATGAAAACTGAACATCTGGTATCACATATAACTTATCCCAATGGAAGTATATTTTCCATAGGACATTTCTTTCAATTCTTCCTTTTACTTTCGGTGCATTTCAATTGGTTATCTTATGATACGTTACTGTGCCATTTTATCTGAGTTTATGAATGTTTTACCATTTGTGTGATGTGCTATTTCTGTGTCGCTTCATTTTTGGTAATCTATCTTTTTTTTTTCTTATCGATTCTCAATTTTTTTAGTTATTTTTAGTTTCCACAAAGAAATTCGCATATGCTGATTGTAAATGTGATGAACCAATATATCTCGTATTATTTTATTTTACCTTTATTTGTCTACACTCTATTTTAAAGCGCGGTGAGCCTGCTCACTCAGAGAGTAGGGCACGGCGCTGCGTGGGTCTCCGCATTACCATGATGATTATTTCATGACAACATCGGGGAATAACACTTCAGATACACTTCAGACTGAAAACCTGACAACGTGCCTGGCACATCAGACACAACTGTCATATTAGCTGAAAAGTAATAAGCCATGAAAATGATAAACAGAGTCATAGCTATATCCCAGTATTCTGTTTGACATCAAAGTGGGAAAATCTCAAGTTAACGGTTTTTCCTGTTATAGCCCAGTCGACCGTACAGAGCCTTTTCAGGGCTGTCAAACTCACATGGGGGGAAAGAGCGACACCCTGAATGGGTCAGATCATCAAAAATGGCTATATCCTGAAAGAGAAGCAAACAATAAAATCCAAGCATGATGTGACATCCTTCAGGCAGATAAGATCAGCCTGTGCACAGAGTGCCAGCTAGTCCCCTCGTGTCTCACTCCCATCTTTGTCAAACATTATCTTAAAAAAAATTGTATGCCACACACACACACACACACACACACACACACACACACACACACCACACACACACCACACACACACACAATTAAAAGCCACATGGACAGACACTGCAAAATGGAAAACTAATGTTCACTCAAGACATTATTATACAATTTTCACTTCCTATACGCCAGATTTCAACAGCAACAACAATAACAACAATGACGACAAAGAGAGGTGACATGTCACAAGTTGTGATTTTTTTTTTTAGAAAGTGCATTTTAAGCATTGCAGACCAAAGACAGGAGAACAGTCCACAAAGAGGGGCGGGGGGGGGGGGGGGGGGGGGGGGGGGGGGGGGGGGGGGGGGGGACTGTAGACAACGGTAAAGAAAGACAACATGAAAAGACAAGAGTCCAAGAGAGTGACAGCGAAAGGGAAGTTACTCGCAGCGAACTTCCGGAAAGCAGGGGGCGCTGTTTGTAGTGAAAGAGCCCCCGGCGTCTCCATGGGGACTGTACTTTAAGTAGCAAGTACAGAAAACAGTCTTCATGACATCCACCAAATACTGTTAAGACCCAAAGCGACGATGACTGGGGAACAGCGTTCTTCCGGCCATTCTCCTTGCCATCCCGTGTTCATCACCAACAGACCAGAGGTCTGTGATTCTAGACGCATGGCCACTGACCTGAGGTGAAGTCGAAGATGTAGGACGAAGGGTCGGAGTCCTCACCAAAGGCCACTTTAGAGTCCAGGCGAGCCTTGGTCAGTGTGCTGTCGTACCATAGCTGCACAACAATGGAGGCAACGTTGATGGTCGATGTGATCATGATGGCCACCTAGAATGACTATGAAACATAACCACTTCCCATCAGTAACATTATTATCATGGCCTCCTAGAATGACTATGAAACAGAACCACTTCCCATCAGTACCATTATTGTCACGACAGTCTCAATGGTATAAACGAAAGAAGAAAAACATATAAGAAATGAGATAACTCTGTACATTCTGTGATGATGACTTGTTAAAAGGATCATTAATCAACAAAACATGAACGTACAGTGGCGAAGAGAACGACGACGACGATAATGACGATTATAAGAACGGCAAGGATGCTGCCACTACGACAAGAAGGATGACAGTGTTGTTGAAGAACATAGCAACTGGGCATACCGGCGGAAAGATCCAGGATGGTAAATGAATGCATGATAATAAGTACTGATGTGCACTGGCGACGAAATATCAAACGGAATGATTGATCTGGTGATATGATCAGAGATGACGACAGTTGTATGGAGAGTGAGCAGCCGGCAGCTGCTGCGGGCACAATACTCCCCCACCCCCTACCCCCCATCCCTCCCCACCACTCAGCAGCTTACTGGATACGTCAGACCTCTACACAAACTACCTCTGTGCCTGCTCCTTCTCCCCCCCCCCCCCCAAACACCTCCTCTCTTCTCACTCCCCCTCCCATCCCATCTCTCCCCTCACGCCCCACTTTTTCGACAAAATAATCCATTCTTGATGTATATTTGCAACATACAAACAGAAATTGGAGGGTTTTTTTTTTTTTTTAAATGCAGCCCGACTTAGCTTGTTTTTTTCCCCCGGAGTCTAACCAAGATTGCGATCTTCGCCGGCGGAATTCAAAATCTCACACACAAAATATCTCATAACGGTCGAAATACGTTCTTAGATCAGAAATTTGGGCAAAATGAGACAAACGGACTGCACATGGACTTCTTATTGAAGATGGATATGGATACACGAGAAGGGAGGACAGAGGAGATAGACAGACAGATAGGCAGGTGGCACGCATACTCAGAGACAGGGACAGACAGACAGACAGAATACAGAGACCGAGAGAGACAGACTGAGAGAAAGGCAGGCAGACAGAGACACAGACAGACACACACACACACACACACACACACAAAGTCACACAGACACAGACAGACAGACGTTAAAGAGACCAACACAACTGGAGGGACGAGTCACCTGTTGATAGGAGACACGGGTGAAGTCGATGTCCACCACCTCCATGAGCAGGGACAGGCGGGCAGGGAACCCAGGGAAGCGGACAGACACGCCCGTCCGGTCAGGGCAGAAGGCACCAGCCTGAGTCTGTGGACAGTGACATGGCCATACCACCAGCCGTCACCGGCAGTGTCTCTGTGTGCAGACTAGTCCTTAACAGCTACGATTGTTCTCTCCCTTTACTATGTTCGATGCACACGGAGGGGGAGAGTAAGAGACGGAGGGATGAATTGTGGCAGTATTTTATCGGAAAAGGTTTTCTTTTCTGACCTATAGCTCATAAAAACAACAATCATCTTGCTTGAATTGAAGATTAAATAGTTTTATTCATAATAAAAAAAAAAGGCTGAATCAGAGACCAGCTTTTTTTTTCCCCACCAGCCTTAAGTATCTCTTTGTTCAGAGAAAGAGAAAATGTGACAATATAAGAATGGACGAACTATCAGTTCTAAGCTGATGGTGTGCTCAGATGCTCTTTACAGTCTGACTCCATATCTTGCCATCTGCAAATGCAGAGGAATCAAAGATTCGATTCAACACAAACAAAAACAAGCATGACTACATTAACGATGAATAAAAGAGGCACGACACCGTAAGAGAGAGAGAGAGAGAGAGAGAGAGAGAGAGAGAGAGAGAGAGAGAGAGAGAGAGAGAGAGAGAGAGAGAGAGCACACACACATACACTCACGCACGCACACACACACACTCACGCACGCACGCACGCGCGCGCGCGCGCACGCACACACACACACACACACACACACACACACACACACACACACACACCACTGACCGTGAAAGTGTCGGGGGGAAACCGGTCGTCAGGCTCCCTCTTCTTGAAGGAAGTGATGTCACCCACCAGGCGGATTTCCGTGACGTCAGAGCCGTTGTGTTGACGTCCGAAGTACTCCAGTCTGATGGGTACCAGGGAGTTGGGGGGGAGGTAGGGGGACAGCCAGGTGCGCTCTGTGCGTGCACAACATTACACACTGAGTGCGGCTAGGCGCAGGTGGCAAAAAACACTGAGAATGTACACCACCTCTCTCTTTCTCCTTTCCCTTGCACCTAACTCCACCACCCTCCGCCACCTGCCGCCCCCCCCCCCCCCCCCCCCCCCCCCCCCCGCGAACTCCCCAGCGCTCTCTCGCGCTCCCCACCTACCAGCCCCTTTTCCTGCCCTTTTTGAGTTAGTTTTTGTTTGTGTGCTTGTTTCCTGCGTGATTCTTTTTAATTCCCTTGCCAAATCGTAACAGCGTTATTACGGATCCAGAGGTTGAGAAAATACACACAGAAACACAGACACAGACATACTCTCTCTCTCTCTCTCTCTCTCTCTCTCTCTCTCTCACACACACACACACACACACACACACACACACACACACACACACACACACACACACAGAATTTGTGTATACTGCATGTGCACGGAGGTACCAGAGAAATAGAGGTTGGCCCGAACGGTGATGTTCCTGTAGAAGTCATAGATGCACGCCGACCAGTTTTGGGCAGCGATGCCCCTTACTACTGTGGGACCGGCGAAAATGGCCTGCACACACACACACACACACACACACACACACACACACACACACACACACACACACACACACACACACACACATACGTACACGCACGCACGCACGCACGCACGCACACGCACACACACACACACACACACACACACACACACACACACACACACACACATCACGCACGAACGCACACGCCCACGTACACATAACAGTACAATTACAAACACTACGCAGTTTGATAGGTCGAACGATCAGGAACCAAGCTGCATTTGTCGTAACATGCATTGTGGATTCCTGACACCTGTGATCATGAATACACGGTGTATTGTATGTTTGGTAGATAAGTTGTCATCTTGAAAAGCGCTTCGTCCGACTAAGCTGTGCTCATGTAGAGGTTGTAATGATATAAGGGTGTGCTGTAAGGGAGGTGTGTGTGTGTGTGTCATTCTTTTCATGTCTTTCCACTAATCGTGATATTAAACGAAGAGGTATGGGAGGTATAGGTTTAATCATGTGTGCGCTGTATGGAAGATAATGATTGTTACCATGTAAGTGTGAGGTGTATGGAAGGTATAGGTCGTCAACATGCAAGTATGTAGCGCATGGCAGATGTACGTTGTAAGTATATGTGCATTGCATGGGAGATACAAGTTGTAATCATGTAAGTGTGTGGTGTATGGGAGGATAAAGTTGTAATCATGTAAGTGTGTATTGTATGGGAGATACGGGTTGTCATCATGTAAGTGTGTGGTGTATGGGAGGTACAGGTTGTCATCATGTAAGTGTGTGGTGTAT